>OY764962.1:74741619-75116619 GCA_963668005.1 Melieria crassipennis | reverse complement strand
TTTTGCCATATAAAGTCATTAACCCATTAAAGCCGGGTAACAGTTCCGCCCATACGATTTTGATACAATTTCATACACGACCTGGAATTGACCCAAAATGATCAGAAACAATTTCAGCTTTCTATCTCTGCACGTTGCTGAGCTATTCATTGGGTATTTTGTACCCATTACGTTTCGCCACATTTTCCACCTCCGGAAAATTCACAATTTTTGGGGTCTGGTAACTCTAGCTAGTTGGCGAAATTTTAGGGTGACCTCCACTAGACTAAGGTAGTTCCATCTTTACCCCAACCATCCCTATCAATGATTCTGAGATATCTCTACCACGAACTTTTCTGTGATGTTTTAAAAAAGTCAGTTTTCATGGGTAAAATTTTACCCATTAGGCAGCAATGGGTTAAATGAACGAACACAAGACATGTCAATTTATCTTTTTACTAGTGTCCAACCGAATATGGATATTTGGCCGAATCCTGAAGCAGAATATTCGAATAAAATAATCGGGAGATGGCCGAAGCTGAAGCCGCATACTAATACAAATTCTTTTAAGGAAAAAAAACTGATAAAATTTAGCCCTTCAAGTTTTATAATTATAATTTCTTTGTTTTTGTGTATTTTGCGACTTGTGGAGGTTTCATTTTTAGACCCTTTGGACGGTTTACCAAAAACACTACTTCGAAACGTTTTTTAAATATAGCACTAATTTTTAATTCTTGGTATTTCCGCGAAAACTTTTAGCCAACTAAGAAAACAGAAATACATGCGAAAACGGTATTTTAATATAGAAGATAATCTGATATTAAAACCATGGAAAACTTCTACAGTTAAAAAGATATGGTCAACACTTAATTTTGAAACGCACTGTAAGAATTATTTAATAAAAAGGTTAGTAAAAAAAGTGTAAGTAAAAAAACGAAAACCAGCCTTAAAGTTCAGTTTCTTAGGTAGGTAGGTAGCAGCGACTGCGTGCTCTCAGAGCACACTCAAGTAGCACTATGTGCCGTTTTGTTGTCGCCTCCTCGACTGGGTCTTCCCTGCGTGGGAGAAAATACTGGGCTCTAAAGCCAACCCGCATCGTCCAAATAGGACTTGATGCATTTTAGTCTTATTTCAGACAGATCAGCTAGGGAGCTAATCAGACTGTTCCCCAAGGAATTTAGTCGTTTAAATGCTAAGGCAGGGCAGCCGCAGAGGAAGTGTTCGAGTGTCTCACTCTCGCTGGCTTCTCTGCAGCTTCTGCAAAAGGGGTTGTGGGGGATTCCCAATCTCGCTGCGTGTAGGCCAATCGGCCAGTGACCTAAGTTTCTTACAAAACCAAAAAAATTTAACAATTCAAATGACATAAATAGCTGCTTAGAGATAATTTTTATAAATCCCAATATTTGATAAAATAATTTGAATCAAATTGATTTGGATTGCAGGGCGAAAACTTTCGCCTAAAGTAGATATTCGTCAATTTTGGCCGAAGCCGAAGCAAAAAATTTCAAATTGGCCGAACTTTGAATCCGAAAACGAATATTCGGTCAGTCACTACTGTTTACCATTATTTACTTTAACTTATTTAACAGAAAAGCCACTCACATATTTACTGTACTTCTTTATAGCTTTTGACACCTTTTATGATTTATTTTCGTCTCTGCTTTATTTTAGTACTTTCCTCTTCAGTCTCCCTTCAGACCCGACCTAATTTCAACATCCAGCGTGCCACCACCTTTCCCTATTTTTGCCCAGCCGCACCAACTTTCCAACTTGTCTGGTTTTTTCATGTCAACAACATAGACGTTCTTTTCGTTATTATTGTTGTTGTTGTTGTCATGGTCGGTTACTTTACTTTGATTTATGCGAAATTATTAAGTCAAAGCACGCAACTGCAGCGACTCGACGAGATACACAGGTCACCTAACCATGTCTCGTCCTATTTATGTTGTCACGTCACTGCGTCACGTGATCTGTTTTCAACTATTTTCTTTTCGGTTTTTATGCGCAAACTGTCATGCACAACGAGTTTTAGTTATGTGCAAAAATAGAATTGGGAGAAATTTTTGAAAATCATTTTTGGAATGTTAGTTGGTATATACTTGATAATTTTTTGAATTTTTGTAACATTTAATTTAATTATTATTAATTTAAATAATTATTTACATTTTAAATTTAAGAAGTTTGTAATTTTTTAATTAATTTAATTTAATTAATTATTAATTGATATTAATAATTTATTATTTTATTATTTTTATTATTTTTATTAATAATTTAATTAATTATTTTAAAATTAATTAAATTCATAATTTTTTAAATTCTATTATTATTGTCATTATAATTATTATTATCATTATTATTTTTTTTAATTAAATTTTTAATTAATTTTATTATTTTATTTTTTAAGTTAATTATTTTGTTTTTTAATAAGTTATTTTCAATTTCAAATAAATTGCAGCCACATTCATCATTCAGTGCCATGTAATCGGAAGTTTGTCGTTACCACTAAAAACCAAATTATAAAAAAAACAAAAGTAGAATTGAGAGACATTTTTGAAAATCATTTTTGAAAATCATTTTCGCAATGTTAGTTGGTATTTACTTAATAATTTTTTGAATTTTTTTAATATTTAATTTAATTATTATTAATTTAAATAATTAATTAGATTTGAAATTTAATTCAGTTTTTAATTTTTTTAATAATTTAATTTAATTAATTATTAATTGATATTATTAATTTATTATTTTAATATTTTTATTAATAATTTAATTAATTATTTTCAAATTCATAATTTTTTTAATTCAATTATTATTGTCATTATAATTATTATTATTATTATTATTTTTATTATTATTATAATTTTTAATTAAATTTTTAATTAATTTTATTATTTTATTTTTAATTTAATTATTTTACTTTTTATAAGTTATTTTCAATTTCAAATACATTGCAGCCACACTCATCATTCAGTGCCATGTAATCGGAAGTTTGTCGTTACCACTAAAAACCAAATTATAAAAAAAACAAAAGTAGAATTGAGAGACATTTTTGAAAATCATTTTTGAAAATCATTTTCGCAATGTTAGTTGGTATTTACTTAATAATTTTTTGAATTTTTGTAATATTTAATTTAATTATTATTAATTTAAATAATTAATTAGATTTGAAATTTAAATCAGTTTTTAATTTTTTTAATAATTTAATTTAATTAATTATTAATTGATATTATTAATTTATTATTTTAATATTTTTATTAATAATTTAATTAATTATTTTCAAATTCATAATTTTTTTAATTCAATTATTATTGTCATTGTAATTATTATTATTATTATTATTTTTATTATTATTATAATTTTTAATTAAATTTTTAATTAATTTTATTATTTTATTTTTAATTTAATTATTTTACTTTTTATAAGTTATTTTCAATTTCAAATACATTGCAGCCACACTCATCATTCAGTTCCATGTAATCGGAAGTTTGTCGTTACCACTAAACACCAAATTATAAAAAAAACCAAAAGTGGAACACCAAATGATTGGCAATCATTTGCAGCTTAGCTGGCCTTAGCCAACGCTAATGCGCCTGCAATTATGCAACATGATTGGCGGCACTCAAACAGCACTCCGACTAAGCGGAGTGCGCCGCATATGTAAAACAATGAGGTGGAGGCGTCTAATTGAGTGCAGCCGCATGCCAACCGAACTGTAAAAGTCAACCAAAACTGTTACAGCACAACAACAACAACTAACAAGCTGCAACCACTTGAATAATGCAGGCGAAAAACCGCTGTAACGGCGGCAAAATTCAAACAATAAAAAGCAAAAACAATGTCCATACGAACGCTAGACGGAAGTGCGCGAATGCGTGTGCGGTTTTGAGCACTTTTTGGTTAGACGCATTTCAACACTAAATTAATTTTTTTCTACGCGAAATAAAAACTTTTTTTTTACATTGAGTTCCTGCCTTTTTTTGGTTGGTATTCAGTGATTTGCACTTTTCGCTGTTAAATTTGCGTGTGGCATAATTTTAGGCACGCAATTCAAAATTAGAAGTGACTTTGCGGCAGCTGAACAAATGGCAAATGGACAGCCAACCCGGCGGTAGGCACTCATACTATTTCATATATGTATGTATGTGTGTGTGAGTTGGGTTTGAGTGCGTGTGTGAGTGCGGAAATGACAGCGCAGCACGGAAATAATTTTCGAATTTTCATACCTGCAAACGGAAATGACACAACGAGCGGCACAGCGCTGACTACCAGTTGAACGGGTCCATTGCCATCGCTTATGTGACAGTTGGTGCAGCAGTCGTTGTGGTCGATGGCACACTTGTTGTTGGTGCAGTGCTGGCCACAGCACTCGAATTGGCTGCCAGTTGCAGTTCTAGTGCCGTTGGGTTTTTAATTTGAATTTTATTTTATGCATTTTTTGTTGCTGTTGTTGTTGTTTTTCGATTTTTGCAATTTTCTGTTTTCTTTAGTGAATTTCAAATTCAAACGCTAATTTGTTTATGACCCAATAACCCTGTGCAATAGTAAACAGTTCAATATTCAAAACGGAAATTAATTTTTGAAAATTGTCAAAGTACAAAATTGCATTTTAATTTGCAAAAAAATATTCAATACATAGCAATAAATGGTAATTGTTTTGGGAATGTGTTGGTGTGTTCTTTTTTTTACTACATATGAACGATTGAATATATTGAATGAAAATAATCAATGAATTGCTAAATTTTCACTATGGTATTTGTACAAAAATGTATAATTTTATTCAGTACTTATTAATTTTAAGTATTCATTAAAGTAAGCAAGTTTAATATTGAAGCCATTGGAGTTAATGTTTCTTTACCTCCACCCACACAAGGAATTTTAAGAGCCAAAAAGCGTTTAATTTTCATATGCTTTGTAAAAATGCAACTTTACCCTCAACAGGTGACCTTTTTTTACTTTCTTCTTTACATTAACCACCACACGTTTTCCAACTATGAATAAAAAACTGTCTTTACTGAAAGTCGAGAGCCCCCTTTGATGTGACGATAGTAACACCCCACAAAATTTCAAGCTAGTAGACCATAGATCTGATACAAGAATCAAGTAGAGGACATTGTGTCGCCATTTGATCCGACGACAGCTAAACTTGCCCGTACCAAAATTTAGAAATAGTGAACCAGATCTCCGATACAAGAACCAAGTCGATTAGTCTCCATTCCCATTTTGTCTGAGAATAGTTTACCTATCGAAATTTCGATGTAGTAGACCAAGTTTCCGATAAAAGAACCAGTGAGAGTGTCTTGACTACATTTATGCATATTAAACGCCCTCTTCATATTCGTTGCTGATAGGTAGTAGAAGTTTTTATCAGATGGTTTGTGTCTCTGATGATTGTTGCGTATTTTTCCTTTAACAAATCTTGTACGGCTACAGGATATGAAAAACTGATTCGATTGTAAAGGATAGGAATTTGTCACAAGGTAATTGATTGGACTGGGTAATGTCCTTAAGATGGGAAATATTTAGATGGATGGAAAATTTGGACAACTGTGTTGTCAAGCCTTCAGTGAGAATCGAACCCACTACTTCTGGCATGGAAACCCACTGCATTTATTCTAGGCTACCAAGGCGGTTTTCCGAATTTTTGCAAAAGTATTCAAGTTCATAATGCAAGTCTTAAGGTTTGTTTAAGTTTTATTTGTCGTACTAAACAAATTTTTAACCTTAAGGAATGTAAAATTTTATCATTTATGTGGGAAAGGCCTAGCAAGCGCAACGCTCAGACAGAGCATACGCCCATTGTATGTCGACTTGAGGTTTCCTCTTAATTTTCCTTGAGTCAGTGTTGTCAGATTAGGAGATTTCCTCCTAGATCCAGGAGATTCTCGGTCTTTTCGAAGAATTTTTAAGAGGAAGAATTGTTTGGGAGAAATTTATTTTAATGGTGATACATTTGACATAATCAGTGGCAATGAGGCCCTATATATTGAAAGCTAATTAACCTAATTTATTTTAATTAAATTGTATGCTTCAAAGTGTAGAATTTATGCAATGAATGAAGAAAGTTTGCAAAAGCGATTTTCATACCGAACTAATTTTTTTATGGTGTTAAGTTGTTGTTAATCTGAATCTGATTGAATAAAAAGGCTACGACAATAAAAAAAAATAATAATTTACCTGTATTTTTATTTTTTATGAGAAATTTAATTTCTTAGTTTATAATCACAAAAATTATAAAAAAATGTTTAGGAGATTTTTTAAATTTTTTGGAGGAAATTTCATTTATTTTTAAGATTTAGGAAAAAGTTATTTCAGGTATCTGGCAACACTGCCTTGAGTCAATCCGATCTCGGGGGAAGTCTGAGTAGATCCTGTGGTGCCGATGCACAAAAGTGATGCACAGGCAGGACATATCACTTATTATTAGGACCCCAACTGTCTGCAGTTCCTACTGCAAAATGACAAAAGAAACTGCGAGTATTGGTCTAATTTGACGGTAAGCCTATTTCAGTTTTGTCCGTCCATATTCGCTCACAACCCTCCATGGTCGCTCGTAATTTCAAAGGACCCATTTTTTCTAACAGTCGCTTTGAAGGTCGTGGATGCGAGTGGCTGAACAAGTTCAAAGCTCACAAATGCAGCCTCAAAGTCCATTCTAGTTGTGAAGTCTAAGGTTTCAAGGTTTGTTGAAGTCTTAATTGTTCTACAACAAGTTTGAAGTCTTAAACTTTTTTAACTATTTCTACTCAAAGTAAAACTTATGTGACTTGAATCTCTAATCTGCAAGACCTCAGTCAGATTGATTGTTTTTATTGTAATTTTTTTTTACAACAGTTGTATTATAGAACTGAGACAGTTCAACCAACCACAAGTAAGGCAAATTTTATATTTTGTATATTTTTGGTTCAATAACATTCGGAAAACAATAATTTTCCCATACCATCTCAGCATTCTATTCTCTTCTCATTTGCTATCCATCTATCTTTTGTCAGTCGTTTCGTTGCAGTTTAACTGACGACAATTCTCTCAGCAACAGCCATTCAACATCTCACTAAGTGATGGAAATTTAACTATCATCAACAACAACAACAACAACAACAACAACAAACGAACCATGGCATGCATGGCGCTCTCACCTTCGTTGCCGTGTATTCTGTAGGCAGTGCAACGCGCTGGCAGCATCGTCGGGGCCAATTAATTACGCCCAGCTGTCAGACACACCGAGCGCCATTCATCACTCAGTTGTCATTTAGTTGTATTGTCTGGTTGTGTGGACGCGTTTTGCAGTAAATTTCAGCTAAAAGGGGGATGACTGTGTGGACAGGAGTTCAAAGGGATGCGGTTCGTTTCATAGTGCTCCAGTTAGATACAGAAGAAGTGGAAGGGGGGAAGATTTCTAGGGCAGTGTGGCAAGTGGTTACACATTCATTGAGTGCTGAGTGGTGTTCAAATCATAGTTGTAAGGGAAAAAGCTTAAAAAAGTGGAAGGAGAGGGTAAAATAATTTGTTGTTCCATGTTATTGGTTTAAAAAAAATAATTCAATTACACTGCACAACAAAATCAAATTTTTTTTTAAATAACAAGGTTCTGACAACGGATTCTTGTAGAGGAGACCAAAAAAAAATATACGTGTATCGGCGTTTTGAAAGTTCACGTCTGAATTTTTTTTTAGGGGGGTTCAAAGTTTTCCCCCTTTTGCACATTCTTATGGTGAATCGGCATACGAAAACCATGTAACCTTACATTTTAGGTGTATGATGGGTTCAGCAATTTGATGTAAAATACTACGAAGAATATTTTTGTGGAGCATTTTAACCCTGTAGCTACTATTTTTATGGGTCAATTTGACCCTTTTTTCTAAAATGCCAAAAATGTCCTGTAAAACAGGACTTTTTAAGGAAAAAATGTACCACGAAAATATTCGCCATAAAATTCTACTATAGGTCTCTGAATATATTAAAGCTCAGAAATCAACTTGAACGTCAGAATTAAGCCAAAACTGAAAATGTGTTTAAGTGTTTACTTCGTACTTATTCAAAATTGTTACTAAAAGGTCCTACAAAACTTGCACGTGGAATAGCAGATGGAAGGGCAACCAATATTCCAAAAAACAATGGGAACCGAGAGCTGAACGGACATTAGGCGAGTATAATATTCTCCATCCACCGCTTACATATAAAACTTGGTGTGGTAAACAATTTTGTTAATTGTTTGGATACAAATGGATCGGCATTTAACTTTCTGAAGACATTATTTCCAAGACTTTCTGAAGCAAACATACAAGAAGGTATGAATGCTAAAACTTTAATTTTTCATATTGGTTTCATACCAATAAATTTACAAAATCTCGTTTTTTCATTACAACAGGTGTTTTTGTTGGTCCTGAGATAAAAAGGCTTATGCGTAGCGCCGAATTCGATCAAATGCTTTCACCAAATAAGATTGTCGCATGGAAAAGCATTGAAGGAGTCATTGACAATGTTCTAGGCAAAAATCGTTTTCCTGCTGCTCGAATGCACGTCGACACCATGATGAGTGCATTCAAAAAACTAGGTGTTCATATGTCACCAAAAATTCATTTTCTGAATTCTCATATGGATTACTTCGATCATCAGTTGGTAACAGAATCCGATGAACATGGGGAACGATTTCATCACCCATGTGCCCCATCAAGGGCGGATTCAGAAACATTTTTCGGGGGGTTTCAACCCCCAAACCCCGCTGAATCCGCCACTGGCCCCCATTGAGGAATGGTATAAAGGCAAGAGAATTCATTCTTTTAAAGCTGATGTATGCTGGACATTATTTGATAACAGTATGGAATTGCCGAGAGCTAAACGAAAAATATAATGAATACCTTAAGTATCCACAATTGTTCTTATTTTTCTATTTATAAGTATATATTGTATCTAGAGCTTTCTTTTGTACGGTGACTGATAGTGAAATTTTGCGTTCAACACTTTGGTCATACGCAATTACCCTCAAAAATCAAGTTTTGTAGGAGATTTTAGTACCAATTTTGGCTTAATTTTTTTTTTTGCTTAATTCTGACGTTCAAGTTAATTTCTGAACTTTGATGTATTTAGAGACCTATAGTAGAATTTTATGGCGAATATTTTCGTGGTACATTTTTTCCTTAAAAACTCCTGTTTTACAGGACATTTTTGGCATTTTAGAAAAAAAGGGTCAAAGTGACCCATAAAAATAGTAGCTACAGGGTTAAAATGCTCCACAAAAATATTCTTCGTAGTATTTTACATCAAATTGCTGAACCCATCATATACCTAAAATGTAAGGTTACATGGTTTTCGTATGCCGATTCACCATAAGAATGTGCAAAAGGGGGAAAACTTTGACCCCCCTAAAAAAAATTCAGACGTAAACTTTCAAAACGCCGATACACGTATATATTTTTTTGGTCCCCACTACCAGAATCCGTTGTCAGAACCTTGTTATTTTTTTTTGTGTTGTGCAGTGTTATTAGATTCTATAGAATAAATTTCAGTAGAAGATAAATTGCAGGGAAAATACTGCAATCAATAACACTGTGCGTGAAATTTACCCCCAAAAATTGCAACAAGCGGGGGCCCTATTGAGCGACTTTTCTATGGGTATACTGAGTTGAGATCCACCAGCCGTTTGGCTGGATTGGCTCTAGTTTATGAGAAATCCGACTTTGAATTTTGCTCATTTCAGTCGAGTTCGTCGCTTAAGTCTTCGAACGTTTAAATGCTAATTAGTCCTAAATCGTTCTGAATATCGCTTTACTGTCTTCGGAAAGTTTGTAGATATTTTAACGACCAACAAATTTGGTTAAGACACCAATCTAAAAAAAATACATTCAAACTGTGTTTTCGACAAAAATGTCCCAAAAACCCCACTTTCGTCGAGGCTTAAATGTAGTATAGCGAACCCTCGTGAAAAAAATAAGTGAGTATGCTTTTATATAGAGGGTTGGCTTCTGCATCTAACAAACTACAAATTTTGCCTGGGAAACGCCCATAAAAGTCGTGGCTCGGGGTCAAAGTTCAAACTTTTTATTAAAAAAACTCTATTTATCTCGAACTGATTTACACGATATGGGTATCAAACGAAAGGTAACATTAGATACGTAAAATGTATTAATACAAATTTTTAAGCGAAAAAATGTTTTTTTATAGAACGATTTATGAAGTGATTCACAATCGGTTCATTTTGGGCTTCGAGTGCAAGTGCGGTAAGCTTCTCTACCTAACCTCAACTCAACTCATTTTCAACAAGTTCGTGGCTTGCCACATTTGTATCGCTTGACCCAGTTGACTGCAGTTTGATTGAGCGCTGACCCACTGATGCCTCGAGTGCGAAACGTTCGACATAAATTCTCCTCTTATGCCAGCGGCAGCCTGTCAGTCTGTCCGTACAGCAGTACATCTTTTTAAAGCGCTGCATATGTATGACTTTATATATGTATATGTGTGTGTGTGTGTGTTTTCATGTAAATTATGTGCGAAAGTTGGTGAAATTATTGCACGCGAGAGAATTACGGCCAACCGAAGGACTGTCCGAGCGGTCGCATTGCTTGAGAAGTGGCTGCGGTTTGCGGCGTGCGAGCGAAACGAAGAAATAGCGCCGTCATGCAGGCGAGTGGGCGTACCAGTATATGGCGCTAATAATGATCGTTGCTATTGTTGTTGTTGTTGTTGTTGCAGCACTAGCGACACTTACGCGCGCCGCCTGCAAGCGAAACAAACAATTTATGTGCCGCCATGCCGGCGGCAGAATTTAATACCGCAACTGAATTTCGCCGCTGGAGCCGCTGAGCTGAGCGACTCATTTGGTGTGTGAGCTGGCGGCATTCGCGTTGCAATTTTACGCCGCCCAACAAAAGGCAATCGTATGCGTCGTTTGCGGGCGTCTGTCCATGCCGAGTTAATTATGCCTCACAATGCCATGTCGCATGCGTCGTTTATCACGGCGGCAGTGACGTTTTGGGCGAACATTTCGCTAGCCGCAAGGCTGCGTCTTTCGCCGGTCGCGGCTTTCGCTGGTCAGATTGCGGGCATTGCTGCAATCAGCAGGGAACAACTTGATTTATGCACTTAAAGCTGAGATTTGTAATCGTGTGATAGAAGTTCGCATAGCCATTGATACTTATTTCTTCTTTTGTCAGTCGATTCGAATTACCTGTTCATGGTTAAATTTATTGATGGCAGATTTGTTTGATAAAAACAAATTTGTAATTATTGCAGTGGTTCTTGTAGTATTGAATTCATGTACTTTGAAGCTTTCTTTCTCTTACTTCTTACGATCGTAAGAAGCACCTGGGGGATGACCTCATAACATGTAGAAACTGACATTTCCGAAGCTTGGGGATATACTAAAATTTCTCTCAGGGGCTGAGCTTACCAATCAGCTGTGAGTCAATGAAGGGAGCACAATAATACTTCTTACTACTTTTTGTATTAATAATACTTCTTACTTTTAGTTGCCTTCTACAACATTCTGCTCTTTCTGCTTTGTACTTTTCATACATACAAGTATATATATATTATCCATTGATTAGATATTTCTCGTTATATAATTTCGTCTTTCTCTGTGTAATACAAACGTTATTATTTTTTTCTCTTATACAATCCCTCAATAATTTCTCTCTTATAATTTTTTTATTTTTCCTGGTTCTTTTTTATTTATATTTTACTTTTATTTTGTTTTATTTTATTTTATTTTATTTTATTTTATTTTATTTTATTTTATTTTATTTTATTTTATTTTATTTTATTTTATTTTATTTTATTTTATTTTATTTTATTTTATTTTATTTTATTTTACCACATTAAATATTGATTTTTGAAAATTTGTAAAATACGTGTAAAATAATTTATGACCTAAAGATTGTTTAATTATTTATTTTTTATTTTATTTGTATTTGTATTATTGTATTATTTGTATTATTTTATTTTATTTTAGTTTTTTTTATTTATTTTGTTTTATTTTATTTTATTTTATTTTATTTTATTTTATTTTATTTTATTTTATTTTATTTTATTTTATTTTATTTTATTTTATTTTATTTTATTTTATTTTATTTTATTTTATTTTATTTTATTTTATTTTATTTTATTTTATTTTATTTTATTTTATTTTATTTTATTTTATTTTATTTTATTTTATTTTATTTTATTTTATTTTATTTTATTTTATTTGATTTGATTTGATTTGATTTGATTTGATTTGATTTGATTTGATTTGATTTGATTTGATTTGATTTGATTTGATTTGATTTGATTTGATTTGATTTGATTTGATTTGATTTGATTTGATTTGATTTGATTTGATTTGATTTGATTTGATTTGATTTGATTTGATTTGATTTGATTTGATTTGATTTGATTTGATTTGATTTGATTTGATTTGATTTGATTTGATTTGATTTGATTTGATTTGATTTGATTTGATTTGATTTGATTTGATTTGATTTGATTTGATTTGATTTGATTTGATTTGATTTGATTTGATTTGATTTGATTTGATTTGATTTGATTTGATTTGATTTGATTTGATTTGATTTGATTTGATTTGATTTGATTTGATTTGATTTGATTTGATTTGATTTGATTTGATTTGATTTGATTTGATTTGATTTGATTTGATTTGATTTGATTTGATTTGATTTGATTTGATTTGATTTGATTTGATTTGATTTGATTTGATTTGATTTGATTTGATTTGATTTGATTTGATTTGATTTGATTTGATTTGATTTGATTTGATTTGATTTGATTTGATTTGATTTGATTTGATTTGATTTGATTTGATTTGATTTGATTTGATTTGATTTGATTTGATTTGATTTGATTTGATTTGATTTGATTTGATTTGATTTGATTTGATTTGATTTGATTTGATTTGATTTGATTTGATTTGATTTGATTTGATTTGATTTGATTTGATTTGATTTGATTTGATTTGATTTGATTTGATTTGATTTGATTTGATTTGATTTGATTTGATTTGATTTGATTTGATTTGATTTGATTTGATTTGATTTGATTTGATTTGATTTGATTTGATTTGATTTGATTTGATTTGATTTGATTTGATTTGATTTGATTTGATTTGATTTGATTTGATTTGATTTGATTTGATTTGATTTGATTTGATTTGATTTGATTTGATTTGATTTGATTTGATTTGATTTGATTTGATTTGATTTGATTTGATTTGATTTGATTTGATTTGATTTGATTTGATTTGATTTGATTTGATTTGATTTGATTTGATTTGATTTGATTTGATTTGATTTGATTTGATTTGATTTGATTTGATTTGATTTGATTTGATTTGATTTGATTTGATTTGATTTGATTTGATTTGATTTGATTTGATTTGATTTGATTTGATTTGATTTGATTTGATTTGATTTGATTTGATTTGATTTGATTTGATTTGATTTGATTTGATTTGATTTGATTTGATTTGATTTGATTTGATTTGATTTGATTTGATTTGATTTGATTTGATTTGATTTGATTTGATTTGATTTGATTTGATTTGATTTGATTTGATTTGATTTGATTTGATTTGATTTGATTTGATTTGATTTGATTTGATTTGATTTGATTTGATTTGATTTGATTTGATTTGATTTGATTTGATTTGATTTGATTTGATTTGATTTGATTTGATTTGATTTGATTTGATTTGATTTGATTTGATTTGATTTGATTTGATTTGATTTGATTTGATTTGATTTGATTTGATTTGATTTGATTTGATTTGATTTGATTTGATTTGATTTGATTTGATTTGATTTGATTTGATTTGATTTGATTTGATTTGATTTGATTTGATTTGATTTGATTTGATTTGATTTGATTTGATTTGATTTGATTTGATTTGATTTGATTTGATTTGATTTGATTTGATTTGATTTGATTTGATTTGATTTGATTTGATTTGATTTGATTTGATTTGATTTGATTTGATTTGATTTGATTTGATTTGATTTGATTTGATTTGATTTGATTTGATTTGATTTGATTTGATTTGATTTGATTTGATTTGATTTGATTTGATTTGATTTGATTTGATTTGATTTGATTTGATTTGATTTGATTTGATTTGATTTGATTTGATTTGATTTGATTTGATTTGATTTGATTTGATTTGATTTGATTTGATTTGATTTGATTTGATTTGATTTGATTTGATTTGATTTGATTTGATTTGATTTGATTTGATTTGATTTGATTTGATTTGATTTGATTTGATTTGATTTGATTTGATTTGATTTGATTTGATTTGATTTGATTTGATTTGATTTGATTTGATTTGATTTGATTTGATTTGATTTGATTTGATTTGATTTGATTTGATTTGATTTGATTTGATTTGATTTTGTTTTATTTTATTTTATTTTATTTTATTTTATTTTATTTTATTTTATTTTATTTTATTTTATTTTATTTTATTTTATTTTATTTTATTTTATTTTATTTTATTTTATTTGATTTGATTTGATTTGATTTGATTTTATTTTATTTTATTTTATTTTATTTTATTTTATTTTATTTTATTTTATTTTATTTTATTTTATTTTATTTTATTTTTATCGTTCACAGCCTTTCTCTCTGTAATACCAACGTTATTACTTTTTCTCTTGTTCAATTTTCTCTTTTCTTCAAATTCAATTTCTTTGCCTTATATCCCCTTTTTACTTTTCCTTTATTTTTATTCAGTGTCTATTTCTCATAATATAATTTTTTGATTCTTCTCCTCTTTGTAATCAAAATGTCGGGTTTTCCATTTTCACTTCTCTTCAAATATTTATTTCTTTTCTTTCCTTATTAATCATATCGATTTATCTCACACTTCTGATTGCTTTTTACTGTCTAATATGAATTTTGCCTATTTTTACCTTTTCCATTTATTTCATTATCACCTTCCAACTAATGCAAGATTCAACAAAAAAAATAAAAAAAAAATTAACCAAATCGATCAAATGTCCTTTGATTTTCTGGTATTTTATCTTTTGATTCTTTGTGCCAACCCTCGAAATCCTTTAGTAGTTCCCTCTTTCTTTGCTTTAGTTACTAAGGGTAGAATTCTTTCTTTTGTCCTTTTCCGCATATTTTTGCGTTCTTTTTTTACATTTTCTATTCTGTCTTTTTAAGTTTTCCTCTTTTAAATATCTGAACTCTAAATTGCTTATTTCATATCTGGAATATATTTTCGCTCATTGCCTTCATTGATTCTTTTATCTCTTTTCTTAATCTCTTTAATATTTTAAAATCTTTCTTTATTATCCTTTCTTTCTTAATTATTCATATATTTTGTATTTACTTTCTTTTTCATATTTTCCATTGCCATTTATTTTGTTCTCTTTCTTCCTGTAGAACCAAAGCCACTGTCTCTCTTTGCAAACGTGAATCTATCTTTCTAGTACTCTTTTTAGTGATCTTTTCTTTCTCTTTGTAGTACGAAAGACAACTTCTCACTATGCAAATGTGAATCATTCATTTTATCTTTCTTTCTTTCTCTTTGTGGTACAAAGGAAATATTCTCACTTTGCAAATGTGAATCTTTATTTTTAGTACTCTTTTTAATCATCTCTTCCTTCTCTTTGTAGTACAAAAGACAACTTCTTACTTTGCAAATGTGAATCTATCTTTTTAGTACTCTTTTTAAGATATTTTCTTTCTCTTTGTAGTACAAAGGACAACTTTTCGCTTTGCAAATGTAAATCATTATTTTCTCTTTCTTTCTTTTTGTAGTATAAGCGACTACTTTTCTTTTTGCAGATGCAAACTTATCTTTTAAGAGCTCGTTTTGAAGATCTCTTCTTACTCTTTCTAGTACAAAAACCTCACTTTTTTAGTACTCTTTTAAATGATCTCTTTCTTTTTGTACTACTAAAGAGAATTTATCTCTTTGCAATAGTAAGCTTTTTTTGTAGTGCTCTCTTTAATGATTTCGATTTATTTCCTTTGTAGATCAACAGGCAAGTTCTCTCCTTGCAATAGAAAACCTTCCGTTTTAGATTTCTTCTCTCTCTTTTTAGTAGAACAGTCAACTTCTGTCTTTGCAATAGAAAACCAGTCTTGTTAGTGCTCTTGTTAATGCTCTCTTCCTTCTCTTTGTTGTACAACGTGCAACTTAGCTCTTTTCAGCAGTAAAGTTCTCTTTTTAGTGCTCTTATTAAAGATCTCTTCTTTCTCTTTCTTGCACAAAAGACAACCTCTCTGTTTGGAAATGTAACCATTTCTTTTTAGCGTTCTTCTTATTGATCTCTTTAAGCTCCTTTCGATTTCCTTCTTTTTTCAAAATATAATTTATATTCAATAGATACTTCCTTCCCATCGCATTCTCCTTGGTATTGCCCATTCTATATCTACCTTCTATCTACTTGTTTCGTTGTTTGTTTTTTCCAAATCTCAAACTTACAGAGACATTTATTGCAGACTCGCGCCTCATTCTCATCAAACGCCCATGTTATCCTTACACATATGTGCCCTCGACGCCGCCCACTTACATTATTATCGAATTGTACACAACAAAACTGTCAATTTGGAATTTATGGCGCGCACCAGCAGCGATTGTACATCACCCAAAAAAAAAAACAACAACAACCACGAACTGCCACCAAGGCACACAAATAATTTTGGCCATTAAGTAATAATTCACTTCCGGCATAAACTGACATGATGCCATTTTTATCTGTTCGCTGTAATCTCCGAGCGCGCTTGTACTTGTCTTCCAATACACGCACACACACGCACACTGCCACATCTGCGCTGCCTACCAGCGTTACGCTGTGGCATGACTCGCTCTAACAGATACATTTATTTGCTTTTCGTCTCGGTATCGGTAGCGATTTGCGGCTATTGTTGTTGTTGTGCGTGTGTTGCTGCGTAGAAGAGCAACGAGCAACGCCCATTAGACCGGCGATTGGTTGGTGGTAGTGTGTGGGCATGAAAAGCGCTTGTTGTTGAAATTAAATTAAATGCTTTTATTTTTCGTTGCTGGTATTATTGGCTCTATTGCTCGCCATGTTTTTGCTTTTTTCTAGTGTCTTGTCTACTTTTTCCATTTCCAGTGTTTGTTGCTGTTGTTGGCATTATGGCATCAGCAACACCAATGCCCGTTCATCATCTGGTGTACATTTAATATCAGTGCCAATTTTATGGCATTGAAATTAATGCTCTAACACATTTGAGTGGTGTCGATTTGATTTCAATGAAAAATCACTCATACGCCATGTGGTGCCTGAGAGTGTCTGACTGTTTTTAATGGCAATGAAACAAATATTTAGTGGCTTGGTTGGTTGCAATAGGATTTTTGTTACTACAGGATAAGATTTTAAGGTTTTGCTTAGGAAATTAGGTACTTAATTTGTTTTTCTTATTATTATTTGAGAAGCGGGAAATCTTACTTGGGAATCTCATTCAGATTTCAGCTGCGTTAAAAAATAATAATAATTATAATAAAAGGTTTTATCTGCGAACTGACTGTTTGAAAATTTAATAAAAAATGAATAATTTGGTGTAGTTTTTTCAAGTTTTTAATGGCTTTCAAAAGCTGAGATTCTGCCATTTACAATGAAATATGACAAAATTCGAAGGGCCGGCGAATTCTGGCATCTATTGGTGGTGAATTTTAATCTTCTGGTCCAATTTTCAATTACGTTTCGACATATTATGGGCAAATATTTTGTCTTTCGTGTTGTTCTTGGACTCATCAATTCTGCCTTAGAAAACTATCTTAAGGAGTTCAATGCAGTTCATGTTCCTGAGTCAAAAAAAATCACAAGGCCAGTGAACTTCTCACGCAAAAACTCGTTCGTTTCATCACTTGTGTGGCATGTAGCACCATCCATTTTATAGAACTTGTAGTCCTCGTGTATCTTTCATTTGTTTCATCACTTGTGTGGCATGTAGCACCATCCAGTTGAAAGAACTTGTAGTCCTCATTTATCTTCTTCAATTGGGCGAAAAAATGTCAATGAAAATAGTTCAGTATCGTTCGCTGTTGAGCCAGTAAGTGCTCGATTACGACTCGTTCTCAATCAGATCCAACTTATGAACCAGAATTTATCTACCAAGTAGTGATATTTTTTTTACTCACTTCACTTGAGTTCATTAGGCCTTAACAGGACTATTTTCTTGTACTGATTACACTGCACAACACAAAAAAATAACAAGGTTCCGACAACGGATTCTGGTAGAGGGGACCAAAAAACAATATATGTACGTGTATCGGCGTTTTGAAAGTTTACATCTGCATTTTTTTTAGGGGGGGACAAAGTTTTCCCCCTTTTGCACATTCTTATGGTGAATCGACATACGAAAACCATGTAACCTTTTGTAGGAAATGTTTGTACCAATTTGGAATGAGTACGAAATAAACACTTAAACACCTTTTCAGTTTCGGCTTAATTCTGGCGTTCAAGTTAATTTCTGAGCTTTGATGTATTCAGAGACCTATAGTATAATTTTATAGCAAATATTTTCGTGGTACATTTTTTCCTTAAAAAGTCCTGTTTTACAGGACATTTTTGGCATTTTAAAAAAAAAGGGTCAAATTGACCCATACAAATAGTAGCTACAGGGTTAAAATGCTCCACAAAAATATTCTTCGTAGTATTTTACATCAAATTGCTGAACCCATCATATATCTAAAATGTAAGGTTACATGAGTTTCGTATGCCGATTCACCATAAGAATGTGCAAAAGGGGGAAAACTTTGACCCCCCCTAAAAAAAATGCAGATGTAAACTTTCAAAACGCCGATACAGGTATATTTTTTTTTGGTCCCCTCTACCAGAATCCATTGTTAGAACGTTGTTATTTAAAAAAAAAATAGATTTTGCTGTGCAGTGTTATTTATGTTAATGAGTTAAAATTCTGCCAGAGAGGTGATAAGACTCCAATAGCTTTATTTTCCCCTTCATATGGTGAGAGTTTTTTCTACAAAGTTTATATAAGTGTTCTGATACTAAAAAGGAGTTAATGTTAGAGGGTTGGTGTCTTCGATTGTCTACTTCTTGTGATTTATGCTTGGCCCTTGCTTGTTTTCTTAGTCACTTGAATGTACTGAAGATGATTTTTTGTCGAAAACGGTAGTCAAGGTTCAGTATATCCAATGTAAAATTTGTTGTACCCGATTTCTATTGAAAGAGATCTTTTTAAGGTTTAGGATTTAGTATGGTAGTACAGCACTAATGATATGGTTGCATGGCAAATATATGATGACAGGAGAGTCATATGGTAACATTATGAAGTAGATTTCACCCAATTTTAACTAATGACTTTTAAGTAATGATTGAATAGGCATCGTGAATGCGAAGCTTTCGGACGTTCAAGACAAATGCACTTTGTAGGATAAGCTACTGGAACTGGAACTACCGGACATTCGTTGCTTTACAAAAGCAAAGAACCAAAAAGTTCCATCTGAAGGACCACTTCAAGTGCAGCTTCTTGGAGGCAGCAGATTTACTCAACGGTGGGGTTGGCTACTACTATTTCAAGTAGTTAGTTGCAAGCATGGGACCTTCATAGTCACTTAGGTAGGCAATAGTCGTGTTCCAATGGACAGCAAAGTATCGTGTCTGTGTCTAAGGATACTAGTAATAATATTTCATTATATTATTATGGACCTTAATCGCAGTCTGTAAGGACACTGTTTTATTGGTATTTGAAAAGACTGGATTGTTTCTTTAATGATTTCTTATCACAAGTTGTCGAGATGACGAGTCGATTGTGCAGCCGTTCTACACTTTCTACTTAATAAAAGTGCCTTCTGGAAGACTACAAATAAACAAATGTAATGTGGCGATAATGCGTGCCATCATTATGCCATTGCTAGGCAACACTGGGATATTTGAAAACGAATTGCGCTCCGAGCATGGCATACTTTTAGGGAGATGACTCGTGGCAATGCTGGAATGTTCGAGAACGAGCTGCGCTACAAGCAAACAAGCATAAAAGGCTGACGGGTACGACATCGGGGGTTGGGGGGGGGGGGGGGGGGGGAGAGTTTGTTTTTGACAAGCAAAGTGCCACAGGGAACAAAAAGTGATTGGTGAAACAGTAGAGTGAAAATTTGTAAATTACATGACTGCTAGTTTAAAACTGCTTTAATGAATTTTTGTTTTTTTTTTTTGAGCACAATTCAGTGAAACGATTTAGACCTGCGTTGAGGCAGCAGAACTCATTTTCGTAACAGCATAAAAAGCTATTCAGCTGGAAGAGGAGCTCTAACTGGCTTGCGTGCAGAGAGAAACTGAGTCTACTTTTGTCTTTCCTGGCATCGAAACGGGTCTTATAAGACTCCTTGTTTACCTCCTTTGGCAACAACAACAACATAACTTGCCTACCTACTACAGAAATGGTATGTTGCAAGCAAAAAAGTTTCAGTGTAGATACAAATTTATATATTTAGCGTCTACTCTCGTGTTCCCTGGCATCAAAACGGCCTTAGAGACTTTCTTTGTGTGTCTCCTTCGGTAATAGTAACATTACTTGCCTACTTACAATCGAAATGGTAGGTTGAAAGTAAAGAAATTTGAACGTGGGAACACAATTTCTTATATTTAGTGTCTACTCTCGTTTTCCCTGGCATCGAAACGGCTCTTATAAGCCTCCTTGTTTGCCTCCTTCGGTAAGAAAAACAACATAACTTGCCTATCTAACATATAAATGGTTGCTTGTAAGTAAATAAATTTCAATGTATAAACAAATTTCTATATTTTAGTGCAAAAATTAATGTAGAAACTATATACGAAGTGCAATTGAACGACTAATTACAATCACATAAAATTAAATATTTAAACAATTTCCCCATTCAAAATGTTTCGCTCAGTTTTGCTATTGCCTGCAAAGTGCACTGTAATTACTTGAGTTAGTTGAAGTTGTTGAAATGTGTGCAACTTAAATGCGGCCATTAAGTTTCATATGCTGCAGCAGCAAATGAAGATATTTGATTACATGGAAAGACGATATTACCTGCACGGCAGTTGAAATCAGACACGCACAGAAGCATAAATTTATTTTGTCGACGAGTAATTTACAACGGCAACAAAGAAGTAAATAAACACACACACACACACCCACACACAGTGAAATGATTGACTGAACGAGGGAGTAAGCGACAAGCAGCACAGCGCAATGATAGCAAACACTATAAATTTTATATTTCAATAAATCAGCTTGTAAACATTTTGTTGTTATATCGAGCACAGAGTGTAAAGGCGATAAGTAAGCCGCAACGAACGCGCGGGCAGTGGCCAGGCGTACAGGAAGTGCGGGTGTAATTTGCGAACATAAACTTCCGCTTGTTTACACTTTCGATAAAAACAAAGTGCGTTCGAGCAGCAGCAGCAGAAGCAACAGAAGTGTTACAAATAAGTATCTTCATGTGTATGTGTGTGTGTGTGTGTGAGCCCAAAAGTGAAATAGATGGTTGGTGGCGGAAGTAAGAAGTGTTTGCGTTCTGTGTGGGAGCGAAGGCGGCAAGTGCGAGAATTATGGAGCGTGGCAGTGCTTTACTTTTATGCGCCAACAGATAGTCGAGTACTTTACGGTTTGATTGAATATACTCACTGGTTGTCGTTGTGTCTGACTTTATGTATGTGTGTGTGTGTGGGTGTATGAAGGTACAAAGAATTTCTATAAATAGTGCTACGCTGATGGCGTATAAGTGGCGCCGTGTTAGAGACATTGATCGTCCTGCCTGATTGCCGCTACTATTTATTGTTCTAAGTATATTTGTTTGTTTGTGTGCATGTGTTGGCACTGTTGCATTGTTTATGTAAAACGCTCAAGGGGCACTTTATGCCATCAATTTTCTGCTTCGCACAGCTGATTATTAAATGGGTTATTCGCTGCGCAGCTGAGGTGAGTTGGGCTCATTGCCTATGATTGGCGCATAAATAAGTTCGCAGGACCACAACAGTTCCCAATAAAATTACGCTTAGGGAAAAGAAGGATATCGTTCGTATGAGGTTAGATAAGTCCTTGTCAGCCATGCTTTGGGAGTTCATTGCTCTTTTGATTGTTATTTGAATGCTTTGAACTAAGTTTCTGGCATTTTTGCTATTAAAAAGCAATGTGAAAGCAAAATAAGTGTATAGAAAAATAAAAGTAAAAACAAAATTAAAATTTACTTCATTTCCCTGTGACTTCATGTGCTTAAAGATTTGTGAGATTCTTCAGAAAAAAAATTAAATAACAATAAAATTTAATAAAATAAAATAAAAAATAAAATAAAATAAAATAAAATTAAATAAAATTAAATAAAATTAAATAAAATAAAATAAAATAAAATAAAATAAAATAAATAAAATTGCAGCCGCCGTGGCTCAGTTGGTTAGTGCGTTGGACCGCGAGTCGAAGGCAGCAAACCGCAGGTTCAAATACTGCCTGTAATAACACCTAAAAAAAATAACGGGAAAATTCGTTTTCTCTTTCGGTGGCTGTCCTCTCAGCTGGAAATGGCAAACCTCTGAGAGTAAAAATTGCCTATGATAAAGCTCCCAACCTGCCGTTCGGAACCGGCATAAAAACTGTAGGTCCCTTCCACCCGCGTACAAATTCACACGCACAACACGGGTGGTTGCGGGAAGCTAGGCCTTAGTCTCGCGTAAGCGGGCTGTCGTGCCAGTCAATTATTAATTAATTAAAATAAAATAAAATACAATAAAATCAAATACAATAAAATCAAATACAATAAAATAAAAAAAAACAAAATAAAATAAAATAGAATATAGAAAAATATTATAAAGTAAAATTTAAAACAAATTAAATACAATAAAATAAATTTAATTAAATTAAATTAATAAATTATAATAAAAATTATAATAAAATATAATAAAATAAAATAAAATAAACTAAAATAAAATAAAATAAAACAAAATAAACTAAATTAAAATAAAATAAAATAAAATAAAATAAAATTAAATAAAATAAAATAAAACTAAACACAATAAAATAAAAAAAAATAAAATAAAATAAAATAAAATAAAATAAAATAAAATAATAAAATAAAATGAAATAAAATAAAATAAACTAAAATACAATAAAATAATATAAAATAAAATATATTTTAAAATAAAACAAAACAAAATAAAATAAAATGAAATAAAATAAAATAAAATACAATAAATTAAAAGAATAAAATAATATAAAATAAAATAAATTAAAATAAAAAATAAAATCAAATAAAATAAAATAAAATAAATTAAATTAAATTAAAATAAAATAAAATAAAATACAATAAAATACAATGAAATTAAATGAAATGAAATGAAATAAAATAACATAAAGTTAGAATAAAAATAAAAATGAAATTTTAAATTAAAATTAAAATTAAAATTTAAATTTAAATTAAAATCAAAATTAAAATTAATATAAAATTAAAATTAAATTTGAAATGAAAAAAATTAAAAATAAAACAAAAAATAAAATAAAAATAAAAGAACAAATAAAAAAATATAAAATTCACAAGAATATCTCTTATTAAAAAAACAAAATATTAAAGAAATTTTTATAAAAATGACTAGTGTCCGACCGAAACCACTTTTTTGGGCCGAAACCAAAACCGAGTTTCGGTTTTTTTTTTTAATATTCGGCCGAAACCGAAACTTTCTAGTTGAAATAAAAATCACCACATCAAGCATCAAAATCAAAATCTTTCAACAAACGAATTTTACTTTAAGTAAATAAATAACAAACAAATAAGCACAACATAGATAAATAAATACTTATTTATAAAAACAATTCTTTCTTTTTTCAAACATAAACATAAAAAAATCACCCTTTCGTACCTTACTCGCTAATATTCAAAATTTAATAATTTAATATTATATTCTCAAAAAAGAAGTTTATTTACATTGGTGGCATCTAAATTATCTTCTAAATGTAAAAAATATTCTAGAATGTATCGGTTTCGGCCGTTCGGGAATTTTTTGGCCGCAACTGAAACCGAAACCCAAACACTTATTTGGGCCGAAACCGAAACCGAATCGGTCGGACACTAAAAATTACTGAATTCAATATTCAAATGGCTGGCACCTCAATTGAAAAATAGTCACCCAAATATATTTACATCTGTAAATAAATATTATGGCTATGCCATAAATACGAATACGAGCGCAAAGTCAATCAGAGACAGCTGTAACGAAAATAACAACAATATTACACGTGTAATTCGACCGCAACACAATTAAAATGGCCTTAAATGGGGAAAATTAAATACGCGAAAACGGTAAATTGAAATTGAATTGAAAGCGCAAAGATATAAAACAAGAACAACAACAATAAATGAACAACACTGAGTAGCATAAAAACCACAACAGCAACAGGATCACAAGTGCCAACAACAGCTGCTACATTACCACAAACAGACAACAGACAACATGTTGCAACACACACACACATGAAGAATAAAGGAAATGAAACTGAAACAAAAATAAAACGCAAAAGAAAAAAGTTAAATGGATGTAGAAAAAATAAAAATCATTAAAACGACAACGACAAACTGTACGTCGTAGCCTTTAAGTTGCTTAAAATGGCATTCATCTCGCTGGGAAGCAGAAACAGTTGGAAGCAAAAACAGCAACATGAGCAAAATCACCAACAATAACAATAAAAGTAGAAGCAACAACATCAGTGCCGTTGTTATTATTCAATAGTGACAAATCTGCACATTAAAGACTGTGGCCACTCACGCACACAGTCACACTTGTACATGTGTTATGTTTCGTATGTTGTGTCTGGTGTGTGCCGGCATAACGGACACACACAGGATATATTAATGCGGTGTGCGCTTTGTGCTTTTAATATAAATTAAAGCACACCGAGACACAACTGGCGGCATGCAACTGACACACAAGTCGCCTCGGCGCTTTGGACAGCGAAATGAGCCAGCAGTGCAGCAGCTGTCGAGACGCAAGCAGCCTTGGACCCAGTCAAAGTGTTGGCATTTCCTTTTTTTTCTCTCACTATGCCAACGCAGGCAAAGGCAACAAGCAAGCGAACACTAGCAAACGAATGGCAACGGCAACAACAGCAACAGCAACAAGCGGCAGCAACAACAACATCAGCAGCAGCAGCAGCAGCAACGTACGAACAACAAACAACAAATGACATGAGTTTAAATGAGCGGATCTGTTTTTAATTGTCCCGCCAAACGCAATTAATCTCATTCGCATTGAAGTTGCCACATACACACACACGAACACACATACATACATAAATAGGTAGAAATATATATGTACAAGTGTGTGTGACTGTGTGCTATTTGAGTATATGTGCGGTGGTGTATGTGTTTTTAAATACAAACAGAACAAACAAGGACACATACACATCCACATACACACACACACAGCCATATGAACACACAACAGCACATGGCAACGATGGCAAGTGTGTAAAAGTTGTGGGTGTGGCGCCTGGCCAGACAGACCGACCGAAATTGCAGACGAACAGACGCAACGCTAAGGAAGCAACACTGGCGACAATGCCGAACTGGCTGACTGGCTGTCCGGCTGGCAAGCAGGCGACCGCATGTCGTGCACAAGACAATCTCCCTCGAGTGTATATGTGGTTGATTGTAATTGTTGTTGTTGTTGTTGTTTTTGCTGTTGGGTAGTGAAATTTTTGTAATTGATTTAAAGCTGACTGTCCGCTGCGCTGGCAGTGCCAAATTGAACGCAAGAAATTGAATACACACGCACACATTAAAAAATTGAATATTCCAGATTTTAACGAAATTTGTAAACACACACACCGACACACAGACACAGTGCGACAGCATGATAGGTACACCTTTTTAAGTGAGTTTTAATTAAAAATGCGCC
Organism: Melieria crassipennis; assembly: GCA_963668005.1. Lineage (NCBI taxonomy): Eukaryota > Metazoa > Arthropoda > Insecta > Diptera > Ulidiidae > Melieria > Melieria crassipennis. The sequence continues at coordinate 75,090,811 of OY764962.1, read as the reverse complement.
TGCAGGTATGCAACGTGTAAGTTGCATTTCAAGATGTACTCGTATGCTGCAAGTTGTTGGCTTGGCGTCTACTTGGATATTCTCATAGCATACTTTTAGGTAATTTGTTGCAACATACTTTTAGGTATCTATATATACCGATATACTTATGTATAAGTATATAAATGAATGTTTGTTTGTTTGTTGGTCACACTACAATAAAACTCAAAAACTAGACGGCCGCTTGAGCTGAATCTCTTACGGACTGTTCGTCTTGACTAAATCTCAGTAAACCACATAGTGCGAATACGACTCGACAGATGGGCATGGCACCTCCCTTACAACCTAAATTTTTAATATGAAATATCTTCGAAATTATAGGTCGGACAGCATTGAAATTAGGTACAGGGCCACCGTTTATGTGTGTCATTTCACTGGCAAAATTCCATAAGCATTGGACAAGGGGCGTGGCACTTTTCAAGCGACCTCAATGTCTTGAATAACTTTGGAACCACAGATCACACATCAATGACATTTGGCATAGACTTACAATTTAGATGTGCTCTTCGACAGATGGAATGCGGTGGGTATTGGACAAGAGGGCATGGCACCGCCCATACAACCTACCTTTTTAATTTCAAATAACTTCGGAATTATATGTCGGACAGCACTGAAATGTTGTATATCGTCATCCCATAGATGTGTCATTCTACTGGCAAAATTTGATGGGCATTGGACAAGGGCGTGGCAAATTTTTTGTAACTCAAATTTGTCGCCTAACTTTGGAACTGTAAGTTGCACATCAATAAAACTGGGTCACACCCTTCGACTGGAAGAATGGGTTGGGCTTTGCATAAAAGAGGCGTGTCACCACCCAAATTACTCAAATCCACAAACATATAATTGTTTGTCCTGACTGAATGACTTATTGACTGACTGATTCATCACCGCCCAGCCCAAACCGCTAAAGCTACAAACATGTAAATTGAACTTTAGGTACATCTTGAAATCTTGAATTAATCTTCATTTAAACGGGATTTTTTGAAATTCGGGGTCTAAAGGAGCAAAACATGCGTTCAGTTGTTGTATGAAAAAAGTGATTTCGATTTTAGACTAATTGATTTCAAAGTTTGCGAAAATGCTTCAAAAAATAATTTGACACATATTTTTCAGTTTTTCAAACATCAAATTGTAATGGGGTCAACAATGGGTTAAGGTTCGTATATGGAACGACTATGAAAAAACCATGACCTAATGGGCCTATTGACTTCAAAATTGTTGAACATAACCTAACAAATAAATCAAATCATGTCTAAAAATTAAATAACATTTTTTTAAGCACACGCAGATAAAAAAAGGGCGAAAATTATTTATATTACTACCTAGACGAGGGATATATATGAACAATTTGGCGATTGCGCCAAAATTCGAATTGGAAAAATTTTATAAGTAAAAAGAAAATTAAAAAAAAAATAGGTACACAAAAATTTTGCTAACCCTTTATCGGGCAATATATTATTTTAAACCAAAACGTTTTTTTTTATAGTTCCTGTTTGATTAAAAAGCACTTCTTTTAAAAAAATTTGTTTATGGAATTTTAAATCGTTTATTCAATAAAATTGGAAAATTGCAAAAAAAAATTTTAACCAAACAATTTAAAAAAATACCAAAAAATGTGTTAACCTTTTATCGGGGTTTTTCCTATATCTCCTGTTTGATAAAAAAAACTTCTTTTTAAAAATTTTGTTTACGGAATTTTCAATCCTTTATTCAAAAAAATTTGAAAATTGGAAAAATTTGTTTAAGTAAAAAGAAAACAATTTAAAAAAAATATAAAAAAATTTTGTTAACCCTTTATCGGGTTCTTTTTTCATATAGCTCCTGTTTAATTAAAAACACACTTCTTTTTAAAAATTTTGTTTACGGAATTTTAAATCGTTTATTCAAAAAAATTGCAAAATTGCAAAAAAATGTTTAAGTAAAAAGAAAACAATTTAAAAAATACCAAAAAAATGTATAAATGTAAATGTAAAATAACCTTTTATCGGGTTTTTTCCTATATCTCCTATTTGATAAAAAACTTCTTTTTTTAAATTTTGTTTGCGGAATTTTAAATCCTTTATTCAAAAAAATTTGAAAATTGGAAAACAATTTTTTAAGTAAAAAGAAAACAATTAAAAAAAAAAAATACATATAAATCGTTTATTCAAATCGTTTATTCACAAAAAAAAATGTCCTTTGTTGCAGAAATGTTACACACAGTATTTCACCACATAAAACTGATTATTATATGTTTTCACTCAAACTTGGTAAAAACCTTTTATTCATATATTTACACCTTTTTTTTATAAAAAAATTGGAATGTATTTCGCAATTTCCAAACAATTTTTTTTTTTGTAAGTCAAACACGCAACAAGCGTTGTCAGAAAATTGTGTGCATTAAATTTTTGGCGCGAAAAAAGCAAACAAACATTATTCTGTGTTCACAAAATTTTTTTTTTCACATGAACCACAGTTTGTGTCAGTTGTGTTACAAAACCCAACATGCTCACATTTAACAATGATAGTGAAACTTCAGTTAATTTTTGGATTTGTGACATTACTGTCACACGGCCAGATAAAGGGTTAAAGTAAAAAAAGAAATTTTTTGTAAACTTTTTAGTAATTTGTTTTGAGTAATTTATTACTATTTTTTTAGGTTGTAAGCAGGGATTTTGTGGAAATTGCCTTTTTTGTTTGCTGCTAGATAGAGCATTTCTGATTGAAAATGAGCACGAATTAGGTCCTCCTGATTAGAAATATACCACTTTTATTTTGCCTGTTTTTTTCCTTAAAAAGGCAGTTTGCCTTTTTCACCCATAAATGGTTTTTTTAGTGTGTATTTTACCTATAAATGCCATAAAATGCCTTTTTCAAGATTTGTCGAGCGCCTTTTTATTTTTCTTTCGTTTTTAATATTTTCCCCTTTTTGTTTCGCAAAAATACCTTTAAACTAAAAAAAAAATTTAGTGGCAATATTGCAATTTCGTTAACTTATCGATGTTTTTACATTGATTTGATCATTCCTAAGCCGTTATTTTTTGTTGTTCAGTGGAAATTTAAAGAAAAAACATGCCAAAATCAAAAAGTTCGGTTTGCGCAAACATTTTATGTATTCTTTTGTGATACAAGTACGGCTTTTATATGAGAAGTTAAAATATGAATTTAAAATAACGTGTGGGGAATGAAATACGAACTAATAAAAAAGCTGGCATAGAAAACAAAAATTTAAACAATATTTATCTTAAACCAATAAGTACCAAAAATCCATTTTTTGGGCATTAACTTGGTAAAATGGTGCTTGCAGAACTACAACGTCGGCAACTGATTTGGAAAAAGATTGGATTCAAAAAACCTTCATCTATAAGACGATTCGGTTATTCGAGAACAAAGTAAGCATTGAAAGAGGAAAGGATCGGTGAAAAAAGGACTCTTTACAGGACGTTGAAGAGCGTTCCTATTTGAAAATTAATACCGTTGGGCGAAGTGCTAAATCCTACAGACAACGAGCGCGGTATCAGTGAGCCAATATTTTTTAAAGGAAGTTTGGCTGTAAGCTCGCATACTTACATGGACAAATGTTTGTCAGCACTCTAAAATTTCATCAAAAAACATCATCGACGTGAACAAATTATATTTTGGCCCGATTAGGCGTCGTCACATTACGCTGAAGTAACATTCGACAATTTGAATAAGCGCAAAATTGAATTTGTACCGAAGGACTTCAACCCCCCAAATGTTCCACAATTAAGACCAATCGAAACTTTTTGGGCAAACGTGAAAAGAAAGGTATATGCCAACGGATATCGCGACAAAAATGTGGATTGCTTGATTTATAAAATCCGAAAAGTGCTGAAGAACATTGATACAAATGGAATTCTGAGGTCAATGAAGAAAGTTCCTCACAATATACGGAAAGCGAGCCGCAATGGAGCCAATTTTTTTTGTAAATTAACAGAAGTGTCAAAGGTACTTAATAAACTGCAACCAAATTAAATAACTTTTATGTAACAGTTTATTACTGACATTTTAAATTTGTTCGTATTTCATTCCCCACACGTTATGTGCCAACATTTCAATTAAAATATCTCAGTTTTAGTTTTGAAACTATCTTTGAAAACCTTGATGTTCTTTTTCTTTTACAAAAAACGAGTTATAAATATTGTATACATGATACAAAAATATACAGGTACATTCAATCGAGCAAAATTAAATGTCATTTGCTTTTTTCACAAATAAAAATAAAATTTTAAGGGTGCAAAAACAAGTAGAAATACAGAAACTGAATGATATACTACATACACTTATTGTGTGAAATTGCAGCTCTGTAGCAAAACGGAAAATAGTAGTACACAATTTGTAAACAAATATTTTTTTTCAATTGTCAATTTTATTTTTATCTGTCGCATTGAAACTACCTGTATATTTTTGTATCATGATTGTATGCTGCATACGTCAGATGAAATAAAATTATTAAAAAATACATACCGTTTCCCCTTTTTTTAGATTTTCTAGTTTTTTTTTCTTATTTTTAAATGCCTGTTTTTGCCTTTTTAACAGTTTATAATGCCCTATTTTGCCTTTTTATGCAGTTCTTAGTGCCTTTTTGGCGGTTTTTAGTGCCTTTCCGTGCCTTTTTTGCTATTTTATTTTGCCTGTTTTATACGTTCTTAGGTCCCCAAAATCCTTTCCCTGGTTATAAGTATTCATTTCTGAGTTCCACCGAATTTGTTGGTAATGCGTCCAACTCATATCTATAACATGTTATAATCCTATTCAAATTGGACAACTAGATGGAAAGTTAAAAATTTTTGTTTTTATTTATTACATTTATTCTCCCAGATTATCATCTTTCATTCTTCCATAAATTTGAGTTTTTGTTCAAATGAGCTCCTGAGGCTAACTTCTGGGTTTACGTTGCATTTTTTAAAAATTGTTTAAAAAAAGTAGAAAAACTGCCTAAAAAATTAAATTTATAAATGAAATATAATTCTAACATTCCATTAGAGAATTACATAAAAAAATTGGAATCGAAAATCTTTTGGTATAGGATTTATCACCATTTGAAATCTTAAGTGAGACTGTGAGGCTCACTTCTGGGAATTAGGGTTAAGGGGGTCAATACGTGTAAACGGTATATTTTAGGAATCGCGCATACGCCGGAAAAAATTAATGCAATGTACAATTTTGTTTTCATTCTTTTATTAAAAGGTAGAAGTGCAAGAAAACAATTTTTTTGGCGTGCTCAAAATGGCGGCGGTGGTGGGGGTCCAACGTTGGGCCCAAATTCTAGTAGGAGTTGTGTCGGCGCCTCAAAAATCATCTGAAAAAATATTGCTATTAGTTGTTATGAGAAAATATATGTAGGTACCTTCTAAACGAACTAACAAAAAAAAATATTTTCTTGAAAATACAAAAATACGCTCCAACAGAAAAAAATTACCTTTTTTCTTAATTTCCCGAAAATGGCGCCGTGGATTTCGCCAAAAAACAATGACATTTTTAGTTAGTTTAGAAGTTATATGTTTCAAAAAGTTGCTGCCCAAATTTTAGATCAGTGGGACTAAAACTTGCCGAGATATTCTACTTCCATAATCAAAAACCAGTGTTTCGAAATAATTCGGTTTAAACTTTGCGTTACCGATATCATGCGGAACGAATTGACCATCAATAAAGCGCTGCTGCAGGCGAACGGGTCATCAGAATAAAAACACTTCAGGTGGGTATTCTTAAGACCCCCTGGAGTCTATTTCACAAAAAAAAAATTTTGAAAATTTTGTAAATGTACCCCTTAAACTACCAACTATCCAACTTTGATTCAGTCTGCTAACAACAATAAATTGAAAATTTTAAGTTTTCCTGTTAAATTTTATACATTTTTCTTCTTATAATTTTCTTCTTATAACCCAACCAAGTCGAGTTTGTGACTGTGCGAGAAACTAATTCAAAATAATAACACAATTAAGTCGACTTAGGGAAGACCTTAAGCATACTTCTTATGCTACTCGAAGACTTGGCGATTAGCGCGCCAGCCTGCTTGACGATGTGGTCTGGTCGTCGTCGTCGTCGTTGTCGTTGTCATTTCGTTGGCTGCTGCATTTCTGCGACAACAAATGACGGATTAAAAAGTCGTTATGATTAATTGTTGTTGTTGCTGCTACTTTCGTTGTTTCGGCCATTTTCTTAATTGTTGATATTATTATTATTATTGTTGTTGTTTGTGTTATTGTTAGTGTCGAAGTTTTATGTGCTTATGGTCGCTTCGAGTGGGCGTTGCACTGTTTGTCGAATTTTAAGTTTATTTTTTCTCGCCCCTCGTCTTTGCGTTTCCCTCACCATCGAACGCTTTGCAGTGCGTGACAGTTGAAAGGCTGCTGCAGCCGCAGTCGCAGTCGCAGTCGCTGCCGCTGACAGCTGGTTGCAGTTCACTGTCGCGCAGCGTTCTGACAAAACTTACAAATGATCCAATAAATGGGCAACTTTCAACTTTCGGTTTTAAGGGGAAGAAGAAGTTAAGGGGAGAGGGAAAAATGGTGCAATAGCTGATGGCAGTTGAAAAAGTTGAATGGTTCCACTCGATTTTCGACGTAAGGATGACGGTGGCGATTTAGCTGTTGCTACTGTTGTTGTTGCTTTTGGTGACTGGTTGCAGTTGTTCTTTTTGCTTTGTTGTCATGAATGCTTATAGCAATTTGTTGGTTGTTGTTGCTGTCTTCGCTGATATTGTAGTTGGTGTTCTTAGTGCTCGTTGGCCCTGTTGCTGCTGTTGTTGTTGTTGTTGTTTTTGTTGTTGTTGTTTTTGTTGTTGTTGTTATTTTAAAGTTCTGTGCTATTGTTGTTGTTATGTGAAAGTTGTGTGCTGTTGTTGTTATTGTTAATATCTTTGTTGCCATGTAGTCTTAATTTTGTTGATGTTGTTGTCATTTCTGTAACTTTTATTGTTGTGTGCTACTTTTGTTGTTGTTATATTTTCGTTGTCAAGCAGCCTTTGTTGCTGTTGTTGTCACTTCTGCAAATTTTTTTTCGAACTTTTGTATCCATTGTTGTTGTTGTTGTTAGTTTTTGTTGCGACGTTGATTACATGTTGTTGCTGTTGTTGTTATTACCTTTGCAACTTGTTTTTGTTGTAAATTCGGAATCTATTGTTGTTGTTTTTTAATTGTACATTTTTAATATTTTTGTTTCACTTGTTGCATTCGTTGTTGTTGTTGTTTATAATTGTTGTTTTTGTTTCTATTGTTGTATTCGTTGTTGTTGTTTTTGCTTTTGTTACTGTTGTTGTTGCAGCTACCGCATTTATTGTTATTGTTGCTTAGGTTTTTTGTTCTCATATTCGTTGTTGTTGTTGGTGTTAATTTTGTAACTGTTGTTATTCTAATTTCTGTATCTAATGTTGCTGCTTTTTTTTCGCTGGTTTTCAAATTTTCGGCTTTGTTGTTATTTTTGTTTTCATTCTTGTATTCATTGCTGTTGTTGGTGTTTGTTTTGCAACTGTTGTTGTTGTTGTTATTGTAAGTTTTGCATGTATTGCTGTTTTAGTTGTTGTTATTTTTCTAGCTGATTTGTTGTTATTTTTGTTGCCATTCTTGTATGCGTTGTTGTTGGTGTTACTTTTGCAACTGTTGTTGTAAGTTCTGCATGTATTGTTTCTGTTGTTGTTCTTATTTTTCCAGCTGTTTCGTTGCTAGTCTTTTGTGCTTTTTGAATTCGTTATTGTTGTTAACTTTGCAACTATTGTTGCTATAATTTCTGCATTTATTGTTTTTGTTCGTTTTGTGTTGATTTTAATATCCTTCCAGCTGCTTCATTGTTGTTTTAGTTGTCTTTTTTGTATTCCTTGTTGTTATTGTTGTTAATTTCGCAACAGTAGTTGTTGTAATTTCTGTATCTTTTATGGTTTTTTTTTATTTTTTGACTCTTATTTTTCCAGCTGTGTCATTATGATTTTTGTTCTTCTTTTTGTATTCGTTGTTGTTGTTGTCAATTGTCATACTATTGTTTTCACTTATGTAAATGTTGTTGTTTCTTTTTATGTTGTTGTTCATGTTTTTACAGTTGCTTAGTTGCCATTTTTTGTTGTCCTTTTTGTTGTTGTTTTGTCAAGACACGAAGGGGGGGAGGGGGGAATGGGGGTTTTGGAGGGATCGGGTAGATATTTGTAACAGGGTCCAGAGCTTTAAAGCGCCCGGATTTTTTCGTTTCGCATTGCATTGTGCCAAATTTTTAAACCACTAGTTTCTGTTTCTAAGAAGGACAAACAAACATACCAAGAAGCAATTATTTTTATAGATGGAGATGTAATTTTAAAATATTTTACAGGTAATACTGTATTTAAGGCCCAAATTTGGTACGTTACGGCCCTGCTTGATGGTTTTACTTCTGCAACAGTTTTTGTTGCTGTTTTGTTGTTATTTTTCATATGTTTGCAGCTGCTTCGTTGTAATTTTTATTGACGTTCTTGTTGTGCTTGTTGGTGTTGTTATTGTTGTTGTTGTCAATGCTGTTAACTGCAGACGTCTGCGTGAGCAATTCAAGTGACACAACCCAGACAGATAAATGAATTGCAGCTCAATCAAGCGTTCATACACATACAAGTGTCATGGAAAAGGCGCGCGAGGAAGGGAGAGAGAAAAAATGTGTGAAGTCTCTTGCGGAACAACGAGTGTGCAACAGAAATTTGAAATTGATTTGAGTTGAACTGAATTTAACTGAATTGAATTGATTTGAGGTATTAAAGTAGAAAGCAAATACAATGTAGTTAGTGTTTGAAAAAGGGACTCAAAGTTAGGAGGGGGGGGGAGACCTCATACGGTCCCCAAAAAAGTCTCTGGATATGGAATGTCTAGGAATGATAAAATCAATGTAAAAACATCGATAAGTAAACGAAATTGCAATGTTGCCACTTAATTTTTTTTTTAGTTTAAAGATATTTTTGCGAAACAGAAGGGGGAAAATATTAAAAACGAAAAAAAGGAAAGAAGAGGAGGAAGAGGAAGAAAAGGCGCTCGACAAATCTTGAAAAAGGCATTTTGTGGCATTTATAGGTAAAATAGGCACTAAAAAAGGCATTTATGGGTGAAAAAGGCAAACTGCATTTTTAAGGCAAAAAAAAAGGCAAAATGAAAGTGGTATATTTCTAATCAGGAGGACCTAATTCGTGCTCATTTTCAATCAGAAATGCTCTATCTAGCAGCAAACAAAAAAGGCAATTTCCACAAAATCCTTTCCCTGTTCATGAACCATTTTCTCTATTTAAAAAATATTCAAAAACTAATGAGTAAGAGACAGGGGCGTAGCCAGAACTTGGTCATGGGGGGGGTTTTAAAATTTGTTTTCGCCAGTTTAGTTTACGTGTTTTTTAAAGTTAACTAATTAATTAATTGACTGGCACGACAGCCCGCTTACGCGAGACTAAGGCCTAGCTTTCCGCAACCACCCGTGTTGTGCGTGTGAATTTGTACGCGGGTGGAAGGGACCTACAGTTTTATGCCGGTTCCGAACGGCAGGTTGGGAGCTTTTTAATAAGCAATTTTTACTCTCAGAGGTTTGCCATTTCCAGCTGAGAGGACAGCCACTGAAAGAGAAAACGAGTTTTCCCGTTATTTTTTTTAGGTGTTATTACAGGCAGTATTGAACCTGGGGTTGTTGCCTTCGACTCGCGGTCCAACGCACTAACCAACTGAGCCACGGCGGCTGCCGTTAAAGTTAACTGCACCTTCCAAATAGGGCATTTTGTGGTGGCTTATGCGACTTAATGCATTGGATATTAAAGTAAACTTTAACCGAAGCATTTCAATTTATGAACCAAGTTTATGGTGATGATTGCTTATACCGTGGTGGAGTTCATAAGTGGTAAACGCGATTTAAAAACGATTGTCAGGACATAAATAATGACCAACGAGTTAGCCAACTGAAATCCGCGATCACCGTAGATTCCATCAAAACTGGGCGGTAATTCATAAAAGATTAGCCAAAATCTTCATTGAAATTCTTGAAATTGGAATTAACCCTCGCTTTACTACCCAGAAATACCCACCCGAGTGATCTTTTTAATATTCATGTTTCATATCTGCCAGAGTATTTAGCAATGATTTCGAATAACTGCACAAATTTGAAGGTAATTTTCAATAACATGAAGAAATATTTTTTTTAGAAATCTTGTTTATGTTTAAACTTGAATTTTGTCATTTTGTATACAAAATACCTACCCGGTTGATCCCAGGTGCTTTTGCTGCCATTTTGAATAAAACTCACAATAAATTTTTTTTTGCGTACCTTATTACTTACGTAAATAAACTATCTGGAATGAAATTTTCTAATATTTTCCATAGTTGCAAAATAAATCATTAAAGTTAGGCCTTTTTTCGAAAAACCAACTATCGCCAGAGGAAGATACTAAATACTGACATATGAAAAAATGTATATATTATTATATCTTAATTGTGAGTTTTAATCAAAATATCGGCGGAAGAGCCTGGGGTCATCCGGGTGAACGACATTGTTAAACGACGTAGGTATACAACAATTTTTGGTAAGGCGAAGGTTAAGCATCTCAATAGCATAAATTTATCGATAGCATTTTAATTGAACATTTGGCTATCGAAGGATGCCATCTCATCGATCGACACTTGTTTTGACTGTTTTTTGTTTACTAAAAGTCGAATTTTAACCATCAACCACTCTTCGTTTTCACCTGATGCGGCACCGTGCGACTTTCACCTATTCAAAAAATGCATTTGCCGATGAAAAAAAGCTTTAAGAGAACGAGGAATCCATCCAAAAGGCTTGTACCGACATCCTGAAGGATATTCCGGTCGACGAACTAAACTACTCTTTATACATGTTTTTACATCATGCAAATCGCTGTATTGAGTCTAAACGGGACTATTAAAAAACAATTTAGTTTCGCATAAAAAATTTTTTAGTATTATTCTTTTAAATGTTTAAGGATGAAAGACCTTTTTGCTAATGTGTGAACGTACATACGACGCATAGTGATTGAAAATGTTGACAAATTATAGGCTATGGGGGGGTTCTGACACCCTAAACCCCTCCCTTGGCTACGCCCCTGGTAAGAGATATGTTTAATGTAGTGAAAGGGTTAACACTGTGACACCTGCACTAACAGTAATCACAGACGGTGATTATGTGATATTCTTCAGACACTTTAATCTCTCCTCAGCCTTTAATATGACAAATTCTGTCTCAACTGACATCTCTGTGAGTTGTGCCAAAGACTGTTCGTTGCAGCTCAACGGGTTAAAACACCACTCCACTAAATTGCAGCCACCAATCTGTTGAACATTTTCTCGAGCTAAACGGAAGTTGTTAAACTTTCTGTGCAGCCGCCGCCGCCGCCGTTGCCACTCTTGTCATCCACGCCCGTCGCTGTAACGTTGGCAACGTGGGCGTTGTTGCTGCCCAGCTGTCGCTCTGCAGTTGCGCGCAAACTGTTGCAAAACTTTAGTGCCGCCAACTTTAGCGCAAAGGTTACACTCCGCTGCCCCGCTAAGTGCGCGCACTCGCTGTGTGGATGTGTAGGTGTGTGTGCGTGTGTGAGTGTGCGCCGCCAGCTGGTCGAGTCTGGCGGCTGCTGTCGCTACAGCTGTCACGGCCGGTCGGTGGCACCTCAAGTGCTGAGAACGCAATTGCAATCGCATAAAACTTGCAACATGCAGCGAAATTGATTTGAAACTTTCTTGACTGGCCGCCGGCCCCGCCGGTTTACTGTCGCATCGCTGTGTAGCACTTTCAAGTGGCCAACCACGCGGCGGTGTATACTCGCAGTGTGTTCGATGGTGTGGGTGACGCACCGAACAGTTGACGCTGCGTTTTCTCCTTTCTGCGCTTCGCTCGGTGCGTGTCGCTCGTCCTTTGTGCGTGTTTGTTGTGCGCAAAAGTTTGCTTAGCAAGAAATTTATTTCTAATTGTAGAGCATCTCATCAATTTAAGCATTTGTTGCCGGCATTTGGCGGCTTTGTTAGTTGTGCTGCATGTCAAGTTGGCGTTTGTGGCAAGTTGTGGCCGTTGGGGGCAGCGATCCCTGAATGGGGAATAACTTACTTGTAATTGCGCCTGGCGACCGAACAACATTCACACTGGTGAGCCCTGTCAAATGTGAAGTTTTGTTGCAGCTTTGGCGCATTGCTCTAATACGTGCTGCGTACTCGTATTGTGGCATTCAACGGCGGCATTTACAATGTTCGACAAGGGTCCTTGGAAGAGGTTAGACTAAATAATAGCGAACTAAATTAATAGATTCAATAAATCGTGCACATTTGGTGTTCGAAAAGCCATTAGAAGATTTTTCAACTCAGTTTCATTTGAGCTAAATGCAACTCTGGGAAGAACTAAAGAACAAATCAGCTGATTTTGAATGCTAAGTTTTTATGAAAATTTTTATATTGTAATTTTTTATAACTATTTGGTATACGAGTATAAAATAATATTTAGAATGAATTTTAATGATTGAATTGAATCGAATTAAAATGCATTGAATTGAATGGAATTCGAATGACTTGAATTGAATTGAATTAAATTAAAATTGAATTGGGTTTTTGGGACGAAACAAAAAAAAAGATCTAAAAAATTATAAAACAATTTGTCGAAGGAATTTTAAGGATTGAATTGAATCAATGAATTAAATTGAATTAAATTGAATTTAAATTCAAATTTATTTGCAATGAATTGAATTGAATCAATGAATAGAATTGAATTGATTTGCATTGAATTGAATTGAATTGAATTGAATTGAATTGAATTGAATTGAATTGAATTGAATTGAATTGAATTGAATTGAATTGAATTGAATTGAATTGAATTGAATTGAATTGAATTGAATTGAATTGAATTGTTGAAATGATCTAAAAAAAATTAATTATTTTTTAGAAAGGAGTTTAATGATTGAATTGAATCAATGAATTGAATTGAATTGAATTGAATTGAATTGAATTGAATTGAATTGAAATTGATTGATTTTCTTTTTTTTTCTTTTCTTTTCTTTTCTTTTCTTTTCTTTTCTTTTCTTTTCTTTTCTTTTCTTTTCTTTTCTTTTCTTTTCTTTTCTTTTCTTTTCTTTTCTTTTCTTTTCTTTTCTTTTCTTTTCTTTTCTTTTATTTTATTTTCTTTTATTTTCTTTTCTTTTCTTTTCTTTTCTTTTCTTTTCTTTTCTTTTCTTTTCTTTTCTTTTCTTTTCTTTTCTTTTCTTTTCTTTTCTTTTCTTTTCTTTTCTTTTCTTTTCTTTTCTTTTCTTTTCTTTTCTTTTCTTTTCTTTTCTTTTCTTTTCTTTTCTTTTCTTTTCTTTTCTTTTCTTTTCTTTTCTTTTATTTTCTTTTCTTTTCTTTTCTTTTCTATTCTTTTATTTTCTTTTCTTTTCTTTTCTTTTCTTTTCTTTTCTTTTCTTTTCTTTTCTTTTCTTTTCTTTTCTTTTCTTTTCTTTTCTTTTCTTTTCTTTTCTTTTCTTTTCTTTTCTTTTCTTTTCTTTTCTTTTCTTTTCTTTTCTTTTCTTTTCTTTTCTTTTCTTTTCTTTTCTTTTCTTTTCTTTTCTTTTCTTTTCTTTTCTTTTCTTTTCTTTTCTTTTCTTTTCTTTTCTTTTCTTTTCTTTTCTTTTCTTTTCTTTTCTTTTCTTTTCTTTTCTTTTCTTTTCTTTTCTTTTCTTTTCTTTTCTTTTCTTTTCTTTTCTTTTCTTTTCTTTTCTTTTCTTTTCTTTTCTTTTCTTTTCTTTTCTTTTCTTTTCTTTTCTTTTCTTTTCTTTTCTTTTCTTTTCTTTTATTTTATTTTCTTTTATTTTCTTTTCTTTTCTTTCCTTTTCTTTTCTTTTCTTTTCTTTTCTTTTCTTTTCTTTTCTTTTCTTTTCTTTTCTTTTCTTTTCTTTTCTTTTCTTTTCTTTTCTATTCTTTTCTTTTCTTTTATTTTCTTTTCTTTTCTTTTCTTTTCTTTTCTTTTCTTTTCTTTTCTTTTCTTTTCTATTCTTTTATTTTCTTTTCTTTTCTTTTCTTTTGTTTCTAAATTGCTGACATAGTAATCAAATTTTTTATGCAGCTCGAACCTCCCCAAATCTGAAATTATAATTAAAATTGCAATGTAATGATTTTAATTTTTCTAATTTGAATTTATTTTTATTTCAATTTACTTCTTTCATTCGTTTTTTTTTTCAAATTTCACATTTTTTATTCAGCTCCAACCTCCCCAAATCTGAAATTATAATTAAAAATGCAATGTAATGATTTTAATTTTTTGGATTTTTATTTATTTTTATTTTATTTCAATTTACTTCTTCCATTCGTTTTTTTTGTGTGGTTTTTGGTTTGTTATTTCATAATTTTAAATAATCATATACTGGAGTCTGAATTGTTTACCTTTGTGGCAATTCTCAACATCATACTTTCGCGACATTATGTTTTCAATTTCAATTTACTGTTACCGCCGATGACTTTGCAACGCTGCTTCCTTGTAATTCGGTAGCTCCATTCATTAGGCGCCTAAATTTGGTTTGTAGTTTTAGCATTTTTCGATGAAATGCTACAAGTTTTTAGTTTGTTGATTCGATTTTTCTATATTTATTTCTATTCTATATTTAAGTTTTTGGTTTTATATAATTTTGTAATTTTTTTAAATAATTTTTTTGTATGGTTTTTGCGTGATTTGTTTAGGTTTTCATTATTTTTGGTATAATAAATAATATCATTAATAAACATGTTTTACATATACATATATATATATATAATTTTTTAGAATTAATTACAGTTAATGGTAAATGAAGCAAAAGTTCAATTGAACGCATAAGTTACTATATATAAAAAAAATCATAAATAGAACACATTTGAAATAAAAATTATTTACTTTAGCTTATTTTATTGCAATTGTTTTGTTTAACAATTTTTTCAAACTATATTTTCGTTTTATTTTCTATTGTTTTTCAATTAATGTTTGCTTGGGTTGTGTTTTCTTACTGTGGTGCTTTTTGTTTTAACATTGCTAATTAAATTCTTGTTGTGTTTTTTTCTGCTGACTGACGCGTTGCTTTTAGTGGCATTTTGCATTTCGAAAGTATGTTCTATGTAGTTGTTGTTGTTTGTTGTTTTTGTTTTATTAATGTCCATATATTTAATTAATAATTTGGTTGCTTAGGTTTGCTGTTGTTTTTAGTATGTATGTATAAGTTTAAATTTACAGATGTGTGTGTTTATTGAGTCTGCAGTTCGGTTCTTGTGATTTGAATCTTCGATTTGCAGTGCTGTTTATTTTTATGTTTTTTTTTATTTTTTTATATGATTTTTATATAATTTTTTAGCATTTTATTATTCCAAAAATATAAATTTGTTTTGTATTTGAATAGTTTTGTTGTTTTGTTTACTTATGAATCGTTTGCTTTCTACAAAATGGCTGCGGCTTTACAATGCAAGAAATTTAGGCGCTATTTTCTATGTTTTTTTGCATGATTTTGTTGTTGTCAAGGTGACTTTATAGTTTCGTTTGCAGTTCTAAGTAGAAAAATGTCTGTACGGTATGTGAAAATTTACAAATTTCAATTTGATGAATTTCTAGTTTACTTCACTTTGGAGCAAAAATCTGTCTGTCCTACAGACACCGGGCGCCTTCCAGTGCTTTTTACTTATGGCCTAAGTTATGCTTAAAGGTTTAGTCGTTTGTATGTATGTGTGTGTGTGTTTATTTGCCTAGGAGCAGCACAGTATGAGCGTTGTTCATGCTTTCGGTTTGATTGCTTCCCCGAGTGTGGAAGTGCGAAATTTTGAATTTACAAAAAATTATTAGAGCTCATTACTTGCGGTGCCCATTACGAGCTCTGACTATTTTATGCAGCTTAGCTTTCAATTTAATGCTTTTCACAAACATTATTGTTAATAATTTTCGTTATAAATAACCACTTTATGACCGCTTTACAATAATAACAACAATTTTCTTTCGTAACTTATGATTTTGTTTTTAAATTATTTTTATTACATTTTTATGTTTTTGTATTTATTTATTATTTAAAAATTTTTTATTTTTAATTTTTGGTATTTTTTCTGTTTAAATATTAATAAAAATTTGTTTATAAGAAATTCGTTATCTCTGCTGCAGCACTTTGCTACAAATTCTCTACGCATTGTTGCTTGCACTTTATGTAAAATTGGGCTTTATACTAGAAGAAGAAGCTCTTTTTTTAGTAAAAGAAAACTGTTTGCTAACATACACAAGTTACATATTTTTTTTTTACAAAATATGTCATAGAAAATGTACAAAAATTATTGTTTTGTATTGAAAATGTTGTTTAGAATAATTTATAATAAATGGCATAATTTAAAGAAAATTTAATACCAACATTAAAAATAAAATTAATTTAACATAAAAATAAATTAAAACACAAAAATTACTTTAAATACAAAAATGAAATACAAATTTAAAAAGCTAAAAAAAATTAAAAAAAAAATTAATAATTTTACTAAAAACTCATTAAAATAATAAAAAATTAAAAAACATTTTAAAAATTAAAGAAGTAAATATGGTTTTATAAAAAATTAAAGAATACAAAAATAAAATTAAAAAAATTAAACAGGAATAATTTTATAAATAAAAACATTAAAAAAAATTATAATAATTTTATGCAAAATTGAAACAAATATCCCACAAAACAAAAAAATTATAGAATCATCATCCAAATAAATACAAATCATAAACAATTAAAAAAACTTAAATACAATTCTATAAAAAATTTAAGAAATTTAATCATTTAAACTAATAAACAACTATTAATAATTAAAAATAATTAAAAAATTGAAATGAATATCATAAACATTTGTTTTAAAAACTTTGTTGTTTTAAAAAAGATCAACATTTTGAAATGCATTTTGCTTGAACAATTTTAAACGCGCCACCCTCTCTCTGTGTAAGTGTGTAACTCTCTCTCTATCTCTTTCTCACTTGGCGCTTGGCGCTTGTTCAATTTTTCACCTCATTCAGTGCGCCCGTTTTTTTGTCCTTCTTGACGAGCGCATATATGGAGGCGGCTTTATAGTTGATCGGTCCATAGTGCTGACTCTCCAAGTCTGCATAGATTAATTCATCGTCGAAATTGTCCGCATTCAAAGGCTAAGTGCAAGTGGTACAGGAAAAGAGTTGAAAAGGATTTGAAGAAATGAAAAAAAATTATAAGAGAATGAGACAAGACAATGCTTGGAGTGAATGCTGACGCTGAGAATGAGGGAGAGCGTGCTGTAAAATGTTGGAACTGGTAAAAAACTGACATTGTTTGAGATGCATTGTTGATTGAGATGTTAGAGTTGTTATGGGAACAGAAAGAGAACTGAAGGATCGTAGCTTAAGCTTTAGTATTGGTGACTGTTATGCATAAATTAGTTAGTTAAACACTTCTATCAGCTATCGGGTAATATTTATACATTTTTTTTAAGCTTCATCGCTTTGTTTGAACTTGTGAGATATTGGGGGAAAAATATCTATTAACTCTGTTCAGAACTTTGTACTTGCAAAACTAGAAGCCAAATAATTAAAACTGCATTTTTGGATTTTCTCTCTGACGTGAGGATTTTTTTCGGTAAGGACTTTGAAATTTCAAGTTCATAAATATTTCCCAAAATTTTTAGAAAAATTCAGCGCAATGTAAAATATCGACATGGATTCTGAACTTTGAAATTTAAAGTACACAAATATTAAAAAAAAATTATTTAAAAATGCAATTAATTAATTAGATTTAATTATTAAAAATTAAATTATTTTGTAAGGATTTTTTTGTAAGACTTTGAAATTTCAAGTACATAAATATTTTGAAAAATTATTTAAAAAATTGAGCGCACTGTAGAATGTCAACATGGATTTGTTTTGTAAGGACTTTGAAATTTCAAATACATAAATACTGAAAAAAAAATTATTTAAAAAACTCAGTGCATTGTAGAATAGCGACATGGATTTTGAACTTTGAAATTTCAAGTACATAAGTATTAAAAACAAATTATTTAAAATTGCAATTAATTAATTAGATTTAATTATTAAAAATGAAATTATTTTCTAAGGATTTTTTTGTAAGACTTTGCAACTTTAAGTACATAAATATTTTGAAAAATTATTTAAAAAATTGAGCGCACTGTAGAATGTCAACATGGATTTGTTTTGTAAGGACTTTGAAATTTCAAATACATAAATACTGAAAAAAAATTATTTAAAAAACTCAGTGTATTGTAGAATAGCGACATGGATTTTGAACTTTGAAATTTCAAGTACATAAGTATTAAAAAAAAATTATTTGAAAATGCAAAATTTTTTAAAATTGCAAGTACACAAATATTAAAAAAAATTATTTAAAAATGCAATTCATTAAATAAATTTAATTATTAAAAATTAAATTATTTTGTAAGGATTTTTTTTGTAAGACTTTGAAATTTCAAGTACATAAATATTTTGAAAAATTATTTAAAAAATTGAGCGCACTGTAGAATGTCAACATGGATTTGTTTTGTAAGGACTTTGAAATTTCAAATACATAAATATTGAAAAAAAAAATTATTTAAAAATCTCAGTGTATTGCAGAATAGCGACATGGATTTTGAGTTTTTAAAATTGCAAGTACACAAATATTAAAAAAAATTATTTAAAAATGCAATTGATTAAATAAATTTAATTATTAAAAATTAAATTATTTTGTAAGGATTTTTTTTGTAGGACTTTGAAATTTCAAGTACATAAATATTTTGAAAAATTATTTAAAAAATTGAGCGCACTGTAGAATGTCAACATGGATTTGTTTTGTAAGGACTTTGAAATTTCAAATACATAAATATTGAAAAAAAAATTATTTAAAAAACTCAGTGTATTGTAGAATAGCGGCATGGATTTTGAGTTTTTAAATTTCAAGTACACAAATATTAAAAAAAATTATTTAAAAATGCATTTGATTAAATAAATTTCATTATTAAAAATTGAATTATTTTGTAACGATTGTTATTGTAAGACTTTGAAATTTCAAGTACACAAATATTGAAAAAAATTATATAAAAAATTCAGTGCAATATAGAATGGGTTTTAAATGAAAGAAAAAATTCCTTTAAATAAAAAAAAATATCTTTTAGTGCACAAGCACCAAAAAATTTTGAAAATGTTCTTTTAAAACTTGATCCATAAAAATCATTGCAAATTTTCAATCTTTTTTAATTTCATAGAAAAAAATATGTATTAAGGACTAATGTGTACACCACCCCATCGTCCAATATCGTCTTTCTAACATTTTTGGTTTAGGAGAAAAAAATTTTAATATTTTAAAATATATTTAAATATATAAAAAAATAATAAAATAAAAATAATAATAATAACAAAATATTTAATTAACCCTCTTGCCACAGGTTTTTACTTCGGAAAATTAAAATTATACATACATATATCGATTTAGTCTTTTGTCAGGTTATATCAACAACATCCCATACTATTTTTTTTAATTATTGTTCTGGCTGTAATAATTACTTAAACAAAAAATTATTAATTTTAAATTAAAATCTTTAATTTGAAATTTTTTTCTGGATTTACTTCAGCAAAACTTATTTAAAAAATGCATCTGAATTGAAATAAAAAGTCAAAATAAAAATTTCTTTAATTTTTTTCTGTTTTTTTAACATACTATATATAACATCAAAAAAAATTGTATATTTATCTTTTTTAAACTTAAATGTTGATTTTATTATTTTCGTATTATTCCTAAAACTTCAAACTATTCAACGGGCCAACAAAAACATTTATTCTTGAAATTATAGAGGGTTCAGATGTCCACAAAGTAGCATGTTACCATATGTGAACAAAATAGTGAAAGGGTTAACAAATGAATAAATCATAAACTCATGAAGTTAGAGAAAGGAAATTCGAGGATGTGGTAGTGTACACATTATTAGGTCTTACGTCAAGTAATGTAATACGTCAAATTAAAGAAAATAACTATTACAAATTTTCAAGGATATTTCAGGATCGAATTTCGAGAAATTCGAGGATGTAGTAGTTTACACATTATTAGTTCTTACGGTTTATTAAAGAGAGGAACTATTGAAAATTTTCAAGGATATTTAAGAATAAAATATAAAATAGAAAATAAATTTTCGTCCTTGAATCTCAAAAAAATTCTTTTAATTAAATTCTAGGTAATTTTCTTTTTCATTTGATTCCATTTTCATAATCTACATTGCGCTCAATATTTCAAAAATTTTTTTGAAACATTCATATCCTAGAAATTTCAATTAAAAAAAATCCTATCAGAAAAAAAAATTAAAAACCAAATTTTACTATATTTGACGCCTAGTTTGTAGAAACAAAATTTTTTCAAAACTTTAGACAAGAATTGTGTTTGATGGAATCTGATATAAATAAAATCTGGGGGGCTACTCTGTAATGCGATGCGAAAGCGAAAGCGATGCGGAAGTGAGTTGCGATGCGAAAGTCAATCGGTACTCTGTATCGCTTTCGCATTATTGAAAAACGGCCCTTATTTTGTTTCGAGAGTATGATAAGTTGGCATTACTAGCGTCGAGTGTCATAAAACTCAAACAAAATAAAAAAAAAGTAAACAATCGAATTTTTTTTCAAATTTAAAATCGAAATACCCAGTGCTACAAATTCGAAAGGGGAAAATCTAAATGCGAAAGTAGAAAATTTCAATGCGATTGTCGGATTTCAGAGTACTAAGTGTGCGAATGCGATAAATTTTTTGTTCGCATCGCATTACAGAGTAACCCCCCTGATCTGATATAAATAAATATCTATGAAAATTTGCACCCCCTGAGCAAACAAGTACTTCTTTACCCCCTTCAGACTGCATACTCAGTAAGTTAGTTCTATGTATACGAGTAAGTAATGTTAATGCATTTGATTAGGACGCACTCAATAAATTCTTAAAGCACCAATAGGCAACCTATTTAATTAGAAATGTAAGTCATATACCAAACAGATATTTGGAATGTGTTGTTGCTGCATGCAAGTTAATAATTTATTATTCTGTCGTGCTGTTTCTTTATATTTCAATGTTTAATGTTTAGTCGCACAGGAAATGCCATACGATGTGAACGAATTAGCCATAGTACATCCAAAGATATAGCGTGATTAATTACATTATGTGATATTGAACGAGACGCAGAGTACATCAACACAAAAACGCAGCAAATAGTGGGGAGCGAAAAAATGGCACAGCGCGCCGCACGACACCAATGACTGAACTCGATGAGATGTGTGTTGTGCTCGAATATGAAAACATGAATCAAGTTAAAGACAATTAATCAAGAATTTGATTTGCTATTCACACAACGCGCACATTGAATGTGCTTTATGCGGCAACACAAGAGAATTCATTCTCAAAAGTGTTTGTTTACAAAAAAAAAAAAAAACTAAAAATTATATCATCAAAGAAAAACATAAACAACTTTTAGCACATTTTCACGTTCTGAAGACAGCATACGACAGAAAAATAAATCACCAACATATATATAGAACAAACTTGTTTTTGTTGTTGTCAATTATACTAAATGCAAATGTAACGTTGCTTGTTGCATGTAACACTGGTGACTGGCAATTGGCAGCAATGGAATGCATGGAAAATTCGCATAGTTCAATGTGACACACAAATTTACCTTTTTTTTGTAAAAAATACGCAAAATTTTAAGTTTGTCATTGAGTTAAGAAATCAAAAACCTATACGCAATTAGCAGTTGTGTTGGTTTGTAATGAGCGGAGACGTCATTACGTTTAAAAAATGTACGTATTACTGCCTTTGTAGGGATCCTCGAAATCGGAAACTTGCTACAAAATAAATGGAGGGAAAATGTTCAAAATATATTTCACCATATTTATTCATAAGTTAAGACTTGCGTGCTGATGAACTTCAGTATTTGCTGGCTTCAACATGCGCAGCAAAATACGTGTGAAAATGTGTGAAATGTGTTTGAATATGTGTGTGTGTGTGAGTGCGAAGTGATTGGTTGTGTGATTAGGTGATTTGGTGTAAGGAAATTTATTCCAGTTGCACGTTGAGAGCAGTGAGCTCGAAGTAGCCGATTCAAATTTAAGTTATGCGACCTGAATGCTTGGACATTTTTGCTATTTTATAAATAAAATTTGACATGATTTAGTACTGTATGGAGATTCTTAAATCATGCACCGGAACTTCTCATTTAATGCGCTTGGATGAAAAAGTGCATGAGCCATAAAATTCGATGGCTCGAATGGAGTTAAATGGTATCGTCATAAAAATCTATCAATGGAAATCAAATCATGAAAGGACTCAAAATTGTGAAAGCTTTGGTATATTTCTGTTCCACAGCAATAACGAAATCTTGGCAATGAATACATTTTCTTGCTTTTCAAAGCTAAGCATTAGCTAGACGAATGAAAGATATATAAAAAATATTTATAAAAATTAAATTAATTAAAAAATTAACCACATTATACATGAAAAATAAATTAATATTTACTTTAAATCGCTCTTACATACACAACTTATACCTAAATACCTTAAAAAATAAAAAAAATATTGCTCAGATTATTAGAAAATAAATAAATTAAAAAAAATATTATTGCCAACGCTTTGCGGTAATTATAATTCAAAAGGAAAGTAAATAAATGTAATAAATAAAATAAAATTATGAATTAAATAAATAATTCATAATAATAATAAAATTAAATAAAAATGTAAAATTAATAAAACAGAATTATTAAAATTAATAAATATTTAAATAAAATTAAAATTGAAAATAACCAAAAACTTTGAGAATTGGCAAGACTTTAAAAACCAAAGCACTAAGTAAACGAAAATATATGAACAATCAAAAAAAAAATAAAATACATAAAATACTTAAATAAATAAAAAGTAATTAAATAAATAAAAATTAAGTAATCAATAACAAATTGCTAATAATTTACTAAATATATGATAAATACCAGTAATAAATAAATAAATTAATTAAAATATATCTATAAAAAAATGTATAAATACAGAAATAAATTAATATATAAACAAATAAAATTGAAATAAATAAATAATAAGTAAATAAATCAATAAGCACAGCGGGCCTTGGTGGCTTCGTAAGTTAGTGTACTTTAGTATATTAGTCTAATAAGTAAGACCAATAATAAAAAATTAAAAAAGATATAACAAAATTAAAGCAAATTTTTTTAAAAATAAAAAAACTAAAAAATTAACTTAATAAGAAAAATAAATAAAAAATAAATAAATAATGCAATGAATAAATAAATAAATGAATAAATTCATTAATATATGAATGAATAAAGACGTAGAAAAATAAATAAATATACGCGTAATTTAATAAATAAAAAATAAATGAATTAATTAATAAATAAAAAATAAATAAATAAAATATCAATAAATCAATAATAAATAAATTAATACATTTATAAATAAATTAATAAATCAATAAAAAATTAATTAATACATAAAAGGAAAAAAAAAATTATGTAAGTAACACAATTAATTTGTAAATTAATTAATAAATAAATAAATAAAGTAAAATAATTTAAAAATAAATAATTAAACGAATAAAAGAAATAAGTTAAGTAAAATCTAAAGAACAAAAAAGAATGAAACAACATTTATACAAATAAATAAATACAAAATAAAAGAATGAACAAACAAAATAAAATAAATTTAAATACAAAATTTTGAAATACATAAAAGGAATATACAAAATTATGGTTGTAATATAATTATATAAATAATAATATAATTATTGTATACAAATAAATAAATTAATAGAGGAAAATAATTAAAAATAAATAAATAAGCAAATAAAAGAAATAAGTTAACTAAAATCTAAAGAACAAAAAAGCATGAAACAACATTTATACAAATAAATAAATAAAAGAATAAACATAAAAATATAATAAATTATAAAATTTACAAAATAAAAAAATGTATAAAAATATAAATAGAAACATATAAAAAGTTTAAATAAAAAAAATAAATATCCACAAAATAAAAAAATATATAAAAAATATAAATAGAAACATATAACTAAAAGATGTTAATGAAAAAAAGAAATATTTAAAATACAAAATTTATATAGTAAGCATAAATTGAAAAAATTTAGTTTATAAAAAATAAGATAATTAAATAATTAACTAAAATGTTAAATTTCAAAGTAATTTTTTGTTCTACACATAGAATCTATCGCCTGTTTTCAATTCTCTTCCCAACTCATATATAAGGAAAATATAAATCGAAACACATACAAAAATTTAAATAAAAAAATTAATATCTACATAATAAAAAAAATATATAACAAATTTAAATAAAAAAATTAATATCAAATACAAAATATAAATAGAAACATATGACTATAATAAATTATAAAATTTAAATAAAAAAAAATAAATATCTAAAATAAAAAAATTTACATAATAAGCATAATTTAAAAAAAGATATAAAATTTATAAAAAAAAAAAATAAGATAACTAAATAACTAAAATGTTACATTTAAAACTAATTTGTTTGTTCTTTACATAAAACCCAATGCCTGTTTTCAATTCTGTTCCCACCTCAGCCACGGCGTCAACTAAATTTATAGTTTGTTTGATAATATCTTAAAATTAAATAAATACGAAATGCCGCTTTATTGTTCCTATTGCCCAGACCTATTCATACAACTATTTTATATATATATAAATAAATATATTCCAGATTTTAAGTACGTAACCTAACACACATTTACACATACCTACTTACACATCGTAATTGTAAAATGTTCTGCACCTGTGCTTCGTAATTATTTCTTCTTGAAATTCCAATAACTAAACTCATTTCAATTGTGGGTTCTTAACATAATTTACAGACACCTCTGATGCAACTAATTGTTATCATAAATATTCATACAACAAATCGATAATTTGAGAAAACTTCACCAAACTTAACACGCTGACAGTCATCAATGTTCTGTAGTGAACGTCTAAACTTACAAAATACGGTACTTACAGTTATGGGTGAAATTTGTTGCATTGTTTGCTGGTAAATGCGCCTAATTGTAGCAAGTTATGCGCGAGCTTTTATTATGCTTTTGTGTATGTTAGCCTAAAAGTGTGCCAGCAAAAAGCAGAGCTCTTATGAGAGTCTTTTCGTAGGTTAGCAGCTTCGGTGGCATACTTTTAGGCGCGCGTTCTCACTTCAACAGCATCATTATTGCATTATTGCTATTTGGGATTTGTAGCATTTCACTAAATGTTGTTTGGTTTTGTGGTTTTGTTTATTTACATTTGATTTTTTTGTGGAATTAGCTGCACTTGCATTTATTGTTGTTGTTGTTATTGTTGCTGCTAATTTGGCTGATTGCTAACGTGCGCGTAATGTGTCAGTTGCTCGCATGCACTTTGCTGTTGTTGGTATTGCAGCTGTTTTATAGCCTTATTCTAGTTTACTTGTTAGTTATAGCTATGTCTGTGTATATATAAAATTATCGTTTCACTATAGCATACTTTCAGGCGCGCAGCCTTAAAGTTTCTCTTCTGTTCGTGTGTTGCGCCTATGATTAGTGTTTAGTCTGAGTTTTATACAGTCACGGGAATGTGTGTGAAAATGTTGTTGGTTGTTTATGGTTGTTGTTACTATTGCCGCCATTGTAGTTGCTGCTGTTTGCTGGAGCTGCTCAAATGTGCACTTCACGATACCGTTGCGTCATGATATACTTGACGCGGCCACCATTGCGACCAGCTGACAGTATGACTGCAGCGCTGGGCGAGGCAGCGGCGATTGAACGTTCGCTAATGGCAATTTCGTCATTGAGTTCGACGCCATCGTCGACATCATCGCTGGCCGCATTATCATCGTCGTCGTCCACGTCCTCGCAAAACGAATAGCCCAAATCTTCGTCTTCGTCCTCGTCGTTGACATTGTCGTTCGCATTCTGCTTTGTACGCTGCGCTGCTTGCGCCATTTCACGCTCACATTCCGCTTGCTGGCGGCTGCTGCTCGCCGTCATTGGCAGCGTGAGTTGTTTGTGCAGATTCTGACGACTGCCCGGCTTGGTGGCATAAATAAGTTCGGGATGATTTTTGGTCAAGGCCTCGAGTGCTTCCAGCGATGCGGCCGGATTGAGGCTCACTTGCGGCAGCTGATGCGTTGCAATGCTGGTCAGTTGCTTGATTTCCTCTGCCAGTTCTTCGCTCATCTCGGACTTGTCTTCCTCCTCGGTTTCGGCCCAGTCGGCAGTTGTGTTTGGCATTTCTGCTTTGACAGTGGCTGCTGTTCGTGTTGTTGCTGCAGACGTAACCTCTTCCGGCTGTTGCTGCTCGACGCGCTCGACGGGCTCGACGAACTCGACGGGCGGCGAAATGGGCTTAAAGCTGCGATTTTCATGCCACGACAGCGGCCGAAACACCAACGGCCCGCCCGCCGTTGCATAACGCCGCGCCGGCGACTGCTGCTCGTAGTTTTGCTGTTGTTGTTGCAATTGCATGCGTAATTGCGGCAATTTGCAGTGCCGCATGCCGGCCACCGTCTGCGCGGACTGAAAGTGGAATGTGTGATATTTGCGCAGCGGCAACTTGACCGGCCGCCGGACGGCCGCATCGCTGACACGCATTGTCGTGGCCGAGCTTAAGTCGTCGTCATCAACACCGTCAGCGGCAACGGCAATGGCGGCGCGCGGCATTGGCGATGCCTCGCTGCCCAGCGGCACTAATCTATTGCTGCTGTTGTTGTTGTTGTTGTTGTTGCTGGTGTTGCCGCATTGTTGCAGCAGCATTTCGCTTGTTGCGCGTGGCATTAGCAACGGTTGTTGATAATGTTGTTGATGCTGTTGCTGGTAGCGTTGTTGGCAATGTTGTTGTTGTACGTTAATTTGTTGGTGTGATTTAGCAGCAAATGCTGCTGCTGCTGTTGTGATTGTTGGTGTTGCTGTGGCTGCCTGGAACGCGTTCGCACATTGGGCGCGATAATGGTAGGCATCGTTGTTGTTGTTGTGGTTGCTGCTGGTGGCGTTGGCGAGCTGCCGGCTGATATGTGCGTAGGGGTCGCTGATAGTTTGGCGTCGTAGCTTCTTGTTGTTGTTGCTGTTGCTGTGGCAGCATGTGACGCCGGCAGCGGTGGCGTTGGTTGCGTGGGCGGCCTTTGTGGTGCGATTACTTGCTAAAAATGGATTAGTGGCAGCAAAGGACTATTAGTGGCAAGTTGTTGTTGTTATTGTTGGGTAGAAAAACATGCAACCAAGTTTGGACATGCAATGCATAAATAAAAAGCATTTGATTTGTGTTGTTTGGGCGGTTGGTTGGTTGTTTGTTGGCAACATAATCCATGAAATTAAAACATCAGCGTACGAAATATGAAAAGAAAACATGAAACAAAATACAAAGATAAATAAAGGAAAAATAAAAATGGAATATAAATAAATTTAAATAAAGTATTACTTTTATGGCTAAATTTTTTTCAAAAGAAATAAGCGGATTAATAAATTTTTTTTTCTAGAAGTTTCCTTAGGACAATTTTTTTAATTTAGGATTTTTTACGTTGAGCTCTGAGGAACAGATTCACAAAGGGTCATGGAGTGGTTAGGGAGGGAGACGACGAGGAAGGGATGAAAAAATGGTTGACTATGTAAACATTGATGGATGAGTAAAGAATGTAAAGGGGCATAATGATGAAAGAAGGTCATGTAAGAGAATTTATGGATAAAAAAGAAAAACTAAAGTCAGAAGGAAAAAAAATTTTGGATTTGAAAGGATTAATTGATGAACGGTTCAAAAGATGAGTACAGAAAAAGATTGAGATGGGAAGCGAATGACTGAAAAAATCAAAGGGAAGATAGATTCATGGACAGTTGAAGAAATTAGTAGATAATTGGTTAGTAGAAGGAGACGAAATAATGAATAAAGCAACCAATGAGAAGATCAACGAACAGTTCAAGAGATAAAGAGATGGTTAGATAAAGGGATGGTGGAAGAAACTGAATAATTTATGGAACAACAAAAAAATAAACGCATACACAGGTCAAAAGATGAGAAAAAAATGAATGAGATTGTA
This sequence comes from Melieria crassipennis, assembly GCA_963668005.1. Taxonomy (NCBI): domain Eukaryota; kingdom Metazoa; phylum Arthropoda; class Insecta; order Diptera; family Ulidiidae; genus Melieria; species Melieria crassipennis. The sequence continues at coordinate 75,062,787 of OY764962.1, read as the reverse complement.
AAAAGATGAATGATTCAAGAGATAAGTAGATAAAGAGATGAAGAAAGGACGCGATGAATAAAGGAACGAACGGGAATGGGGAAAAATGGTTTGTTCACGAGATGAGTAGATCAAGAGATGAAGAAAGAAAACGAATGAAGAAACGAATGAAAAGATAGATGTATGGACGGTTTAAGAAATGGGTACACAAAAAGATGGAGTTGCTTCGTACATGAATAAAGGACCAAACGATATGAACAGGCGCATGGTTCAGGAAATCAATACACAAAGAGATGAAGGAAGGAACTGAATTAGTGAAGGAACAATTGAGAAGATAAACGTATGCATAGTTCAATAGAAGAATTGATAAAAACTTGGAGAATATGAACAGATGGCTTCTTCAAGAGATGAATAGATAGGAGAATATGAATAGACGGATGGTTTAAGTAATTAATTAAAAAAGAGATGACGGAAGGAACTGAATGAGTGAGGAAACAAACGAGAATATAAACGTGGACAGTCAAAGGAATGAAATAAAAAACAATAATATGAACGGATGGCTTGTTCAAGAGATGAATAGATAAAGAGATGAAGGAAGGACCTCGAAAATCTGGTGTTGGTGAGTAAAAGCGAATAAATGAAGAAACCAATGAAAAGTCAATTCAAGAAAGGAGTATACAAAAAGATGGAGTTCCTTCCTACATGAATACAAGATAAAACGATATAAACATGCGGATGGCTCCAGAAAATGAATACACAAAGTGAAAGGAACTGAATGTTTGAAGGAACAAACGGGAAGATAAATGTGTACGCAGTTCAAGAGAAAAGTAGATAAAGGGATGGAAAAAGGAAGTGAATGAATAAAAGAAGAATCGAGAATATGAACAGATGGCTTGTTCAAGGGATGAAGAGATAAAAAGTTGAAGAGAGAAAGTAAATGAATAAAGAAATCACTGAGAAGGTAGTGGACATTTCAAGAAATTAGTATACAAAAATATGAAGTTTCCCCTCTATCAATGAAGGAACAAAGGAGAATGCGAATAGACCGATGGTTTAAGAAATGAATACAAAAAGTGATGGAAAAATAAACTGAATGAGTCAATGAATAAACGAGAAGATAAATGTCCATACGTTCAAGAAAAAAGTAGATAAAGCGATGGGCAAAGGAATTGAGTGAATAAACGAGAATATGAACAGATAGATTGTTCAAGAGAAGAGTAGATCAAGAGATAGAGAGAGAGAAAACGAATGAAGAAATCAATAATAAGATAAATGCATGGACATTTAAAGAAATTAGTATATAAAAAGATGAAGTGTCCCCTCTATCAATAAAGGAACAAATATGAGTATGAATAGACGAATGGTTCAAGTAATGAATACACAATGAGATGTATGAAGGAACTGAATTAGTGAAGGAACAAACGAGAAGATAAACATATGGACAGTTCAAAATAAGAGTAGATAAAGGGATGGGAAAAAGGTGAATCAATAAACGAAGAAACAGAATATGAACAGATGGCTTGTTCAGGAGGTGGTGAAAGAAAGATGAAGAGAGCTGAGTATTAAAAAAAATGAAGTTTCCTCTCTATCAATGAAGGAACAAAGGAGAATATGAACAGACGGATGGTTTAAGTAATGAATTCACAAGGAAGTGAAGGAAGGAACTGAATGGGTGGAGAAACAAAGGAGAAGATAAACAGTTCAGATGAACAGTTCAAGGAAGGAAAGAAAAAATGATAATATGAGCAGATCCAAAGTTCAAGAGATAAGTAGAAGAAGTGATGAAGGAAGGATCTCGAAAAATCTAGACACGGGATATTTTCCTAATCTCAAATATAGGAATTTGTTATCAGCAAAACCTTTTCTTGGATTCTGACGACTTAAAGGAAAACACAAACTGAAACGCCAAACTCATAAGTCGTAATTCATTAAGCCCAACAATTTGTATAACCAAACTTTGTACGAACCTCAATTCCATTGACCGAACCGGCAGCGCCCAGTGTTGCTTGTTTCTTGCATTTCCGCGCACCGCTCGCACTGACTGTACTCGCAACCGATAGCGATGAGGCCGAGTGCCGATGATGGCCCAGCTGATACTGTTCGAATTCCTCGGGCGTGGAGAGGTCAGCCGGCTTTTGGTGTAGGCCACAGCGCGAGGCGCTGACGCCGCTCTTCAGTGCGGGCCCCACACCGACGAGCGTGCCGGTGCCGCTGCTGTACAGCGAATTGGAGGAGGACAGCGATGTGGGATCTGTGGAGCCGGCGCCGGTGCCGTTTTCGTTTTGCGACGAGGAGGCAGACTCGTAGGAAGAATTGATCAACGTGGAGACCGGCGAACAGGAGCGATCCAGGTTGGGCGCCACTGACTGGCCGTCCACGTTCATGTAGACGGGCAGCGGTGTGCCCACAGCTCCACTATTGCCATGTGGGCGTGGCGACTTCTTGAAGTTGGCCGCAACGGTGGAAGCAGCCAGACTGCCGTTGGCAACTTTACTGTGGGCCGCGGACGCTTTAGGCGCTTTGGGCGTTTTGGGCGGCGGCGTGCCGGCCATGACGGTCGAGCGTGTGCTGCCCGGCGGCGGCGGCACCGGTGTGACACACTCGTACGAGCTGTTCGATATGCCCGAATCGCTGCGATAGATGCTGAGCCGTTCGGGCTCGATCAGATTGAAATCATCCTTTGGCTGGTGTTGGCGATGGTGATGTTTTTTCTTTGGGCCCGTTTGTCCAGCAGCGTGGCCGCTGGTGGAGGGCTGCGGATGCAGCAATATGGTGGCGGTGCCACTCAGGCCACCGCCGCCGCCGCCCGCACTGCCACCAGCGGCCGGCGGATGCGCTTCGACGGCGCACTCGTGCACCTGCACGGAGGCTCCGTCGTGGGCCAGATTCTCGTAGACCGGCGGGTCGTAGAAGCGCATGGCCGCAGCCTTCAGCTGTTGTTGCTGTTGCAGTTGCAATTGTTGTTGAACGCCCGGGCCTGAGGAGTCAATATCGCCAATGCTACCACCAGCAAAAGAATGATGTCGCTTGCACTTTTGGCCCGTTGCCGTATTGCCGGCGCCCATCAGCGCCACTCCGGGCCCGCCGGCGGCGCCCATCAGCATCATCGATGCGTTCAGTCCGAGGCCGCCATTGGCGGCGCCCTTGTGGCCGTTGTGATTTTTGCCCTTCCCGCCGCCGGTGAATTTCAGCGAGTAGAATTTCTTGTCGTCCGCTTTGTCGAGGATCGGTTTCCGCTTGCCGCGCTGCATGGAGCCGGTGCCGTCCAGCGCGCAAGCATAACCGTTGGCGGCCGCATCGCTTGCGGTGTCGAATTTCTTGAAATTCGAAATGGCCAAGAACGGATTGGTGCTGGTCGCAGCGTTGCCGCCACCGCCGCCGTTGCGCTCCACAACAGCGTAGGCGGGGTAATCGTGTTCGATGGCGTTCAACAGTTGCGCACTCGAGGCGCTGTTGCTCGTTGCGTTGCTGCCGTATGCGGGCGGCGGTTGTTGTTGTTGGTGCTGGTGCTTCTGCTGCTGCTGCTGGTGATAGTACTCGGTGTAGCTTTTCGGAAAGCAATTATTCAGATTGTAGGTAATTTGATGCGGCTGCGGCGTATGTGTCAGTGTGCCGTTGCCGTTGCCGCTGCTGACGCCCACACCGACGCCCCCCTCCAGCGCCAACATTGTGTGGTGTAGGCTTTTGTTGTGCGAGTTCATGGTCTGCGCAGCCATTGGCGGCAGCTGATTGCATGCTGTCCGTCCGCCATATTGCATGGTGCTGTACTGTGGCGGTGGTTGTTGTTGTGGCTGTTGATGGTAATGTTGCAGTTGCTGGTGCGGATCGTAGAGTTGTTGTTGTTGCTGTGCATGTGTTTGGCTGATATTTCCATTGAGTCTCTTGGGTCGTGGAGCGACGCGCACCACATTTGTGTTGTTATTAAAATTTGTAGGAGTCGTAGAGAACTGTCGTTGTTGTTGTTGTTGTTGTTTTTTTTAGTGTTATGTTTTGTTGGTTACATGCAGGCGGGCCAACGAGCGTGTAGCACAAAATAGAAGCAAGAAATTTTAAATGGTTTTGGGTTAGTTTTGATTATTCGCAATTTTTTTGGAGCAGTTAAAATTTTATATTGGCACACATTTCTTTTTTTAAAGCGCCATGAAATTTGTTGCAATAAGTTGTGGTAAGACTTTAATTGGATTCTTTTCAGTTTGGTGTAAGTAAGAAACACTAATAAAATATCGAATAGGAAGATATCGGTTCAATGTTAATGGGGAGCGGGAATGTGAAGTGCAGTGGGCATAGAAAAAATTTAATAATATTTAATGCAAATTATTTTGCATGAAAAATTAATTATTAAAATTAAAAAGTAAATAAAATGAAGTGTTAAAAAAGGAAATTTTTTAAAAAATTATAAGTTTTAAGAAATTATATATATAAGATTACTTAAAAAACAAAAAAAAGAAGAATCGAAATATCATAAAAGAAAAATACAATTAAGAAAAAAATTTGAGTAATAAAATGAAATTAGTAACAATATAAAAAATAATAAATACAAATTAATATAAAAAAACAAGAAAAAGACAATTGAAATTTAAACAAATATATAATAACATTATATAAATACAATTATTATATAAATAAAAAAATTTATATAAAAAATATATGTGAAAGAAATTATATAAATGAAATATAAATAAAAATTCAATAAATAAAATACTTGTACAGAATAACATAAAATGTGCATAAAATATTAACCCTTTCCGGAAATTTGGTCGATATATCGTACAATTAAAATAACATTTTTCTAGGAAATTTCATTTGACAGCGAGCGCACATTTCATGAAACGGTTTTCATATTTGTTAAGTAGGCTGTGCTTTATCATTCTGTTTACAAAAATAAATCATAGTGGTAGTGGTTACACAGCATTTGTTTGTTTTGTAAAACGTTCTTTGCAAGAAGTTGAGCAAGCAACAAGTCACGAAGCTTCTGAAGGGAAAATTTTAGGTTTGTAATATTTTTCGGTAACAAAAAACATAAACATTTAAAAGTTTAAAAATCAATTGATTTATAAAAGTTAATAAATTTAACATTTTTTGAGTTTGAACATTTTTCCCGAGTCTTTAAAAAAATTGTACGATATATCGTACAATGGCACTTAAATCGAATGTACGATATATCGTACAAATTTGAATTTGTACGATATATCGTACAAATGGAAAGCAAAGGTTGCAAGTTTTTGCAAAATTCGACTATTCGGCAATTTTCGATTAAAAATAAGAATTACTAGACGATTTTATGTTTTACTGGGCAGACACGGGTTGTGTAAGGTTAGACATGCGTACTTGCCACTCCCACTACTATAAGAGGAATCGGCTATAGTCAGTGCCTTTCTGTAAAACTGTATGAATTTGAATTTATTCTGTGTTTTATTGAGAGGAAAAAGGCTTTGCAACAACAACAATGGTTATATAAGGCCGAATAAATGTGAATTAATTGTTTATATATAAAATTTATATAACTTTCGATCAAATTGACATCACATTTTGATTTTTGTTGTAATAAATTATGTTTTCTATCAAAAAAGTCAATGAATTGTTCATAAAACTTAAAAAACCGAAACCAAAAATTCGTGAATTTTTATTGATTTGCGGACCATTGTACGATATATCGACCAAATTTTATGAAGCTGTAATTCTCAACCAAAATGATTTTTTTGAAATTTTTTTTATATTTTATTGCTAAAATGTTCAATAAGAGTCAATATTTTGAAGGAAAAATTTGTATCTCAAGAAATGTGGAAATTGACCGGAAAGGGTTAATAACAAATTCAGTACTTTAGAAAACTTAAAAAAATAACAAAAAAGTGTAGTGTTAAAGAGAAACGCAAAATATAAATTGAGAAAATTTATGCAAAGCAAACAAATATTACTTTCGAAAAGAAATTCTTTCCATGCAAAAAGTTATTATAAAAATAATTATACAGAGAATAATAATAAAAACAAACATTTAAAAATAAAAAAAAAATAATTTATAGTAAATTAAAAAAATAAATAAATGTTTACGTCGTGGACAGAAATTATTAAAAAAGTTTGTTAAAGAATACAAAAATGATGAAAAACAATTGTAATAAATTATTATTAAATAAGAACTGAGAATTTTGTATAACCATTTAAGCTATTTGTAAATTATTTTGAATTTATAATAGTGTTGAAAAAAATTTAAAATTTCTAAAACAAATCACAGCAAAGATACGGACAGAAATTGTAGAAAAATATATATAATATATAAAAAATATTATATTAAATTGATCGGAAAATTGAAATTTTAATCACAAATAAGATCTCTGCAGAAATTAGTAGAAAAATATGTTAAAAAAAATACTAACAATATAAAAAAAGTTATATAATAATATTACACATATTATTATATTATTATATATATTATATATATTATAACAATACAATACAAATTTATTTATTAAAAATAAATAAAACTTAATAATTGAACAAAAAAAATTTAATTGTAACTAAAATATGTCTTAAGGATGGAACAGTTTGCCATTAAAAAATAAATTAGTTCTAAAGGTAAACAAATTTATAGTACTCGTAACTTCTATAGTGGGAACTAATATATAATAATTGAACAAAAAAAAAATTAAATTCTAACTAAAATATGTCTTAAGGATGGAACAGTTTGCCATTCAAAAAAATTTGTTTAAACCAACAATAAAAAAGCAGAACTTAGGTAAATGTAGACAAATTTATAGTACTCCTATCTTCTATAGTGGGAACAAATATATAAAAATTGAACACACAAATAATTGAATTTTTAACTAAAATATGCTCTGAGGATGCAACAGTTTGCCACTGTATCTTTCAAATAAGATTTTTTAAACCAACAATAAAAAAGCAGAACTTAATTTGAAAGAAATTGCCATCATAACCCTAAAACAAGACTTTTTTTAAACCAATAATAAAGCAGCAGAACTTAAGCTAGAAAAAATGACCATCATCACACTCGCACAGAAATTTTCTAAAACCACTTAAAGCTACCTGCACACTGACCAGAGTCACACAAATTAATTCGGCATCTTCATATAAAATAGCAAAAATGTATTATAACAAAAAGTTGTATTGAATTGGTTGGAAAAATTATCATAAAATATAAATCAAATTCTTGATATGTTGCGGTTAGAACGAAAATGAAATGATACATCTACAAACTAAATGAACTACAAGTTAAATGAAATTAAATGATTTAATGAAATGATGTTAACTCAAATATGACACAATTATGACAGTTACGCAACGTTACAAAAAATACTAAATACCAGTACGTTTAGAACGATTTCAATAGTTTTCGTATATATATATATATATATATGCATAATTTGTTGTTCTGTTTACCATAAACAATATTTCATAGTAGAGACAAAATTGAGAGTAGACAACAATTTGCTTATTATTTCGATTGGTTTACTAAAACGTTTACAAATACTTGACGCATATTTCGAAAGCGAATAGTACACATTGAACATACTAACAAAATGATTAATTGTATGCTAATTTAAGGCAATTATACCAAATGAAAGTGAGTGTGAGTGTGTGTGTGTGGTAAATGTAAGGCAGATCATATAGTAATCTATATAAATCTATATACGACTGTATATAATGTAAGACGAGTGCTATAGAGTGAGTGGATCAGTGAGTGGGTGTGCTTGCGATTTATGTGACATTTGTGACATGTGACAATTGTGACAATGTTTAATTTTTCGATTTGCTGTTGTGATGTGTGATGTATTTAAACAGTGATAGTGATAGTGATAGCATATTTGTGACAAGTACCTTATTAGGAGCCGTTTGCAGACCATGAAATGGTAGATTCTCATACTCGCCAGGTTCCGTCAATGGATCCCCCAGTGAAGATGATTTGTCGTGTACTGTACATTAAAGTTGATTCATTCATATAGAAAACGGTTGATTGATTGATTGATTGGTTGGTTGAATTGGTTGTTTGGCATTCATTATTATCGCGGCATTGTTTTTGATTTGTTGTTTTTGTAATAGATTTGTTGATTTTGTTGTTGAATTATATATATTTTTTTGGGGTATATTTTAAGGAGCGCAGCAAAGTTTTGTATAACATTTCATAACATGGTTTTGAAAAGAATAGAAAGTAATAAAAAAAGAAGAAACGAAATTATTTTTGCAATAATAACAAATATGTTTGCAATCAAGAAAATATATATAACCAGATATATAATGTATATGCTTAAAAAACTTAGAAGTAAACTTAGGCATGATTTAGTTGATTTGAAATCAAATCTTAAAGTATGGAATTTTCAGGATAAAAAGAAGTGGAGTTTTATGATTGAAATAAACGTAAAAAAAGAATAAAAACATATATATTTTTAGAAGAAATTTAAAATTTTACAAACATACAAATTGAGCAAAAAATTTGGACATAACATTTAAGAGCAAATAATAACTTTTGCATGCTACAATTTTAAATAACACTTTTGCATAATTTTTGCTAATTTTTATAACTATTGCATTGGCCAACAAGGCAACATTGAATATAAATAGATTATAAAAAAAACTTAAACACATGAAATGAATAATGCAAAAATCACACTCAGAGCTTTTATAATAAACAAATATTTACAATGTTTGTTTTATGGTTTTTTTTTGTTAATGTTTTTGGGTCATTAGTTGTATAGGAAGAAGAAAATTGGTTCGCTTACTTGAGTGTAGTTGTTATATAAGAACTTCACACGACGAAGCATTTAGTATTACTTATTAAAATAAATTAAATTAAAGTAAAATTGAGAAAACATTGTTGAATAACTGCAGTTAAATATAGACGTTAGGTTAGGTTTGGTTAGGTTATGGTGACTGTGTCTGTGTCTGTATGAGACACACTTGGGACCGCATGGCCCAGTACGAAAGCTTAAAATGTTATGAGTGTAAGATTTGTTTTCCTGTTGTTTTCAAAGTGGATAGTTGGAAAGTAGAAGGAACATTTAATGAAAACAAGAAAGGTCCCACTTCACTGACTTGAATGAGATACAAAATACTTTCATTAAAATAAAAAAAGGCGTAGAAAAAACTCTAACGTTAGTTGGTATATTTCTAAGCTTTTCCCTAAGAATTTTTACTCATTTGTTTTCCTCTAAGTTTTCCGCTCTTGGCAGGCAATGGCAAAACCTCCAAGTGTGAAAGAAAAACTGCCCATCGCCGTTCGGATTCGGCGTTAAACTGTAGGTCCGCTCCCCTCCCTTTCCCCATCCGTTTGAAATGTGTGGTGTATCACATGTTGAAAAAACAGTGTTGCATACGCATTTCAAACGGGTGGAATCCTGTGGTATCACAACGGGCCCATTAAGAGGCCTAAGTGTGTCTCATACAGAGGCAGCCACCTCAACCTAACCTTTCCTCTAAGTACTATATTAACATTTTTCATTAAAAATTGTATTGGATCAATACATAAGTAATGCAATTTTTGGTTGGTAAGCTGAAAGAAGCGCAAAGGAGGACAACTAATTTTAATGTTTTCCCTGCCTTTTCATGATGAAATTTTGTAACATTGTTTTAGCACTTCTGTTGCAAAATTTGTTTCGTCTCCTTATTCATTCCACTTAGCAGCATAGGGCCTCAACAAGACTTTTCCATCTGACTCAACTTGGAGTGATTGATTGGAGTAGACCGACTTCCTTCAGGTGTTTTTTGGTCATTCGCGACTTCTACTGCCCGTCAAGCGGCATTATTTAGTTGCTAGATGATGGTTTATTGGTTACCTATCTATCATAATTTTAGTCTCTTTATCTGCTTGAGCAAAGGTTCTTCACTCTTCCCATTTTCAGAGCTCAACGCTTCTGACTATCACAGTGATCCTGACTGAATATTCTGTAAATGATCTACAAACATTTCTTGACGAAGATTTGGAGTCTATCTGTGATGCTGTTCGAGATCAGCCAATCTGTTACCGAATATCTCTGACCCATAGTTGAATACACTGCAGTGGCACACACAAGGAGGGTTCTGGGGGTTCAAACTACCCCAAACAAAAAAATCGCTGGTACAAAATAAACAAAATTTCGAATGATATTCGGCTCAAAAGTTGTACGCAAAACCCGCCCCTTCCCCAAAATGAAATCTTGTGTGCGCTGCTGATACACTGTAAATTTTTCTTTGACAGCTCCATCAAAAATTTAAGGTTTTCGCATTTGAACTCTGACATTTGAAGTCTGACTTTGCATTTAGAAATGATGGTCCAATAAAAAGGACATGTAAGAAAAGTTAAATAACTATAAAATAACAAATTATAATAACATAAATTACTATCAACAGAAAAAACGCATTACTTATGGCATAACCTAATACTTCACTCAATTACACCTCAATGCAAAGACTCGATTTGCTCCATCAATGTTGATACTCAACTGCTGACCTTGACTACTATTTTCAATGTAACTTTGTTCCTAGAACATCCCAAAAGTATGCTCTGCTTTTGTGAACTTCATTAGGGGGGAGGAGGATTACGTATACCTTTTGAGCTCAATTTCATTTGAAGCCACATTTTGCACCAGCAATTTTTGTATTTGGGGGCGGCGGGTATTAACTCCCAATGACCCCCTCTGTGTGCACCAATGCTTAAGGCCACTATTTCTAATAAGCCCCAAACACATTGACGACGGCAGTGACGCGACAGATGGAGTGTCAAAATAAAGAAACAGAATTTTCTTATGGAGACAATTGCTTTGATTCTACACCATTACACGACCACGGACCAACGTTGGGGCTGTCATCAACCTTAAACTATTTATTTTCATTTTGTGGACAACAAAATCAAAGCAATTGGCATCACTGCTTCAAATCAAATGTAATAGAAGTGTTCTTCTTACTTGTTTTTTTGACAACAATGACAAAATTTTTGGTACTTTGGTTTAAATTTACTAATTGGTACACTTTTCCATTTGATCTAAATTGATTTTAAAACTCTAAAATGGAAAAGGACGCCTGCTTCATAAAGGATTTTTGCAAGCATCCTTCAATTTATGATTTCGCGAGCAAAACAGGGCGACAGTTGAAGCCGTTACCATTTTGTTTGTTTTGTTTGTTTTGGGCTATTAAATGAAAAGTTCCTAAGTGTCTCTAAGCATCAGTTGATGCTTTCTATTATGAAGAAATCTTCAATGAAGTAAATGGTTTCTTGTAACTTTTCTCCATATATTCGAAATGTTTTTTGTGGGTTACTACAGCAGAACTTAAATTTGTTGTCGTAAAATATTTAGTCCATAATACCTTAAATTCAATTATATATAAAAAATCATTAAAAGTCAAATAAAGTTTTAAAAAGTTGCATGTAAGTTTTGTCATAAAACATAAATTCAACTGCTAAAAGGATCCTTTCGTGCATGGGATTTCGTTACTCTTACTCTTCTCTACTTAATTTTCTATTAAATTAAAATCTACTAACTCACAACTACTGGCTGATATATCAGTCATATTTGAACAGCAAAATGTATAATCAGACTATTTATATGTATGTACATATGTATGTATGGGTGGAATAATATGTAAAACAATGCAATGACTGACTGACTGGCAGACAGACTGAATAAATGGGGGTCATTGAATGTGGGGTTGTTGAATGGTTAAATGAGCTCATGATTTCTTACTTTGGACAAGTTCCACTTTTGTGGGCGTAACGGTGGCGACGTTGCGTTTCATTAGTGGCGGCGGTGCCGCACGAAACGGAGGCGGTGGGCGTGGCGGCGGCGTAGAACTCTTCAGTATGCCACGCTGTCGATGCGTTGGACTGCTGAGAGCACACACCGTTGTCGTGTAACAGCTGCCACTCGCGCTGGTGTTGTTGTTGTTGCTGGTGTTGTTCGAAGATATGGGTCTGTGGCGGCGGCTGTTGGCCTTGCCGAATGAAGGCATTTGAAATGTCACAGAGGCATGTGATCGGGGACTGTTGGGCGTGGAGCGTGTTGGTGCTAGCGGTGGCGGCGGTGTTGTTGGTGACGCTGCTGTCGCTGCGACTGTGGCAATATTAGAATTAAGTGGAATGGGCGCTACGGCAGTTGTGTTACTAGCACTAAGAGGCGTGTCATTGTTATTGTCATTACAGCTGCTGCTGCTGCTGCTGGCGGCGGCGGCGGCATTACGCGGTGCAAGTACGGGTGTCTTTTTGTACGTGACTACATTAGGGGGTGAGCGGTAGGCGGTAGGGTGAGTTTGCAGTGTTTTTATTGGTGATGAATGAAAAACGATACAATAAAAAATCAATTAATAAACAAATATAAAAATAAAAAATTAAATTAAAAGAAAAATAAAATAAAATAAATGTAATTAGAAAAATTAACATATTATGACAATTGAATCGAAATTACGTCAATTAACAACAACTAACAAAAATTATATGTTCAGTTTGATAAATAAATACATAAAATAAATTGATAAAATTTATAAATCAAATGATTAAATTCGTTTTACTTTTAACCAATTTCAATGAAATTAACTAAAAGCATATATATTCCAAATAATAAAATTTAGAATTTTTTACAAAATTAAAAAATAATTAAATAAATTATTCCATAACTTATTAAATAAAATATTTAATTTTCTAGGTAATGAAATAAATAATTCAATAAATAAGTTAAATAAATAATTAATTTAATCAACTAGTGATTCAAAAAATAATAATTAAGTAATAAATTACAGATAAATTAGTTAATAAAAAAATTGTATGTCAATAAATTCTTAAATAAATTAATTCGTTTTTAAAAAATTAATTCAATAAAATTTTTAATTCAGTATTTTATTTCGAAATATTGTAAGTATATTTAAAATTTAATTTAATATGAATGAAAACGAAAAAACGAAAAATTAATAAAATTAGTTAATTAAATTAAATTTATTATTTAAGTTCTCGTTCATATTAACTAACATTTTAAATTTTAATTAAAAACATAGTAATTAAGTAATAAATTAAAGATAAATTTAATTACTAAACTAAAAAAAAAATAAATTTGTCAATAAATTATTGAATGTATTAATTAGTGTTTAAAAAATTACTTCACTATATTATTTGGAAATAATAAAAAAATTATTTTAACATAAATTAAAAGTAAAATAATACATTCATAAAATTAGTTAATTAAATTAAATCTATTATTTAAGTGAACTTAATTAATCAATATAACTATGATTTAAAATAAATAAATATAAAATTAATGAAATTAATTAATAAAATAACAAGAAAATAAATGTAATTAATAATATTAGTTATTAAAAATTTATTTAAAAATTTAATTGAATAATAAAATTAATAAAATAATAAAATATTTACTTAATTCAAAATTAATTAAATAAATAAGTAAATGACGCAATTAACTCAATCAATTATTGAGCTAATTAAACAGTTAACTAAATGTCATTCAATTATTTATTTAAATTAAATTAATTGGTGATCAAATAATTGCTTGAATAAAAGTTATCAGACTAATTCGTAATTAACTCAATCAACTATTGAGTACATAAATTAGTTAATTAAGTATTTAAATCAATCCATTATTAGAGAAATCAGTTTCGATTTCAGTTTAATGAATTTAATAATTAATTCTTCCTATTCAGTTCAATTAATGAGCTAACATTTGCAATTTTCATTAATAATTTTAATTAATTAATTTACTATTAAGTATTCCTCAATTAACATTCAATTAAATATAAATATTTTGGTTATTTTGTCAATTTGGTATAATATTTAATTTGGACATTTTATTTGTAAATATTTCTATAAAAGGAATATTCATAACAGATGAAATTTTCATAATTACAAAAATTCAAAGTTGGAATTAGAAATATTCGATATTAGAAATATTCATAATTATAAATATTCATATTTATAAATATTCATATTTAGAAATTTTTACAACTGGAAATATTCATAATTACAAATATTCTCAATTAAAAATTATATATATTTATATTTAGAATATATTTAAAATTATAAATATTCACAATTATGAATATTCATATTTAGAAATTTCCAAAACTGGAAACATTCACAATCAAAAATATTCGTAATTAAAAATATCTGTAATTACATATTTTTATCATTATAAATATTTATAATAAGAAACATCTACAATTAGAAATTTTCATAATTAGAAATACTCAGAATTAGAAATAGTCATAATTATAAATATTCATTATTACAAAAATTCATAACTAAAAATATGTATAATTAGCCCTAGTTAGATAACGTTATTTTTTTGTACTGAAAAGATAACGATACGTCTGAGAGACGCATGCTAATTTATATCTTTTTAAAAGTGTTGCTAAATAGCATATTGATAAATTTATTTTTGAGATCATTAATTTAATAAATTTCTGTTAACATTCAATAATTTTTGAAGCAAAATAATGTTTGTTTAGTAAAATAAAAATAAAATTTAAATTGACGATTGAGAGAGAGAGACCAAAAAATTCAAAAGGCGTACGTCTCACAGACGTACCTTATCTAAGCAGGGTTAGAGATATTCATAATTAGAAATTTCCATAACTGGAAACATTCATAATTACAAATCTTAGTAATTAAACATATCTATAATTAGAAATATTTATCATAACAAATATTTATAATTAAAAACATTTATAATTATAATAATTAGAAATATTCACCAATACAAATATTTATGATTTGAAATATTCATAATTAGATATATAAAATTGGAAATAGTCATAATTAGAAGTATTCACAGTTCGAAATAGTCATAATTAAATATTCATAATTAGAAATGTTAATTATATTAATAGTTGATTTATTAAAATAACTGAAAATTGAATAATTCAAAATCAATTAACTAAAATCTAAAAAAATTTGAAAAAATTAATTAAATACGTTTGCGTATTAATTGATAAAATTATTAAAATAATTTTTTTATTCCATTCAAAAAGTTGTATTTAATTAATTGAATAATGTAATTAATTCGTTTTTAATTGAATTAGTTAAAAGAAACTGAAATAACAAATCAAAGAGCGAAAATGAAAAGTCAAAATTTAATTACCGCTGCCACTGCACCGAATGCCCTTCAGGCGATGTTCTGCCGCGAATGGCGACTTGTCGAGTGCGCCGGCGGCGCCTTCATCATTGCGCCGCTGCCAAAACACGCCGGCGCCGGCATTCAGCATGCCGCCCAGCAGCCCGACATGGCTGCGCTGGCTGTCGCGCGTTGAATCGTGCGAGCGCTGTTTGCGCTTGAAGATGCGCGCAAAGAAATGCTCCACGCGCTCCATGCCGCTGCCGCCACTCGCCGTGCGACGCTCATTGGTTGGCGCTGCGCCAGCATCGCTTGCCGCCACTGCTGCTGAATCCTCTAAAGCGCCAGCAGCGGCCGACACGAGCAGCTCGGAGGCACTGTTAGCTGTCAAATCAGCGGCTGTCGTCATTGGCGAGCTGGCTGTCACATTGCGCACTGTCGTATTGACAGCGCTGACAGTGTGCGCTGTCAGTCGTGCGCTCTCGTCCAGCGCACTGTCGGCAGTGTCTGCATCAGCGTCGAGGCTGACAGCTGTCAGCCGGCGTTGTACGTTGTCAACTGTCAAAATTTGATTATTCGGATTTACGGTGGCGGTGTTGGCGGGCGGAGGTACGCGTTCGCTGGCGCTCGGCCGCGCAGCCGTCCGGTGCGGTAGAGTTTGGCATGCAGTGTGCAAATAGTCAGCAGTCGGGGCGTGCGTCTGTCTGCCGCCAGGGCGGCCAAGCGTTGCCGTTTGCTGCGGTGCGCGTTCGTTCGCGCTCATTTCCGCCTGAATGGCGGCGCTGAGCTGCGAAGTGTGCGCCGTGCTCGTTGAGTCATTCAGCTGTGCGGAGGTGGCGCACGCGAACGCGTTCGGCACCGACAACGTGTGGCTGTCGTTGGGCGGCTGCGGCGCCGCTGTCTCATTGGACAGCTGCGCGGCGAGGCTGTGCGGCTTGAGTGTCATGCGATTAGTGGCCAGATTCTCCTTGGTGTCGCTGCTGACGTGCACCATCACGCCCGGCCGCAGTGGCCAGCGCGGCGGTGACTTGGGTGCCTGTGCGGCATGCTTGACGGTGAGTGTGGGCGTGCGTGCTGGAGTGGCGGTGGCGGTGGCTGTGGTGCACTTGCGGGGAGGAGGTGGTGCCAGTGGAATGGTTTTCTCGGGCAAACTGGGCACAATGCTGGGCAGATAGGTGCCAGTTGGCGGGTTGCTGACCGAGGAGGGGGCGCTGATGATGGTGATGGGTGCTGGTGTTGTTTGTGCGGCCGGCACAACCACACCCACTTGTGGGGTCGTTGGCTGATATGAGAGCACACTGTGTGTGTGTTTAAGTATTGGTGTGGTTTACAGTTTGAGAGTCATTGGTGGCAGTGTTCGATGACGAATGCATGAGATGATGATTTTGGTTGTTGTGATTTTGTTGTTGTTGAAAGAAGCATAAAATAAGCAACAACAGCAATTATGCAAAACATTTACATACGCACACAAGTAGCAAATGAATGGACAAAAATTGAGATAGTATTCGTATATGGATTCAATTTGGTTTTGATAAGCACGCAGCAAAGTATGCAACGAAATAAAAGAAAACGAACAAAAATATTATTAAAAATTCAATTAAATTAAAATTGTATTGAAAATAAAAACTTTTAGTGTGAAAGTGTGTGGTTTAATTAGATCACTTTACAATTACAGCACATGCCAAATTATGAAAACTATTAAAGAAAAAAAACTCAAGCAGTAAATTTAGACCGTAAAATGTTGAAATCGTTGCTTATTATTAAAATAATTTTTAATGAATCACTAAAACTTGGTTCCCAAAAGGCTATATTAGACTATAATATTAGAAGGAAATTTCTTTAAAAACTTTTAAGGAGCGCATTTGAAACGCTGACCGGAAGTTACAATGCAGGCGAAAAGATCATGTAAAATAATGGTTGTCACTTGTTAGGTATATAAAAAAAAAAAAAAAAAAATACATGGGTAAGTAGGCGAGTGGGTTGATTGCAGTGGCGCACACAGGATTTCAATTAAGGGGGCCTTGCCCTTGCAATACCATCTGAACCCATATTTTGTAACAACAATTTTTGTATTTGGGGAATATTTATCCCTAAAATCACCTCTGTGTGTGATTTGTTGTTACAATGACATCACTCAGGCCAAGTGGCCTTTGTGTGGGGTAGTCACACTCGGCTTATGTGACAAAATCGGCAGAGTCCTTTAATGATCCCAACCAGCAGGCCTTCATAGGGTTTGTTCAGCTGGATCAGATTTGTCTCTGTTCTAGCTGATTGTTGAATAAAATATGTAAATGAATACATAGTAAAAATTGAGTTGGGTTAAAAGCTGCTATTTAGTTTCGGTTTCTCTTGTTATGCGCCTAGTTGCTTTGATGATGGAAGTTAGATCTACAAAGCAGACAACAATCCATACAGTCCACAAAGATTGTCTCTACATGTTTAAAATCGATTAAAAGGCGTTCAAGGACTCAAAGAAGCAGGTCTCTCTGGGCAGATTCATTTGAATATTGATTGTGCAGTATTCAATCCCATTGTGACACATAGGTTTTAAATTTAAAACCATACCAAGGAGAATTTTCTAAGAGCCTGAACTAGGTTCATAAATCGTTAGGGATTATCGCTATTATTTGAAATTACATAAAATTGTTAGTTGCAGTATTTTTTATCAAATTTTATGAAAACCATTAGCAAAATGCTTGTTTGATACTGCCGGGCTAGTTGGTTAAAATGGTGCAGGGAAGACAGATTGGATCTGCCAGTAAACATTTAAGCGCCATTTTGATCCCACCAAGACTTGATTAACCTTAAACCGGGTAAAAAATTGGATTAGTTAGCTAGATTTGTTTTCATTTCGTGTTCTTCAGAAAGGAGTCTATTTTGTGTATAGCAATGTTTAAGAGTTCACTGTTAAGGTATTTGGTTTTATATTTGTTTTAAGTAGACCCCATCGATCTTGCTAGATTACATGTGGACAATGGAGCTGTGCAGCTATCGATGGTTTCATTTTGACATCGATGTTTTTTTTTGGCACTATCGATACCATTGGTTTTTTAGTGATGTGCCGGCAATGCCTCCAGAATATTCTATACTCGCAGTGCTGCTATTGATATTCCGCTGTGATATTCATATATGTGGGTATGAGTAGATGGATTTCGAAGAATAGGTTGAGCATTGGACGAAGGAGCGTAACTAATTTTGTTACCATGAAATACCTTCGAAGTCTCATAACATTGAAACAGGTAAATTGCAAAGGCATTGGAGGAAAGGCGTAGTACTCTTCAAGCAACAAAAAATCTTAATATCGATAACTTTGATTTATACGATAGTATCGATATTTCTCACTGAAAATATAGAAAATATCGATAAAATATCGAAATCGGAAATATAGAAATATCTAATGGGGCGACTATCGATAGTTGTCCAGCTCTAGTGAACAAGCTTCCCCATCTTGGTTAAAGCTTTCAATAAAAATATTTTTTTTAAATAATTGCCGGGAAAATTACTATAAGAAATAATTTTGATATATACGATAGCAGTGGCGGATCCAGGGGGGGGTTTTGGGGGTTGAAACCCCCCCCGAAATATGTGGATCGACTATAAAACTACATACAAATTAAAAGACATTTTATAAATTTTAAGGAATTACTTTTTAAAACCCCCCCCGAAATATTTTTCTGGATCCGCGCCTGTACGATAGTATCGATATTTGTCACTGAAACTATAGAAAATATCGATAAAATATCGAAATCGAAAATATCGAATGGGTCCATTATCGATTGTTTCCTAGCTCTAGTAAACAAGCTTCCCCATCTGAAATTAGCCAGCCATGAGGAAACGTTCCATGTAAAGAAAACAAATCTTGTATGGGAAATACTTTTAAATCTTGAAATTCTCGATAGATTCTCAATTATTTATAGTTGTATATAACTATGTGAAAAAACCACTAATACATTACAACGAAATCTAATGTTACATGAAAGCAATCGATTGTCTTTCTATTAAATTAAAAATCTTTTTATTTGAAGTCTGACAACTCTGCCACTCTGAGTGATTCAACAAGCAACGATTTCTTCATTCAACAGTGGCATAATGTCTAAAAAAAATTACATAAAAATATTTCAAATACATTTTTAATAACTCAAATGTTATATTTTGAAGCAGTTTTGCTGCAAACTGAAATATTCAACAAAGGAAGAGCGCAAAAAGCTATTAGCTGATTTGTAACGCAAGAATTTAGTGAGAATTTAGCATTTTAATATTTAGAGAAATGTTGTTCAAATTTGCTTACCTGTGCGTGGCGCTGATGGAGACATCGGTGTGATCTTTAATATTTTGCCAAACATTTTGTGTATGATTTTTTGTTTTGTTTTTTTTTTTTTCAGTTGTATTTATGTGATTTTTATGTTTTATGTGAGACGAGACGAAATTATGGCGACCCATGTAAATTGTGATCACAACACAAGTTCGTGTTTGTGAGTATGTATGTGGGCGTGTGTGTGTGTGCCAGCATGGAGTTGGAGCAATGGTAAAGCAAGTCGATTGTACGATTTAATGTTTGCGTATAATTCATAGTTGTTGTTCGAAGCGTTGTTTGTGATTATTTTGTGTGCGTATAAAGTGTGTTTTTATTTTTATTTTTTGGTCAAAGTGTTAAACGTTTGCATTGTTTTTGAAGTTTTTCGATTTTAATTGCGTTCAGGTTAAGGTTAAAATTTAATTTGTAATGCGGTTGTCAGCAATGTTAGTTGTTGTTGTTGCAATATAAATATAAATATTGACATCCAAAGCGGCAGGCAAAAAGTTGTTTCGATTGGGTTTTGGTTATTAGTGATTTGTTTGTTGTTGTTATTAGTTATAAGCACACATAAACGAGCAGATCAATGTTGGAAAAAAGCGCAAAAATTTAATAATAACGTCGTTAAAATTTTAAATTGAATAAATAATAATATTTTTTTTAACAATATGCAAAAAATGTGTATGCAATAAATTTTAATTTCGTTTAAAATTGACAATTATGTGTTTTATTGAAATTTTTCAAGTTTTTGCGAAATAATTTTTGTATTGTTTTCATTGTGTTTTTTGTACGAAATTATTGTGTTTTTTGTATGGAATTATTGTTTTTTTTGTATAAAAATTATGTGTTGTATTATATAATTGTTATAGTATTTTGTTGTAGTGTTGTTTGGAATTCATATGAGTTTTCCATTATTATTAAATTATTAGTGGTTGCGAGCCAATTTCGATGCGATTTTTTTCGGTCAGAATTTGTTTTTTAATTTTTGTTTCAATAATTTGATTGTTGTTGTTAGTTTTTGTAGCATTTTTGGTGTGATGTGTTTTGATGAGGTTGTTGTTGTTTTTGTTTTATGCATATGGTGTTTGTATGTGTTTGTTTTTGTTGTGATATGACGTTTTTGTTGTGGCAGCGCATAAATGTATTAAAAAGCGTTTTTTTTACAGATTTGGCAAAAAATGTCGAATGAAACGGAAGAAGAGAAAAAATATGAAACATAAATTTGCATGTTAATAATATTTTGAGCGGTTTGCAGAAAAATACAGGGTGCTGTACATCTATATACAAGT
Organism: Melieria crassipennis; assembly: GCA_963668005.1. NCBI lineage: Eukaryota > Metazoa > Arthropoda > Insecta > Diptera > Ulidiidae > Melieria > Melieria crassipennis. Next base: position 75,042,190 of record OY764962.1, on the reverse strand, counting down.
ATCTAGTTTGTAAACATTTTTTAAATATAAATTCAATACTGCATTCAGTTTTATTACATTTCAGTTGCATTAGTTTTGTGTTTTTATTATGAGTCATCATTTGAATTAAATTTTAATAAACTTTGATGTAATATTTCAGCAAAAATTAACTTCAATTGATAACTTGAATTGTTAATTTTTGTAATGAGTTATCAACTCAATCCGAAAATACTGTCAATTAACAATTGAATTACCAAATTTAGTAAATAGTCATCAATTAGATTGGATTTTAATTGAAATTAACTTCACAATTGACCACAAATTATTTTAAATTATTAATTGCAATATCAATTTTTGTAACGAGACATCAACTGAGCTGAATTTTATTTTCCAACACAAAAATTTAATTTCAATTACTAATTGAATAATTACCATTTTCATAATTTAATTAAATTAGGTCTAACGATTAAACAAAAATTAACTTCAATTAGATAAGTCTTTAATTGATTGGTTCGTTTGGTAAAAATTGGTTTAAATTTAGTTATTCACTAATTAATAATATAATTGATTGAAGTGAATTCATTAGAATTGAAGAGGATAACATTTAATTAGAATTAGTTGATCTTTTGTAATGAGCCATACATTGAATTGAATATTAATTAAATCTTAATTAATAAGTGACCAACCAATACTGATTATTTATTATTGAATTTTTAAATTTCCCAATGAGTCGTCAATTAATTAGTACTTTAGTTATTTAAGGAACTGAAATAAATTGAATTGAATTGAATTGAATGAAATTTAATGCCAATTAATTAATTTTTTTTAACGAGACAAACATTTAATTAGATTTTTTAAAAATTTGATTTATAGTGGACCAAAAAATACTTTTACATATTAATTTTGTTATTAGTTTTTGGAATGAGTCACTAAAAATGAGCATTTTAATTATTTAATTGATTCAATTATATTAAAATGAAGTAATTTTGGAAAAGAATTCATATGAATTAATTCATTTTTTGTAATCAAATATCAATTGAATTGGATTTTAATTAAATTTGACTTAATCTTTTATCAAAAGTCACCTTCAATTGTGAATTTAATTATTAATTTTTGCAATAAGTCATCAATTAATTGGTATTTTAATTAAATTTAATTACGTAATTAAAAAAACATTACATCCAATTATATAAATTAAATTTGAATTAGTCAATAATTAATTAAATTTAATTCAAATTAACGAAACATCAATCGCACTTAAATAAATTTTAATTGAATTAAATTTATTTTAATTGTGCGAATTAGTAATAGTTGACGCGAATTAAATGATGCGAAATTAATTGAATTCTATCTGTATTGAAATTATTATTAAATAAATTAGTAAATTATTTAAATCTGCTTTCAATTTAGCGAAACCTAATTTTAGTTTTGTAAACCTAGTTTTATTGTATTCACAATTATGATAAATTTAAATGAATATTTATTAAAGAAATTCAATTCTAATTGAATCGAAATCAATAAATAAATCAGTTAAATAGTAAATTAATTAATTAGAAATTCTGCAGTAAAAGTAGCCAAAATAGAGAAAAGCCAACTTTAATTTTTTTTCAATTAGATTTAATTGGATAAAATTTAATGTTTTAATAATTAATTAATTTAATTTAATATAAGATAACTAAGATAATCGGCAGTAAATTTAGTCGAAGTATAACAAATCAAACTGAATTTAGATGTAATTAAATTTGGATCTTAATTGAATTGAAGTTAAATTTCAAATTCAAATAGAATTTGAATACCTGAATTGAATTGAAGTTGAACTTTAGTTGAATTAAAATCAAAAACTTGTAAAAATAGCCAATAAATTTGTATTCTGATTGAGTTGAGTTGATTAAATTTTAATAATAAAATTTTTTTCAAAATTAATTCAAATTCATTAGTCTTATTTTTTATCTATAAATTGATGATAAATTGATTCAATTGAATACGATTTAACTTTAACGAATTTTATTAGTCAATTACTCAATTCAAATGTGTTCAGCAAATTCAACAAACTTGATTTAGATTTTTCAATAGCTACATTCAATTTCCTATTTCTACTCGCCTCGGGTAATTACAATTCAAAAAAATGCATTGAACACCCTGTATTTTCCCCCGTATTTCTATCGGAACTAATTCATTGTTTACAAATTCATCATTTAGCGTTATCGAATAATTTTTTCATTTACATGCACACAAATTCAAACTAAATGTCCTTGGGGTGAAAAAATATTGCATTACTGTAAGCGCAAAATGAATTAAACTGAATTATGTCATGCTTTGGGGAACGATTTCAAATTAATTAGCATTAAATAAACAAAAAACCAACGCCAATTTCCCTATTTGCATTTAGTATTTGTTTGGTTTTTTTTCGTGCAGACAACATTTTATCAAATTTTTTTTTCGCTTGCAGTTTGTTTGCGAACGCTGATAGCGTCAGTAAGCGTTGGAGTGTATTAAAAATGCATTGCATACTTTTAGGATGCGCAAATATTTGCAGGTGCCAAGCGGGGGCGTTGGAGCGTTTTGCTATTTTATGGCCACACTGGGGAATATTATGGCCACGTTTTCTTTTTTTGTGTGCACTAAAAGGGATAATGCATTGAAAAAATGCTGCATGCAATTAGGCGCAATGGCAATGCAATGTATTTCGTATGGACAGCTTGAAAGCATGCAATAAAAGATTTAGCACATCGATAAGCAAACAAACAGAAAATTCGGTTAATAATAATGAAAAGCGACTTGCATGCCAGCACTGACAAAGCGCCACAATGCAAACGAATGTGGGCGAAAAAAAATGAAAACAATTTAATTCCAAAAGGAAAAAACACAAATGCGCAAATGTGATAATATTTTTAGAAAATTTTAAAATGTGTTAAACACAAATGGAAAAACATTTAAAGTTGTAAAAAATAAGAAAATATGAAAATATGGAGCGGATATAGGAAACGTGGTGAAAACAAATGAGAAGGTTTTGAAGAAGATTATTTCAACTAAATGATTTAATGATTTCAACTAAAAGTAAATTTGATTTGAAATTTTTTGCTCACAGCCTAAAATTATGCTACTTATAGATAGAGTAATGTTTATTGGTGTCGTAGTCGACGTGGAGGCGTGTCGAAAACACTTATTGCTATACTCACATTTGTCTTGACGTCTACGCCGACGGCAGATGCAGATAATGATGCAACAAATGATGATGACGGCCAGCAGTAGCGCCAATATGGAGGCGACCAGAATGATTAGCGTCGTTTTATCCCAACTCTGATACCAGGCCAGTTGCTCTGCGCAGTGGAGGAGAAGAAGAAAGTGTTGGTTACTTGGATAAAGGACATTTTCATCCATGAGTAAGACTTTGTTTTGTAATTTTTTTAAACTCATATTCATTCAACAAAAACGCAAACGGTTTGAAGGGCGCTTAAGTAAGCATGCGATATGAAATTAAAATTAATTTAATATGCATTCAACTGTAAAGTATTAAGAACTATGAATGCATTAAAAAAGCTTAACTTATATAAAAAAATAAATTTTAAAGACTATTTAATAAATTCGAAGCTGTTATGGAACCCTAACTTTTTTGTTCATTTTCTTCTTTTGAATTTTCTTACATATAAAAAATAAATTTTCTACAAGACTGTTTTGGTATTTTTCAGGAATTTGGTTCATGAGGTTATAAATTGTTTTTTATTAAAAAAATATTAAAATTGTCTACTAAAGTTTTGTATGATGTTGACTATTATATTTTAACTGTCTAACTTAGGTTTTCTATAAACTTCAACACTCTCTGTGGTTGTATCTTCTATACGGTTGATCATGACATTCGGCCTTATGCTGAATATCGTCTAACTCATCGTTGACGATCGTCTATGAGTATCGTCAAATGTATCGTTTCGTCAATGCTTCAGTATGCTGTACAAGCAACGTAGACGAAACGTTGTGAATTGAATAAACACGGAAACTCTATGAGTGAGAAATTTTTTGTTTTGGGTATTTCATGAAGAAAATTCTGTCACTTCATATGATTTTTGTTTTTATTTGAAAAAAAAGAGCTTTGTGCAGCGTTCCCATGGACATATCTATGTATTATGTATCAGTTTCTTTTGAACCCGGCTAAGTTTGTAAATTTGCCATTTCAATTGGTACATTGGCTCTAGAAGCAGTTTGCTTAATTTGCTTTTCTATGATTGTTTTAATCTGCTTCAACTGGGTGGAAGGATGACGCCTCGGTGAGCAGCGTACCCGCTCTGGCGAGTTCGTCCGCCTCGCAGCTGCTTACGATACCCCTGTGTCCTAGCACCCAGAAGCCTCTAGCTAGGGTGTTTAAGGATTTTCGGCAGTCCAAGACCAGCGTTGATGAGATGGTCGCCGCTGCGAGCGACTTGATGGCTGCCTGACTGTCCGAGTATATGTGGACTTTCGGTTTGTACGCGTTCTCGCGGATAAGCCATATAGAAGCCTGGTAAATGGCAAACACTTCTGTTTGGAAGACACTGCAATGATCAGGAAGGCGGAAGGAAAGGCGAAGCCGCAGTTGACTGCAGAAAATACCACAGCCAATCTTGTTCGCCAAGTGTTATGTGACCACTAGCAAAATCTACGCCCTCCCCCCCCTCCATTGCAAAGGGCAGCCATTGGGAAACAGGAGATCCAAATTTCATTTCAGTATCGTTTTAGTTTCGTCAGCAAAATTTTCGACGATAGAAATACTTGACGATAGACGAAAAGCGAAGGCGATAGCGATGACGAGCATAGCACTCCATCGTTAGCTGACGATACGACGATGAACAACATACAAAAGTAGACGTATCGTCATTTTTTCAGACGATGACGATATTCAGCATAAGGCCGATTGTCTGAAAAAAACTGAAGAAATATCCTTCTGCTAATGGCAGAACATTCGAAAAGAATGTGGAACAACATATGGAACGAATCCATAGAGAATATTTCCATAGTTTTGAGATAATATTTAAGTGTGCCCAGGTACCCACTAAGGATACCAAGATCCCCTTGATTCATCTCCGTCAGGGAGATGAATCGAGGGAATTACCATAGTTTTGAGCGTCCAGGCACCTACTGAGCATAAAAAGATTTTCTTGATTTGACAAAAGATCCATGCGGGATTCCTCTCCTTCAGAGACCAGGATCCAAGATTGTTGCACGTCCTTTCTTCTTCTTCATCACATATCGGGCGAGGGAGTTTCCATAGTGTTGAGATGGTATCTAAGTGTGCCTAGGCACCCACTAAGGATATCAAGGTTGCCTTGACTAAACATTAGAAGTATGCGGCATTCATCTCCGTCAGGGACCAAGATTGTTGAACGTAGTTTCTTCTTGCTGCTTGCACATCGGACGCTGGAGTTGCCATAATGCTGAGATGGTATCTAAGTATTCTCTGGTACCTACTGACCATACAAAGATGCTCTTGATTTGGCATAAGTTGTATGCGGGATTCATCCAGCGTGAAGTGCACTGTGCTCCCAAATCAGAGATTAAGGGTTCTATTCCTACCTGGGTTGGCCCTGCACTTTTTTAAATTTTTGATATTTTCTTCTTTCTAATAATTGTTCATCCCTTCGACATTACCCAGTCCAATCCTTTATCTTTGGACAAAATCCTTTCCGCTGCAATCAGTTGTAATAAACAATTGGCAGCCGATTTTCATAAACAGAAGCCTTATTTAGTTTGTAGTATAGTTTGGACTAACGAAAATACGAATATTGCAGCGTATACATCATCCAAAAAAAAATCTTATCAAAGACACCAACCTCTGCGTTATCCAACAACCAACTCTTACCTAACAGCTGTGGATGGATAGACTGCGTTCTATACAACCCAGTAATCGATTTTTACATACGTAGGCATCTTGAGGGCATCCTTAGGATCGACTCAAACTTAGGATCAACTCAAACCTCGATAGAGTCATTTTATACTCTTTGAGCATTCTAGTGTTAAAGTTTTAAGGTACCTACATAATTTTTGTTCACATCCAACTCTACATAGAGTCTTATTAGTTAGTCTAAAACCACCAACTAATTGCAGTTAACGTGGTCTCTTTGAGTTATACACTTTTCTCTCAGTTTTGTTTTAATTTGCGGCCTAAATGCATGCTACATTTTGTCTACACACACATAGTATTTCTGAGGCGCGTAATCAACAACGCCAGCTGAACGTAGAAATAAATCACAAAAGTAAATCACAAGCAGCAGCAAGCAGTGAAACCACTTCCGGTAATACGTATGTGTGTAAGTGGGTAAGTAAGTGTGTGTGTGTGTGCACGTTCTGTTGAAATATGCACAAGCAACTGTGCTGCAACACAGTGCCACTTCATTATGTAAACTGTGCGCTAAGCACACAGCTGTCCCTACACACACACACACACACATTCGCCGACTTGTAAGTGTTTGTCTGTGTTGACAGCGCAGTGGTACACTTTATGTGCGTCACTTTCTATTACTTGAGTGTTTATTAAACAAATGAATTGTATGTCGTTTCCATACGAAACTGAGTAAGTGTTATCATGTCATATTGTACGAACATAAATACGTAGCATACATTTAGACGCTAAGCGCTAAACAAGGCATGCGATGGTTTTTGAATGCAGCGGCAGTGGTCGTTGTGGTTATGTTTCTGTTTGTATTTTGCATTTCATCAGAGCTCTTTACTAGATGTTTTTGTGCTTATAAATTTCTAAGCATTTGACTATTTTCAGCGCAATGTATTTGGGGAACAGCGTAAACCAAAAGCTACGAGCTGAGGGTGTTTCACAAAGTGCCTAAAACCGACAACACAAGTTTTTGTGTAAAAATGTTTAGTACCTAATTTCTATCTTCTTTGATATAAAGTAATGAAAGTAATGTGTGAATATGTATATTCAAAGTATACTTTATACAAACAACTGGAATTTTTAAACAATATTTAGCTTCAAAGTATGAATTTTTATATTCGTATTCAAGTGTTAAGTAACTCTTTTAGTTTATATAATGTTTTGAACTAATAGGAACCACATCACATCACATGACATCATCGAATTTTGAGCATACTTTGGATCAAAAACAACTAGGCTGCCTTTTTATAAAACACCCTAAAAGTATGCTACGAAATTTATCACTTACTTCAGCTTAAATTGTAAGAGAAATTGAAGCATTTTGCTTGTTTTTCATATAACTAAAACTCAATAGTTATGAAAATATTGCTATTGATAAAACTTAACAACAGTCTGATTTGGTACCGAAAAGTATGCTAAAGATTTGTGGTTTGATTAAAATGTAATGTACAGCAATTTTATTAAATTACATTAAATTTAAATATGTATTTAAATAACCTTTAAAAGCACTCTTCAAAGTGCTATACATTTTACTACTAGCTGATGGTTTTATATTTTTTTTTTTAAATTTTTTTATTAAAATTTTTTTTTTAAATTAAACCATTTTTTCATTATAATTTTTGTTTTTAAATTAAAAAACAAATTTAAATTTAAAAAAAAAATTTATTTAAAAACAAAATTCGAACTAAAATCATGCAACAAGCATTAACTTTAGCATCTTTAAATCTTAATGTCTACTTACTTTTTGGACGCACTGTTAGTTTGCAATAAAATGCAATATGAAATGCATAAATGAAGTGTTATTTGTTTATGATTAATTTCAATGTTTGCATATTTATATAGATTACAATAATTAAGAGTAGCGCCGCATAAAAGTATGCAATACCAGATGAGTTTTATTTGTATGGGTTATTTTTTGTTTTTGTTTTCATAGCATATGTGCGAGCGCAAGAAATGGAAAAAAATGAAAGAGATAGAAAAATACAGATGAAATAATTGAATTTTTCATTAGTTAAGTTTAGAGCATATGGAATGGATTTAGTGAAGCGCGCATACACTCACAATCACACGCATACATGCACATAGTGCGGTATCCAGAGCAATTACTTAGCATTACTAGCTTTTGTTGGGTATATTGGCTGGCAAAAAACTAGATAAAAGCAGCTAAAGTGGAACTAAATTCATAAGTCAGTCTAAGTTATTTTGATGCCAGTAAATAGGGAGAGGATATTTGAGGAATTCAGGCATGAAACGAGATTTGAGGCATGTATCCTTTCATACACAAACTATAAATAGAAATGGTCGGTTGGAATTGAAGTGGCATAAAAGAGCCGCAATACTCAGCTCAAATAATCTAGTAAATTTCAGTCAAAAGAAACGGCAGATTATTTTGATATGTCGGAAGAAGATGGATGGATAAATCTTTTAAGGAACCACTAAGAAATTTAAAAGTAAACATAATGGCTACTTTAAGGCAATGAACACTCTGAGTACGATGGCACTGGTGTTCTGAAGTGTATAGAGAGACCAAAGACTAAGCAATTCTTTGACGAGACAAGCTTGATCCAACAATTTGGGTGTTAGTGGTACATTCCCACTTTGGCAGACACTTCAAGATAGTTGACTTTCTATTTAAATTTTTTGTTGTTTAGTAAAACAATATAACTGATAAGTTCATTATTCGTTAGCCTCAACAAACGAAACGAACGACAGTAGGAGAAAAAAGGATGAGAGAGACAGGGATTATTCGATATGCGGATGAGACGAAAAACCAACTCGAAGTGGCATTTTTTAAACACTCAGATTCAGCAGCTTATGGTACGTGATACCCCAGGACCAGTGAATTACGACAGGGTGGTCTTGGGGGTTCAAACTCCTCCCAAATATCTGAATATCTGCATCTTGTAAACATTTTGGGTTACAAATATGGTTTCAACTGGTATTGGACTTAAAAGTTAACGGAATGCTCCAAAATGCCCAGGACAGAGTAGACAGTAAAACAGAGAATGGCTACGTAGGACGGGAATGGCTACATTGAGGGTGAGCTCAAAAGCTTCAAGCTTGGATATGAAGGAATTGATATGAAAGAAAGTTAATTGATAGATTTAAGTCAAGGCTCCACTTCCGATGAAGCAGATACACAAAATACATTTAACTTCGAAAAAGGATATAAGTAGAAAAGGATGGAAAACATTACTAGAGGATGTGTATATGAAAAGATGTGTGGTAGAGCTGAAAAACTATCACTGAGATACGTTCCTGAAGTATGTAGATGGATTAGCTCACTGACAGTAAGGTTGCGCTAATTGTACTTAAGGGTCAGGAAAAGTGATGAGAAAGGCATATATGAGGTATAGGAGACAGAGAGAGAGAGACATTAGGTACGAGAGAAGGAGACGTAAATACAAAAAGAGAAGTGGAGACACAAAACACTAAATAGTCGGATGAGTAGAAAAGGTTGGGAAATTTTACATCGGAACAGATGTCTAAGCGTTTTGTTTAATTTAATGAAATTATCCGAGGTATGGATAATTTCCTTATCCAGGGTATGGATTATTTCGTCTCATAGTTATCATTCAAGATATAAAATGTGACACGTTCCTGAAGCAGTTAAGATTGTCTAGCCGACAGTAAGCTTGAGCTCATTGAACCAGAGACTTAAAAAACGGCATGAAAGACTTGAGGTAAGAGAGGAAGAGAAATCTAAAACACTAAATAGTCAAAGCAGTGGAAATTCCTAGAAAGTAAGACCTACTTCTAAACAGATTTTTAGGCTTTTTGTTAAAGTTCAGCAAATTCTTCTTTATATAAGAAATTTACTCTATTCATGATAGTTAGACCAGAAACCTGACAAGTTATATGACAAACGTGCGTCTACAATAAACTTTATCCGTATCCGTATAAATCGTATCCTTAAAAAATGTTTTCTTTTGGAGTTTTGGTTATTAAATATAATTTAGTGTACGAATTTTGGATAATAAAACATTGTTAACCCGAATCTACCGAAATTCTTTTTCGAAATTTTAGAAAAAATGTTTTCGATTTCGATTTTTCGAAAACATTTTTTGAGCGATTTATAATGAAGCATAATTGAAAAATTACACTTTTTACTGCATGTTTAGTGTGACCATATGGTCACGCTAGGCGTGGCTGGGCTAAGGTACTATTTGTAGACACAAAAGCGTAAAACTTTTCACCTTTCTTTATATTTTTACTTGGCAGAAACCCAAAAGTTGATGACCCACAACTTCGTCTATATGGGAGGTGTAATATACTGAAATGTTTTGGGACTATAATGAATTTTGTATTTTTTTTTACTAGACAATGTTGTCCAATGTAAAAGGAATCGTTCAAATGGGTTCAGTGGTTGCCGAGATTGCGATATTTCGTGTCTTTCTTAATTTTTTTTTTTTTTACAAGTGGCCATTAAATTGAAACTCAGATCTGAAAGAGTCAAGTTGCTGACACTATTTCGGAAAGAAAAAAGTAGGTACTATAATTTTTATTCAAATTTTTATAGAATTTAAGGGTTCGCAAATCGCCTAAAATGAAAAATGTAATGTAATGTAAAATCAGCCAGTCTGCCAAAATTTAACAAAGCACCCAATAAACTGAATTTCCGATCTGACAGGGTTAAATTGTTGACATTGTTTTGGGAAGAAAACAAGTACTGTACTTTTTATTTATCTTTTTTATAAACTTATGGATTCGCGAATTGCCCTAAGTGAATGAAATAAGTGCGAAATGCATGTAAAAACATAAAAAAAAAATAATACAAAATTAGTCAAGCCTCCAAAATTTGACCAAGTAGCCAATAAATTGTGTTTCCAATCTGAAAGGGTTAAGTTGTTGACATTAATGTGGGAAGGAAAAAAGAACAGTACTTTTTGTTTACGTTTTTATAGAACTATAGGGTTTTCGAATCGGCTGAAGTGAATGAAATAAGTGTGAAATGTGTTCAAAAATGAGTTTCTTTCAAACAATGTAAAATCAGTCAGGTCAGGCTTCCAAATTTTGACAAAGTAGCCAATAAACTGTATTCCCGATCTGAAAGGGTTAAGTTGTTGACATTATTTTGGAAAGCAACAAGGTGCTGTAGTTTCTATTTAACTCTTTTTTGAACTTATGGGTTCGCGAATTGCTTAAAGTGAATGAAATATGAGTGAAATGTGTGTAAAACGTGGTTTCCCTAAATTAATGTAAAATAAGTCAAGCTTCCAAAATTCGACAAAGTAGCCATTAAACTGATTTTCCGATCTGAAAGGGCTAAGTTGTTGACATTATTTTGGGAAGGAAAACAATTTTTAGTGGACATTTATGGATCTTCCAACTGCCCGAAATCGAAAGGAATGGCGCGAGAATGGTTAAGTTGCTCGAATTATTTTTGGAAGGAAAAAGATGCCAAATTTTTAGTGGACATTTAGTGAACTTATGAATCTTCCAATTGCCTGAAAATGAATGGAGTGGAGCGAGACAAACTGCTGGGTGGAACAAGCACGCATTCAAAACTATTACTCAATCTTTTTTGCAATCAAGCACAAAGCATCTCAAACTGTAATAAACCGTTATATGCAATCTGCACGCACACTTTACCTCTCCACCAGATGTACCAAGCTGAACCAGCTGAACGAAGAGAAGAGAAACATTTAGCCAAAAGTCTACGAGTATTTAATCTTCAGCTAAAATATGCGAAATTATTTAATTTTTTTTAAGCTTGAAATATGTAAACACACATTAATTGACCAGTCGAACGTTTATTGACATAATGGAGTAATTGTGAAAATCTACAATTCGTATTTAAAACAATTGCACTAAGCACAACAAATCCTGCTTTACGAAATTGGCAGCAGCTGTTGTCTTGCTGTGTTGTTCACATTATACGAGCAGAGCTTCGAAAGGAAGGAAGAAGAGGAAGAGAGTAGGTAGCAAAGTTGCCAAGAGTAAGTACGGAAAAATGGTCGCGCACAATGCTGCAGAATCGCATTAAAAAGCGCAACTTAAGCGGCTTATGAAAAAATGCGGCAAAGAAATTGATTTCGAGGCAGAAAGCAAAAAACAAAAAGCGATGTGAAGAAAAGTAAAGCAAACGCAAGACGTGCGCAGAAATCAATTTCCGTTTCCGTTGCCATAAAAAAATTGTATATATGTACTGTATCGATGCATATATATATACATATTTATACATAGCACAAGAGAAGCCAATGTGGAGCGCAGTCGAAAGAATTTGAAATTGCACAGCGAGCGCGCAGATTGCTGGGCTGCGAGCGCGGAGTGGAGAGTGGGACGACAAAACGACAGCTGCATAATAAAAATCCAAACAATTCCCTAATTGCCAATGTCGGCAACACTGGCCAAATATGTATGTTTGTAGCGATTTGCTGCACCGGCGAATTGTGGCCAAACCGTGGCGCAGAGAGCGGCGAGTGTTGGTCCGGTGTCGGACTTGAAAATCATTCAAAGTCACTGTGGACCGTTGCACGTTGACTGCCGGCGCGGCTTATTTAAAATGTATGAGTAGCATGAATTGTGGCGCAACGGGCAGCAGCCGAAGGGGGCCCCATGTCCCAAATGCAGCGGCTGTCGAATGGGTTCGGGATTGAGCCACGGAAACGGAAACAGCTGAAACAAATATTGACAGTAATCAGCTTCCGTTGGCTGCTTTGTTCATGCTTAACTCTACGCCCTTGGTTGGTCGCTCACAGTGTACAGTTTTTGTGTGTGTGAGTGTCGGTGGTGGCTGCCACAACTGGTGGATATCAACTGGCAACAATGGCGCCATCATCATTGCTGCACTAATAAATGCGAAATAAAAACACTCAACGTTAGCGAATTAGCTGGCGATTTGAAGATTGTCGGTTTGACGGGATTTTGCGTCAGCACAACGCCATGTCGGGTCACTGCTTGGCATCGTTTAATGCTGTGTGAATTGTGGCATGTGGGTCAGTTGTGCCAGGGCATTTCATTGATTTGTTGTAATTGTTGTTGAGGTTTTTGCTTTCAATGTTTTTTTTTAGATTTGCTTTTTCGTTTCGTTGTGTTCGGTAATCATATTTAATTTTGTGATTTCTTTGTTTTGCTGGTGTTTGCGGTGAGTGTGCAAATCAAGTGGATTTATTTATACAGTTGACAGCGTCAGTTTTCAATTGTTGGAGCACACAAAGAGGACCACCAATGCTGCCGTAATTGTAGTCAATTCTATTTGAATGACGTTAAGTTTGGATTCGAAGCGAATGTAGAAACATTTATTGGAAAATAGTTGCTATGCTGTAATTTTGCACAGTACTGTAGTGTTGTTTGACTAGTTTGTGACTCGTTCATAATAGATTTAATTCATTTGTGTCTAAACTTGTTGTAGTCAGATGATGGAGATAGAGAAAAAAAGACTGATTGAAAAATGTTTGCTATGCTGTAATTTTGCACACTACTGTAGTCTCTTTTGACTCGTTTGTGACTCGATCCCACTCATTTATAATAGATTTCATTAAGTCGTGTCTAAACTTGTTGTATTCAGATGATGGAGATAGACAAAAAAGACTGATTGAAAAATGTTTGCTATGCTGTAATTTTGCACACTACTGTAATCTCTTTTGACTAGTTCACACTCGTTCATAATAGATTTCATTAGGTGGTGTCAATACTTTGTGCATCTGGATGATGGAGAAGTAGAAGAAAACCTTATTGTTTATTATGGTGTAATTTTGCACACTACTGTAGTCTCTTTTGCCTCGTTTCTAACTGGTTTACAAAAGATTTAATTAAGTTCTGTCTAAGCTTCTTGTAGCCGAATGATAGAAAAGTGGAAATATAGACTGATTGAAAAATGTTTGCTATGCTGTAATATTGCACACTACTGTAGTCTCTTTTGACTCGTTTGTGACTCGATCACACTCGTTCATAATAGATTTCATTAAGGTTTGTCTAAACTTATTGTGGCCGAAGGATAGACAAATAGAAGAGAAGACTGATTGAAAAATGTTTGTTATGTTGTCATTTTGCACATTACTGTAGTCTCTTTTGACTAGTTTCTAACTCGTTTACAAAAGATTTAATTAAATTGTGTCTACACATGTTGTAGCCGAATGATAGAGAAGTGAAAATAGTGATTGCAAAATGTTTGTTATGCTGTAATATTGCACACTACTGTAGTCTTTTTTGACTTCATAATAGATTTCATTAAGTTGTGCCCAAACTTGTAGTAGCCGGATGATGGACAAATAAAAGAGAAAATTGATTAAAAAATTTTCGCTATGGTGTAATGTTGCACACTACTGTAGTCTCTTTTGATTCGTTTGCGACTCATTTATAATAGTTTTAATTAAGTTGTGTAAGCTTCTTGTAGCCGAATGATAGAAAAGTAGAAAATCAAACTGATTGAAAAATGTTTGCTATGCTGTAATATTGCACACTACTGTAGAGTTTTTTGTCGGTTTTGCTTAGTTGTGTCAAAACTTTTTGTAGTTATATGATTTAGAAGTAAAAAAGAATACCGATTGCAATTAAGTTAAATAAAACCATTCAAAGCAGTTAAGGTGATATGGTGCTGAACAAGGAGAGAAAAATGGGCTTCTTTTAGAGGCCGTCAGTAGTTAAAAACATAATCTCCTGTTCCTCATAACTTGAAGAGCATCAAACCCTAGCAAAACCTGGTCAATATTGTTAAAAACTTTAACACTCATGTGATCGGATAGGTACAAATGTACCTATGACTCTATTTGAATTGCGACCACAATCGCAAATGAGCATTGAAAGTTATGCGGTTTCAGGTTATCCTCTATTGATGTATTTTGAACCTATTTCTGAAGTGGGAGTGAAAAAAAAGGGGCGTGGGGGTAACAATATGTGTTTACAAAAAAGTAGTACGATTATGATCGGCATAGGTACATTTGTACCTATGGGTGAATACACGCTATTTGTATGGAAAGAGCATTGTTTTATCCTACCAACAGCCGCAAGTATGGCTGGAAGAATTAGGTAGGTAAATGCTGAGTGCCGATTGAGGAGAAGATAGCCAAGAAGAAGTGGAAGCCTTTGACGAAGAAGAAAACTTAGATGAAAATAATGCAGACACGGACTTTACACTAGGAGAGGAGTCTGATGCCGAACAGGATTTGAGGGTTGAGTATAATGAAAAAGCTGATAATGCAGTGTCTACTGATGACAAAATAGAAGGTGTTCAAGTGGATGAGCCAGTGGAGCAGGCGATTTTCAAAAACTTCTATTGCAAGGATGGCACGCAGTGAGGGAAACAGAAACCCACTAGTAGTCGTATTAGATGTCATAACATTATTCGGAACCAAGGAGGACCACGTCAGAAACTGCAGGGCATAGTGCTCTAGATGTTTTTCAAGCCTTTGTCATGGTTAGCAAAATTGTTCGCGAAACCAACCGTAAAGCAAAGGATGTATTCGCAAATTTGAATGCTAGTAATTCAGATAAAAAACCTCAAATTCGAAAAGCACCCAACGGGAAATCGAGCGCTCGAGGAGCCCCTTGGGAGCGCTCCTTATTCAGCAGTGAGCGCTCCCCGTTCCTTATGCCCTTCCTTGTATTTTAACATTGCATGTCATTGGAGCGAAGCGCTCCCTTTGTGCTCCCTTAGAAGCACTCGGTGAGCACTCCATCCATAAGGAACGATCAGCGCTCTCCTTGTGCTCCGGTTAAAGCGCTCGTTAAGCGCTCCATACACAAGGATCAATAAGCGCTTATTTTGATGTTTCCCTTTTTTATGCAAAACTAAAAACTGTAAATTTTGCAATGTTTGAGAATTTGAGGGTGCATTTGTGGTCGATTTATATATATGTCTTTGATTTTTACCATTATCATTTTTATTTTCATACATGAGCATCAGAATTTTCTTTGCACGTATGCACGTTTTATTTATTGTACAATTGAAGATAACATGTTTTGACTGCATTGACGGACACATACGCATACATTGGTGTTCTACTTGTAGCTGGTGTGAATGGAGCTTCTATTCAGAATATCTTTGAAATGTGGAAACCAGATTCCTTGCCAATTTACAAAGCAATTGGTTTTGTTGGATTTTTAAACACACACATACATACACGCACACAGACTTTTTAAAACACGTATTTACGTATAAATTAAGTATAGGTACATTTGTACCTATGCCGATCATTTACGTCAGGTAAGACTACCCGATCACATGAGTGTTAAACACTTTAAACACTTCAACACTTCAAGCTCAGAGGGCTACTAACTCTTTGAAATAATATCCACTCAATTCCTAAACCAGCATTTGTCACCCTACTCAAAGCCAAAATTCATCAATCCAATACAATTTTCAACTGTTTACATACAATATGCAAAAAGCCAGCAACACGTATACAAATCTCATTATGGGATAACCCTTACAGCATTTCAGCTGCATATGTGTAGATAATTCAAATTATTAAATTTCAACAAGCATTTTCTAAGCTGCGCCAAAAGCAAACATCTAAGGGTGCCTTTCTTGTATCCGTTTGGAATCACGCTACGCTTCGAATGTCACTTATATGATTTCACACTTACCAGCCACTTCGATCTCGCAGAATGTGCCCACGCCGGCCGTGTTGTTGGCCACACAGCGATAGGTGCGCGCAATCGCGTAGTCCTCGCGCAGCACATAGAAACTTTTGTCCTTGTGTTCTTTGCTATCGCCGCTGCCCAGCCATTCGACAGTCTCATTTTCCGCTTTAATTGACCATGAAAAATCAGCCTGCGGAAAGAATGTGTAAGAAAAAAAACGTGCATTGAGCAGTGGTGTAAAAAAGTGGTTTTCTACTTAAAAGTAATCAGGTGCAAAGTGTGGTTTAATATCGTCAAAAACTGATTGAAAAGGTTGAATCTACTAGAATTTGTTCAAACCATTGCAATGGGTTGTTGTTTATCAAACACAGTTAGCTTAACGATACTTTTATCTCATATCTAATTTCATCTTATCCCTTATTCCATCTTTAACCTCCATCTCATTTCTCATCTCATTTTTCGTTCTTGATCTTCAATTTTTTATGATTGACTTTTCATCTTTGATGTCTCATTTCCCATCTCTGATGTTCTATCTTCCTATCCTTCTGTCATCCTTAATTTTTCATTTGTCATTTGTCATTCTCCATTTTTTATTTTTCATTTTCTATACTACACAATTTTCATCTCTCATTTCTCAAGGCTCATTTTTAATTTTTAAGGTCTAAGATTTAATTTTTATTTATTTCAAATTTTTAATTTAGTATTCTTAATTTTTTATTATCAATTTTTAATTTTTTATTTTCGTTTTTCGATTTGCAATTTGTGATTTGTAATTTTTAATTTTCAATTATATATATTTCTATATATTTTATTTTTAATGTTTAATTTTTAAAAATTTATGTTTCAATTTTCAATTTTTAATATTTAATTTTAATTTTAATTTTTTTATTTTTATTTTTTAATTTTAAATTTTTAAGTTGTAATTTTACATATTTATTCTTTAGTTTTTAATTTTTTATTCTTAATTTCTAATTTTTAATTCTGAAATCCAAATTTGTTCATTTTTAATTGTTGATTTAAAAGTTTTAGTTTTTAATTCTTTATTTTTAATTTTCTATTTTGAATTTTGAGTTCCGAATTTTTAATTTTGGATTTTTAGTTTAATTTTTAGTTCTTCATTTTTAATCTTCTATTTTGAAATGTTAATTATTGATTTTTATTTTAACTTTTTTGTTTATAATTTTTGTCGTTTAGTTTTATTTCTTTATTTATAATTTTTAAGTGTTGATTTAAAAGTTTTAGTTGTTCATAAAAATGTTAATTTTTTAATTCTTTATTTTTAGGTTTCTATTTTAAATTTTCTATTTTTAAATGTTTATTATTAATTTAAATCTTTAGGTTTTAATTTTTATTTTTGAATTAATATCTTCTAGTTTCTATTTTTTATTATAGTTTAGTTAGTTTTTTATTTTAATTTTTGAATTTATGATTTCTAATTTTAACTTTCTATTTTTAACTTTTTAGTTTATAATTTTTGTCGTTTAGTTTTATTTATTGATTTATAATTTTTAATTTTCAATTTTTTATTGTTGATTTAAAAGTTTTAGTTTTAAATATCAATGTTTATTTTTTAATTCTTTATTTTTAATTTTCTATTTAGAATTTTGAGTTCCCAATTTTTATTTTTGGATTTTTAGTTTAATTTTTAGTTCTTAATTTTTTATTTTCTTTTTTTTTAAATGTTAATTATTGATTTAAATCTTTAGTTTTTAATTTTTATTTTTGTATTTATAATTTTTAGTTTCTATTTTTAATTTTAACTTTTTAGTTTATAATTTTTGTCGATTAGTTTTATTTTTTGATTTTGAATTCGTAATTTGTAATTTTTCCTTTTTAGCTTTCAGTTTTAAATTTTCAACTTTTAGTTTATAATTTTAATTTAATTTTTTAAGTTTTGGTTTTTAACTTAAATTTTGTAATTTTTTAATTGTACATTTTTTAATTTTAATTTTTTATTTCATTTATTTATTTATTATTTATTTATAATTTTGAACTCTAATTTTTATTTTTATTTTTTACTCTTTAGTTTATATCTATATTTTTTTATTTAGATTTATTTTTTTTTTTTTTTTTTAATTTTTAAGTTTTAGTTTATAGTTTTTAGTTGTGAATGTATAATAATTATTTTTATTTTAATTTCAATTTAATTTTAAATTTTTTAAATTTAATTTTTTAGTTTTTCAAGTTTAATATTCAATTTCATATTTTAATTCTTACTATTCAGGTGTTAATTTTTTATATCATTTTTAATTTTTCAACTTTTATCTACCATCATTTATTACTAAATTCCAAGTCTTCTCTCTGATATCTTATCTGCAATTGTCCATCCCTTATCTAACATTTCTCATCTCAAGTCTCTTATCTCCTATTTCTCATATCTAACATCTAGTATCTCACATCTCATCTTTTATCGGACTTTTCTACTGTCAAATATGTTATATCTCATATCTAACTCCACATATTTTGTATCTCACATCTCAACCCTACTATCTTATATCTCATATCTCGCGTTTAATAGCTCATATTTCATATCTCGCATCGATACGCATCGCATCGCAACTGGTCTCATCTCATATTTGTTCATTTCATTCCATTCGAATTTATTCCATTTCAGTTTATTAAAGTGAGGTTAGGTAAGCTGACAGGCTAGGTTGACTATGAATAGATCGTATTGAGTCCCTAGCGGTACCAGCTAGACTCCTTAGTGTTGCAGGTGGACATTAAAGTGATCGCTGATATCATTTTCTTTGTATTTTCATTCATTCGACTTTATGTCCGTGAAGTATTAAAGTTTACTCTACAAATGATATGAAGCGTCTCACAAAAGTTCTGTTATGACGTGTACTTAGTTCCAGCAACTAACTTAACCCAGCTTATTATATATCAGTCCCACTTTATTGATCTTCAACTTGCTTTTATTTGCAATGATTATTGTACAATTTTCATGAAAACGCAGTTCAGTTCACAGAAATTTCACTACGTTCACATTGATTCCATTCTACTACTACTACTATTTCGTTCCATTTCACTTCGTTCCCATTCGAATCAGTTTTCACTTCATTAAATTTCTCCCCTCATTTCTGCGCCCTCCTTCATACTTTTCATTCTGACATTTGCACCCTTCTCTCTGATCCACTCAACCCATTTGCAGATTTCTTCGCTCGAAGAGTTGTAAAAACTGTCGGCAGACGTTATACATAAAACTGCAGTTAAATTTTTCATAGCCCAGCCAGCATTTTCGCCTTCGAAATCGAGTACACCGCCAGCGCCATTGCCATGGACCGATGGTTGGGGCCATTGCAATTGAAATACTATCGTTTTATTGCCATTTCGATAGCAGCGCACAGAGCTCGAGTGCGGCAGCCGGTAACCTGCATAAAAATCGCCCTTCAATTTCATTTGGCGTGCACACAAACACGCCCATCGCCAATTCCGGTTTAACTTCCTGTTACATAGTCACCCCACAACGGCGGGCATCAAGTGCCGGACAGCGTTCAGTTCAATGTGGCCCGCACACTCAGACACACCCGCAGGCACACACGAGTACGCACAGCCACACCATTATTCGTTTTACGAAAGTTGCATGTTGCTGCATACTTCATGGCACTTTCATTGTGGTCCGTTCGCACGCAGCGGCCAGTGCCCGGCTGCCGACCGGCAGTAATGCAATGCCGTGTTGCAATAGCAACGGCCACATTTGATATACGATTGTGTGGTAAACGTAAGCGCGCGCATCGCTACGTGTCTGTGTGTGTGGGTGTGTGTGTGTACGTGCGTGCTTTTTGGACGTGTGCGTGCGTTTGGTTTTTTCGCTTACCTCTTCAGGATTTCCGAATGCTGTGCAAATTAGTGTATCCTGGTCATCGATCTCTTGCCTTTCAATTTCACAACGTGGCTTAACTGCGCGTCGAGCATCGTTGTGCAGTCGGCGAGTGTGTGCGTTGTGTGTGTTGATAAATGTATGCGAGTTGGCATGTAAGAAAAAACGAGATATAAAAATTCTTTATTATTATTTTATAGAAAACTTAATATACTTAAAATTTAATATTTTTTAGATTATTTAATGTGAATATGTGAATTTGTAATGAGTTGAGGAATGTGTTTAGTTAGTAAGAATTGTATAGAAAATAGTGCAATGTGAATTTTGTCAGTACAAATATACGAATTTGAATAATGTTATATATTATATAATATTATTATTATTTATATAATATAATTGAATAATATATTATATCAGTAGGAAAATTTAAATGCAGTAATGCCAGACTACTAGCAACTTTTTATGTTCATAAATACTATTCAAAGTCTGCTGGGCTTCAAGAAGCTCAAACTGTTTCAAAAAGTGAACGGACTCCAGCAAGAAGACTCCAGAAAGAAGACACACCTGGGCAACTTCCTTTCTGACAGTCTAGGAGATCGAGTCGATAAGACTATTCACGGACTAGTAAGCTTTGTAAGAAGCTCAAACTAGTTCAAAGAGTGAGTAAACTGAAGCTCGATTGTTTGTGGTATCACAATGGGTTTTCATGGCCTAAGTGGGCTCCGCCTTCTAGAAGAAGAAAGACTCACTTGGGCAACTTCTTCTTTGGCAATCTAGGAGATCGGGTCGATACAACTTTTCATAGTCTAGTAAGCTTTGTGAGAAGTTCGAACTGGTTCAAAGAGTGAGTGGACTCGATTCTTGTGGTGTCTTCATGATCAAAGTTGGAAGAAAGAAGACTCAACTGGGCAACTTTTTCTTTGACAATCTAGGAGATCGGGTCGATAAGACTATTTGCGTTCTAGTAAGCTTTGTAAGAAGCTCAAACGAGTTTAAAGAGTGAGTGGACTTAAGGTCGATTCTTGTGGTATTACAATGGGCTTTCATGGCCCAATTTGGCCTTCTATGTTGAAGAAAGAAGACTCACCTGGGAAACTTCTTCTTTGACAATCTAGGAGATCGGGGCGATAAGACTATTCACAGTCCAGTAAGCTTCGTAAGAAGTTCGAACTGGTTCAAGGAGTGAGTGGACTGAAGCGCGATTGTTTTTGGAAAAAGAAAGACTGAACTGTATAATTTCTTCTTCGACAGTTTAGGGATTAATTTAGGATTAATCGGCTTCGATTTCGGTTTTGGCTAAAATGTCACCTTCGGTCGGGCTCTAGTTCAGTATTCTGACTCAATAGAAAATCGAACAGACACGTATCCTCAATGTGTTGCATTCCTGACTGAAAACATGGAAGTAGACTGGGTCATATTCTTTTAGATGGCCAATCGATTCTGCCTTGGAGAACATTTTAATAGGATAGGAAAAGTCGAGAGTTCAATGATTGGGGGAAAAATAACTTTTGGAGAACTTTTTGTGAAGAGATTTCAAATGCAGATAAGGCCAGACTTTAGAAAATGTATACCATGGAAGCAAAGGTTTATGCCAAAGAAGTCTACCTCTCTCTAGACGAAGATCGATAGCTGAAAGTTGACTATTCTTCAAGAATTTTGATGGTCTTATATCAGTTAATGAGAGATGCCATTGATGAAGGAAAATGGAAGGAGGGAAGAATGGATGGAAGATTTATGCCAAAGAAGTCTTAACTCTCTTGACTAGACTAGACGAAGATTAAAAGCTGAAGTTTGGCTATTCTTCAAGAATTTTGAGGGTCTCATACCAGTTAATGAGAGACTTGAGAGAGTTTTCAATGCCAATGATTAGGGAAAATGAATGAAAGGAAGAATGGATGGAACGTTTATGTCAAAGAAGTCTAGTACTCTCTAGACGAAGACTGAAAGTTCACTTTTCTTCAAGAATTTAGAGGGTCTCATACCAGTTAATGAGAGACTTCAGAAAGAATTCAATGCCAATGATTAGGGAAATGGACGGAAGATAGAATAGATAGAAGGTATATGCCAAAGAAGAGTAGCTCTCTACAGACGAAGACTGAAAGCTGAAAGTTGGCTATTCTTCAAAAATGTTGATGGTCATATCAGTTAATGAGAGACTTGAGAGAGTTTTCAATGCCAATGATAGGGAATATCTACTGTTGAAGCTTTATGAATCAGCGAAACTTGTCAATAACTAATCGACTAGCTTGACTACTTTTTAAAATTTTTTAATTTTTATAAATAATTGATTTGCTACATATTCAGACTACATTTTATACAACTCATATGCATTTTTTGTTCACTTTTTCTTTCAAATAAATTAGCTAAACTGACCGTTGTCCAAACCATTTACTTAAAAAATTTTCCTAAATCTGTCATTTAGAAAATTTATAAAAATAAATTTTCTATATATTCAGCTTAACTTTAATACACATAATTTGTTTGTGTCCTAATCCTTTTAAACGACTCCAGCGTGATTTCTGAACATTGCCACGCATTACAAAAATGTAATTTTTCTGAATGGGCGCTTGTGTCAAACATGCTTAAAAATCGCCATAAATAGGGTTCAACAATAATACCAATATTACAATAATGCAATTTTTAATACACCCCAATCGTTGTACCATACAGAATTAACTACAATAACAAAATCCAGTAGAGGGAGAAAAAAAGGTCACCAAACACAGTTGAAACTCAACGGGGAAAAAGTCTCATTGACAATTTGCACAAAAGCTATGCCAATTTTACACAAAATATGACAGAAATGAAAAAAAATAATAAAAATGAAAATAAAAAACGACAGCTTAAATAAATAAAATGAAACTTTTCAATAAAAAAAACACACACACACACAAAATATGTGAAAATACAACGCTTATCAAAGTGTGACCAACAGCGTCACACAATCAAACCACAAACGGACCGTTGGACTGTTGAGGGCCGTGAGTGTGTGTGTGTGTGTGTGAGTGTGTGTGAGTGTGAATGCTAAACGGCCACAATTTAATGGTGAGCACTTGATGCATACTTTTGGGCGACTATGAAAGCCAAACGCCGCACAAACTGCGGCACAGTAGTGAAAAAAAAACATAAATGTAGCAATTTTTGTGGCATTGACGGCACAACAATTGAGGCGTATTGGCAAAAATAAATTTAATAATAGAGAAAGATAGCACAAAAAAATTTCCTACTTAATGGACGAATATGAACGAATTGAACCTTTTTTTTGTTGTCGTTTAGGGTAGGCATTTTTATATTTTATTGTGGATTTTTGGGGAGATTTTGTTTTGTTTATTGTTGAAGGAATTTCTTTATGCAGCGCAAATGGCAAATAAACAAAGTGACATAAGCATAACAATTTTGGACACTTGCTATCCGTGCGGGCTGTTTGTGGCAGCAATCACATGAACGCATGAAAGGGCAGCCAAAGCTGGTCACACTGAATTTGATGATTTATTTTGGGCCCCAGTGGGAATTGAACGAAGGACAATGAAACATTGTAAAGTGTGGTGGGGTGGTGGGGTGTTGGGGTAAAAAATTTTTCAATATCCCGTACGTACTTAATTCGAGCGCAATAAAGTTGCATGGGGAAATACATAAAAGGCATTTGTGTTGAATAAAACCGTTGTGTTTTTGTATGCGTGTGTGTGTTTGTTTATATCAGACAAACAATTTAATACTCACATTGTACATCGATGAATGTTTCTGTGGTGCTGCGTCCGTGTTTGTTGAAAGCCAAACATGTATAACGTCCGGTATCGTTGCGTGCCATTGGCGTATTGATGATCAAAGCGTTGCCACGTGTCACGGTTTTATCATTAAAACGCCACTCGTATGACGGTTCTGGACATTGTTGTAAAAAATATACAAAAAACAATTTATATAAAAAAAAGAGACATTTTGCATGTATATTTTGTTTTCTGTTTTTGTTTTTTTTATGGCAACTTTTTATTCCAACGATTCATTTTCATGTGCACGTATTGGAGTTTGGTGTTGGGCAGCAATGTAAATTTTGTTTGCTCTTCCCATGCCAAGCGAACATTTAGGCCACCACTTGTCGTTTGAGACCTAAAGTGTCAGCGTTGCTGTTGCTGTCTCTTGTCACTTGTGTCACTTTGCTGACAGCAACCGCTGACAGTGTCAACTTGACATTTATGCACATTTACATACATTACTATGTATGTATTTGTTTTCTGAGACCCACATAAAACCAACATACATACATACTGTACCCATACATACACACGAAAATAAGTATGCAAATATATTGGCGTGTGTGCGTGTGAGTGTGTGAGTGTGTGCAGCATGGCATACTTACCGGGATTAGCTCTTGATTTGCATATGACACGTCCCGGTATGGTGTCCTCCTGCACGTACACGATTTCCTCCGAAACGGTGGTGTTGTCGGGCGCATCTGTCACATTGCAGCCCAGGCACGCACATCAAATAAAGCAACCAACAAATATAGCAGCAACGAGCATATAAAAACAAAAATATATAGATGTATGTAAATATGAGAATGTAGAAATGTGTAGAGATTTGGTGCGCTTAGGTTTGATAGCTTGTCAAATTTATTTAGCTCAGCTTGCTTGTGTCTCTCGCTCTCTCTCGCGACATGTTTCTTGTGCCACTTACATTCAATGCTAAAGTAGGTGGCGCTCTTGATGCCCGAGCCCACCGTATTGTCCGTTGAGATGCACGTATAATTGGCATTATCCGCTTCAATGTCGAATTTTTGATTTGGCCAATTTGACATGTTGAAGTGCTATCCAGTCCGTACATGAAATGAGAGAACGACAAAAATACATTTGTCTCAGATTAAAATCGTGCAAGAATGAAGCGAAAAAAGTTACGCAATTGTTTTTGGCTGTACATGGCGTAGCGCCGTAGCGTGTCAACGAAAAGTGACAGCACAAAAAGACACTCAAATCAATTAAGCTCAAGTTGAGAGAATGTAACAAAAAATTCAAAAACCAAAAACGACAATAAATAATTCAATTTTGTGACGGCGCAGAATATTCAATAAACCTTATTCAATAAAGCGAAAGGTGGACACGAGTGTTTTGAAAGTTTGGTTTATAATATTTTATTTAAGGAATTTATGCATATGTTTTGGTTTGGGCCTATGCTCAGTGGTAAACTTTCTTGACAATTTTTCTGAATTAGTAATGATTAATACTGATTTGAATCAATTGACCACTAGAATAGAATTTCAATGCTTTACAATTGTTACAAGGAAAACCAATTAACTGAGTGGTCACCATTTTCTTTTCGAAGCATCAGAATGGGACTAATGTGGCCTATGTGAGCAATTTCTTGGCTGCCAACCTAAACTCAACTGATTCAAACGAAATAAACAAGTAACAACTCAGTTGAAATTCCTTTGAAACTTATAACCTAATGAAATAATATTTCTCCTAAAAATATAACAAAATTTTTTGTAATAAAATATATTGAAGTTTGCTAAAATTTTAACTCATCTGACTCAAACGAAATAAATATTTAAAAATTTACTTGAACATTTTTTTAAATAACTAAATTATTACAATTTCTCCTAAAAATATGCCACATTTCTTTGCTATAAAATAAATTGAAGTTAACTGAAATTCCAAACTCATCTAACTCAAACGAAATAAATAAGTAAAACCTTACTTGAAAACCGTTTGAAACTTATAACCGGATTAAATACCATTTCTGCTCGAAATATACTACAATCTTCGCTTATAAAAAAAATCAAGTTAGCTAAAATATATTTAATTTTAAGTAAAGTAAAAATTTAATCGAAAAATATTTTTCTACAACCTGCCACAATACCATTTCCCCTAAAAATATACCACCATTTTTTGTTATAAAAGAGATTAAAGTTTACTCAAAATCTAAACTCATCTGACTCAAACGAAACAAATAATTAACAACTTACTTGAAATCCTTTGGAACTTAAAACCTAATGAAATACAATTTTTCCTAGAAATATATCACAATTTTTTGTTCTACATTAAATTGAATTTAACTGAAATTCTTAGATCATCTGACTAAAACGAAATAAATGAGTAAAAACTTACTTGAAACCCTTTTGGAACTTATGACCTAATTAAATACAATTTCTCCTAAAATTATACTAACTTTCTTTGCTATAAAATAGCTTGAAGTTAACTGAAATTCCGAACTCATCTGACTCAAACGAAATGAATAAGTAAAACCTTACTTGAAAACCTTTTGGAACTTATGACCTAATTAAATACCAATTCTCCTAAAATTATACTAACTTTCTTTGCTATAAAATACAGTAAAGTTAACTGGAATTCTAAAATCATCTGACTTGAACGAAATTAATAAGTAAAAACCTAATTGAAATTCTTTGGAAGCTTATAACCTCACGAAATACCATTTCTCCTAAAAATATACCAAATTTGTTTGTTATATATTAAGTTGGAGTTTACTTATAACCTAACGAAATACCATTTCCCCTAAAAATATACCACATATTTTTGTTATAAACTAAATTGGAGTTTACTTATAACCTAACGAAAAATCATTTCTCCTAAAAATATACTACAATTTTTTGTTATAAAATATATCAAAGTTAACCGAAAATTTAACTCTTTGGAAGAGTTTGTTGCAATATGTAAAGGTTTTCCAATTCTTGTTGAGTGAGGCAGCTGCCGAAGGAAAAATGGTTTTTTCATATTTTGGTGTGTGCCAGAACGAACAATTGAAACTTATCATCAAAGCTCCAACTGCAGGGCAATGCAGTAGTCGATTTTAAATAATAATAACAGATCTTGGGACCTGAACTACATGAAAAATATGGACTGAAAGCGTTCAAGCAAGCTTACTGTGCATAATTTCAAAGTCAGGCATTGAAATTTAAACAATTCTGTCTGTAACTCGTATCGGACTTGCGGTCCCATGAGTTAAACAGAAGAACTACCTCGGCGGAACTATTAAGAAGTCGATTTGAAAAAAATAAAAAAGGCCTTGGAGCCTGAAACTAGACTGAAAGCCTGAACTGAAAGCTTTCAAGCAAGCTTTCTGTCCATAATTTTAAAGTCATGAATTAAAAACAGTACAAAACCCTGTCTTTAGCTTTGGCAACTCAAACCCATTCGGGCATGTAAAATTTTATAGATTATTAAATTTATAAATTCAACAAAAACAATATTAAAATAATAATTAATACAACCAGAAAAACCTAAGTAAAACCTACAAACATTACTTAAAGGATTCGACAGTGATTCGACTCCATACAATCGCGAAAAAAATTAAAAGGAGTGGTCTGTTTTTTATAACATTTGGTAAGCTAGTTAATCATGGTTTGCTAAATTGAAATCTCCATATTTTTTGCTTAAATTTTTGTAGTTTGACAATGCCTGAAATTTAAATTTGCAATTTTCAATTTCAATATTTTTCATATTTTAAATTTAGTCAGTTACATCAGACTACGTTTAAAGTTGAATTATTTTATGAAATCGGAACACATCGGAGAATGTGCTTACATTATTCAATAAAAAATGAATGCTTCTTAAAATATAAAAAAAAATTTATGAACATACTTTTATATACTTTTTAGATATTTTCCCTGAAGGTTTGCCAATTTCCGGGTTTTTCATTTTGAAAAATATTTTAAATTAAATGTGAAGTAGAAGCCTTAGCTTCGCAAATTTTGAGAAAACATTAAAAGCGAAAATGGCCATATCACTTCTTAATCTATATTGAGAGTTTAAGCAACTTCTTGCTAACCATTTATTTATACGATTGTTTTTACTCAGTAGACTAAAAAACAGAAAACATATGTTTACATTTTTTTTTGTGAAAAAAGGTTAGACTTAGTTTTGAAGTGGAAGCCTTAGCTTTGCAAAGTTTGAAAAACATTTAAAGCGAAAATGGACACATGAATTCTAAATCTATCATCATCATCAATTCTTAATCTTAAATTTTAGTAACTTCTTGCTAACCATTTATTTTTCCGAATTTATTTACTCAAAACATGTGTTTACATTTTTTTTATGAAAAAAGGTTAGATTTAGCTTTGAAGTGGAAGCCTTAGCTTTATAAATTTGGAGAAAACATTAAAAGCAAAAATGGACACATCAAATCTTAGTCGTTATTGAAATTTTTAGTAACTTCTTTCTAACCATGTATTTTTAAGTTTTTTTTACTCAATAGACTTAAAAACGAAAAACATATGTTTACATTTTTTTGTGAAAAACTGTCGACTTTGAGCAGCTTTTGAACACACACTGATTAAAATTTTTACACAGACTTTTTGGGGTTTTCTTGGTTGGAGTTTTACCTTTCAAATGACATCAAAATCGTTAAATTCGTAAACTAAATTTTTTGAATTTTAAACGAATCACCGTGGAGCACTATAAACTCTAAAACCTCATCAAAGCAACCCCATCACGCATCACTGCATCAGTAGCGGCTTAACGGGGGGGCGGAGGGGCGGACCGCCCCGGGCCCCGGGCTGCGGGGGCCCCCGAGAGAAGCTTGGATATAAAAATTTAAAGTTTTTCAAAACTGAAACTTGTAAAAAACTATTTGCGCTCCACAATGGTTGTTGACAGATTGTTTGTTGTTGTTTCAAAAAATTTTCCCTCGAAGATTGCAATATTTAATTTTTTACTTAAAATGTTGTGCAAAGTATGCAAATACAAAATTTTAAGTTAAAAATTAAATATCGCAATCTTAGAGTTTGCTTGTAAACTAGTGCAAATTACGCAATTACTTAACCTCATTAAACTTTGTAGACGTCAACAAATTTACAGTTATTATTATTATTTTTATAATTATTGGTTGCATAACAACACATCGTCCCGGAAACCCGGTTTTCTTCTTTGATAGATTCTTTTACGAAAGCAATTCTATGCTCCTTGTACATAAGCTACTGCTACTGGGTTTTATAAAATATTTCTGTACATTTCTAAACTACTCGACACGAAAAATGCACCTAAAAATAAAAGTGTTTTCTAGACTGGAACTTTGAAATAAAATAAAATTTAGATGTATGAATCTACAGACTGAAATCCAAATCATGTATGTTTTCCCTACCTGACATATTTTGGTC
Organism: Melieria crassipennis; assembly: GCA_963668005.1. Lineage (NCBI taxonomy): Eukaryota > Metazoa > Arthropoda > Insecta > Diptera > Ulidiidae > Melieria > Melieria crassipennis. Next base: position 75,012,901 of record OY764962.1, on the reverse strand, counting down.
CTGAAACTTCAAAATTGAAAATTTAGTTAAAAGGATGTCTTTCATTTGATACCCATATTTCCATCATTGCACAACCGCATATATTTAAAAAAATATTTGAAATGTGTATGCCCTTAAAATTTTAAAGTTTTTTAAAAAGGACTTTGGGCCAGAAAATGAAAAACTGACTATGCCAGATTACTATAAATGATCTCTAGTTTCACGTCTATATCCAAATTTGAATGGGTCTCGGCAAAAAAAAATTTTATCCATAAAAAAAATATTCGAAAATGTATGATTTTTTGGTCAAAACTCACTTTGTTACAACTTTCCTTTGGGGAAATTACTGACAAGTAAAGATCTGATTTCTGATCTGACAATCTATATATCACTAAAAAGGCTAAGGTATTATCTTCTTCTTGAACGACGGACAGCTCGTATTAATCGGATAATTCTTTCAGGAGATATGTACTCATAACTGAAACAACAGGAAAAACACTCGTTTTTCGAAGGTTTTCTGAAAACGCTTCTTAAAAAATGTGCTTATTTTCAGTTTCGTGTTCAGCGGCCAAAGTTAGTCTAGAAAACACTTTATCTATGCACGCGATTGGTCCATTTTTTGTCGAGTAGTGTAATGATGCACTGATCGCAAAACAATCTAATCCTCCTGCTCGGGTTGCTTAAAATAATGGCCAGATCGTAGTAACGAAGCAAGATTTTCTTCTTTTTTTTTTTACTTTTAAGATGGCTTTTTGAAATGACGAGTTTGCTCTCCCAAAAGTTTTCCTAATTTCACGAAAGTTTTTATCAAATTTAGAAAGATTTAGTAAGACTATGCTTTTATCCATTTTTTCCTTTTTTCTCTGGGATTCTATTGCTTTCTTTAAATTTCAAGCACATATACGTTTCAAACTAATTTGTCTCTTTACTGTCCATTTACTGTTCAATGGAATACAAATTTTCAAAAAAAAATTAAAAAGTATAACCGGAAATTCCAGTTATTAGTTTTGTACGCAAACTTATTCTGCACCGTTTGTGGGGCCCCTCAGCTGTCGCCGCCCCGGGCCCCCGAGCACCTTAAGCCGCCACTGCACTGCATTCATTTAGGCTGAATTAAAGTTTGCAATAAAAAATCATGTATGCTGATTTTTTGTTTTCAAATTTACCGCTGCTCGCAACATTGATTGAGCTTAGTAAAAATTGCACCACTTACCAGCACCGACAGCATGCTCTCGAAATCGCCCGTGGCCGGCGATGCGTCCATGTACTTCTCCTTGACAAAGTAGCGTGTGTCGTTCTTCTCGATGGGCACACCATCTTTCAGCCACGATATGTCGCAGCGCGGCACGCACTCGATGCGGCACGTCAGGTTGGCGTTGTGCGACGAGTGCAGCATGCCGGTGTAGGGCGATAGGTTCTTGATGAAAAATGGCGGCGCATGTACCTCCAAATTGACGGTGGCCATTATGCCTTTGCCGCCCTCGTTGAACGCATAGCACGAGTAATTGGTGCGACTGTCGAGGCCCACCGGCTCGACGGTCCAGTCCTTGGTGACGACGTCCTGTAGCGGGCCGCGACCGCCGCGCAGCCAACGAAACCTGTGCGGGTGCAGTGACAGTTGGGCGGCATGTGAGAATTGGCCCATTTTGCGATACAGCGAGTGGGTGTGCGAGCGTTGATGTAATGCGGTTGTTGATGTCAATGTCGATGTCGATGTTGATTGTGTTGGTGTTAATGATGTCGATGATGTTGGCGTGTTGGCCGCATTGTACAGTGTTAAGATTTGTGATTGTGGTGAGAATGTGGTGAGTGTGAGTAGCGTGCAGAGGGAGCTATGATTGTTTAGGCCAATTAGTGCGTGCGTTTCTTTGTGCACTGTTTGTTGGAATTGTTCTTGTATTAGAGCTTCATATGCTGCCTCGGCTTCGCCGGATGTTAGGGCTTGTACGGTATGGAAATGTATTGGAGGGATGGCAATTTGTGTTGTTGTTGTTGTTGTTGACGTTGGTAATGAGTGTAAATGATTTGGGATTTGAATGGAATCGAATGTTGTTGTGGTGTTGGTGTTCGTGTTGGATGAGTAGAGCTGACTAAGCGATTTTACAGACCTAGTCGATTCGGGATAGCCAGGATCATCCACCGAGCATGAGAATGCAACGCTCTTCTTCTTCACAGCTATGAGGGGAAAGTGCGTGAGTGTAGCCGGACCGGGCTCGTAATGAACCTGAAATTTAAAGAGAGAGAAAGAGTGTTAAATTGAATCAAAATCGGAGATGTTTCTGAAAGTCTCAGCGACTACAAACTGACCAGACAATCAATAAAATTCTCTAATAGTTAGAAAAGTAAAGATTTTTTCTTCTCACCATAAGTTCCTTGTCATCACTGCGTGGTCCCCAGCCCGCCGCATTGTAGCCCTCACAGGAATAGTTATAGAAGAAGCCGCGTCCAATGCTTTCCAGCAACAGCTTACTGGGATCAATGTGGCAGAGATCCTCCTAATAAAAAAATAATGCATTAGTTATTTATTATTTAAAAAAAAATCAATTTTTGTCGCCTAAATTCCTCTCTAACATTGCTTGCGACGCTTTAAATCTTTCACTCATTCCTTCGTCGATCTTAAGGACCCACTAAAGCAATGTGTTCCATAAGTCAAACGCACCTTTGTCTCCTCGCAGTCGGGCAGCTCTTTCAACAGTGTCGAATTGGCATACCAACGCACTCGTGTCAGCAGCGCCGGATTCGCTTCCAGAATATTACAGTACAGCGTCACATTCGACTCGTCGCTCTCCTTTACAGGACCCTCGGGTATCATCAGCACCTCCACAATTGGCACAACTACAAAACGAAGACAACAACAACAAAAACATGCAATAATCATAACAGCAATAAGCGTTGTAATAACAATAACAATGAAGTGTAATCGCAACGCAGCGCCAAACAGTCAACAGCGAATTTCGCAATAAGCAAAATTTTCGCTCGCTGTCACACACCCACACACACATTCACACGCTCAACAAGACACACTCACACACACATAACACAGGTGACTGTCGGTGCACAGGTGCGTGGCACTTACACTGTACATCCAAATCGATTTGCTGCTCGGAGATTCCTTTGCCAATGACATTCGACAGCTGACAAGTGTAGTTGCCAATGTCATCCTTGTCGGTCGAGCGTATAACCAGCGCAACATTCTCGGAATTGCCACCCACATAACGTTCCGTATCGTTGACATTGACTAATTCGCTGTTGCGGTACCTGTGCAGATGATAAAAAGATGACAGAATGGTGTTGGTTATATTTGCATCGGTGTAAAGGATTTCAAGTTTAAATTTAGTTTTTTTTGTTGTTATTTCATTTTATTTCATACATTTCTCTGTATTTGTTTCAATGTGACTTGAATTGATTTGCTGTGATTTGAATTGATAAGATTTTATTTTTAAAAATTTTTCATATAATCTTTGTTCAATATTATTTATTGTATGACTTATACTTTTATTCTTTTAAGTAATATTATAATATTATAATATTTTAAGATATTTCTAATTTTATATTTTTTATACATAGTTTTCATTCTTTCATTTTAAGATATTAGATGTTTTAGTTTTACATTTTTATATTTTTATAGTTTTATAGTTTTAGATTTTTAAGTTTTATATTTTTAAGTTTTATATTTTTATATTTTCACATTTTTATATTATTCAAATTTTTTTTTCATATTTTAGTAATTTTATTTTTTTATATTTCTGTATATTTATATTTCTATATTTCAAAACTTTTTTGGTTATATTGAATATTTTTAAAATTTTATATTCTATTATTTTGAATTTAATTTTTAAATTTTTATATACAGCGGTGTCTGGATATAGTGAACTAATTATTGCAAGGCCTGTTCATAATATTGAGGTTGTTCACTATATCTAGGTTAACATTTTTGTTCAAAAACTCGTTTTATTTTCTCAATAAACACTTTTTGTTTTTTGCTTCAAAATTTGTTTCCCTATTTAGAGACTCGATGTCAAAATTTGGGTGTTAACTATATCGAGGTGTTCACTATATAGGGGGTTCACTATACCCAGACACGACTCTATTTATACTTTTATGATTTTACATTTTTAGTTTTGATGTTAATATTATTTATTGTATAACTTATACATTTATTCTTTTAAGTAATATTATCATATTTTAATATAGTTCTAATTTTATATTTTTAATAGTTTTCATACTTTCATTTTTGGATATTAGATTTTTTAGTTTTACATTTTTATATTTTTATACTTTTATATTTGTAGATTTTTAAGTTTTATATTTTTATATTTTCACTTTTTTATATTTTTGTATGTGAAATTATATTTTAGTAATTTTATTTTTTCATATTTTTGTATTTTTTTATTTCTAAAATTTTATAGTTCTATAGTCTTATATTTTAATATTTTGAAAATTTCATATTCTTGTATTTTTTTTTAACTTTTAAATTTATATAAATTTATACTTTTATTATTTTACATTTGTATATTTTTATGTTGTTATATCTTTATATGTTTACATTTCTTTATTTTTATAATTTCATATTTTTATATTTTTGTATTTCACAAACTTATATCTTTTTATTTTTGTAATTTTATATTTTAATGCTTTTATAATTTTGTAATTTTATATTCTTATATTTTAATATTTTTATTTTTAGATTTTATTATATTTATATTTTCATGCTTTTACATTTTTATTTGTTCAAAAACTCGTTTTATTTTCTCAATAAACACTTTTTGTTTTTTGCTTCAAAATTTGTTTCCCTATTTAGAGACTCGATGTCAAAATTTGGGTGTTAACTATATCGAGGTGTTCACTATATAGGGGGTTCACTATACCCAGACACGACTCTATTTATACTTTTATGATTTTACATTTTTAGTTTTGATGTTAATATTATTTATTGTATAACTTATACATTTATTCTTTTAAGTAATATTATCATATTTTAATATAGTTCTAATTTTATATTTTTAATAGTTTTCATACTTTCATTTTTGGATATTAGATTTTTTAGTTTTACATTTTTATATTTTTATACTTTTATATTTGTAGATTTTTAAGTTTTATATTTTTATATTTTCACTTTTTTATATTTTTGTATGTGAAATTATATTTTAGTAATTTTATTTTTTCATATTTTTGTATTTTTTTATTTCTAAAATTTTATAGTTCTATAGTCTTATATTTTAATATTTTGAAAATTTCATATTCTTGTATTTTTTTTTAACTTTTAAATTGATATAAATTTATACTTTTATTATTTTACATTTGTATATTTTTATGTTGTTATATCTTTATATGTTTACATTTCTTTATTTTTATAATTTCATATTTTTATATTTTTGTATTTCACAAACTTATATCTTTTTATTTTTGTAATTTTATATTTTAATGCTTTTATAATTTTGTAATTTTATATTCTTATATTTTAATATTTTTATTTTTAGATTTTATTATATTTATATTTTCATGCTTTTACATTTTTATATTTTTACACTTTACATTTTTGTTTTATAATTTTGAATTTCTATACTTATTTTGATATATTTTGATATATTTTTTTAAATATTTTTCCTTTTTTTATTTTTAGATATCTACGTATTTTTATATTTAAATTTTTATGTATTTATATACTTTTTATGATTTTAATTATTTATAATTGTATTTTTTCATAGTTTCAAACCTTTGTAGTTTAACGTTTTTAAATTTTTATTCTTTTGTTTTTTATACTTTTGTATTTTTTTTAATAATTTTAATTTTAATTTTTTTATGTAATTAAATTTTTTTTTGTAGATTTTTTATATGTATAATTTTATATTTTGATATTTTCTATTTTATAAATTTGTATTTATATAGCTTCATATTTTAATAATCTTAATTTTCATATTTGTATATTTTTTATGTTTTAATTTTAATGTTTTTATATTTTAATGTTTTCATATTTGTTATTTGTATACGGTTAATAAATAATATTTTGTGATATTTAATATTTTGCTTTATTTTGTATTATATATTTCGATTTTATATTTTATATTTTTTTATATTATATTTGCTTTTTTATTTTTTATAACTTATGTTTTATTTTTCACATTTAGTATTTAATATTGGTATTTGATATTTGATATTTTTTTATTTTATGTTTTTTATTATATATATAACATTTTATATTTTCTTTTTTATATTTATATTTTATATTTTATATTTTATATTTTATATTTTATATTTTATATTTTATATTTTAATCTTATATTTTATATTTTATGTTTTATATTTTATGTTTTATATTTTTTATTTTGTATTTTCATAGAACATATATAGTTCTATATTTATATTTATTTTGATATTATATTTATATTATATTTATTTTATATTTTTGATATGTTATATTTGTTATTTTGTATTTCATATTGTTTATGTTATATTTTACATTTCAAATCCTCGAATTTTTATATTTTGATATTTTCATTTGTTCGTATTTTTATATCATTTTTATTTATATTTAATTTATTTTTAAACTATAACTCTAAACATTCCCTGTAAGTCATAAAACTCATCAACCCCTAAATTTATAAAACATAAGACCAATCTTAAAGTTTGTAAATGTCCCGTCATAAGATTATGCCATAAGCCATCATACAAACTTTGAATACGTGACTTGTAATGTATTTACTAACACACAGCGCCTGAAAGTGTGCCACCGCGCATTAAAAAGTTTTGCTTTCAAAATTTTCTTCGTCTTTGCTACGCTTTTAAGCATTGAACAAGAGCGTAATCAAGGCTAACAGCTGCATGCCATACACATCACTTCACATGTGCAGCGCCTAAAAGTATGCAACATACACAGCACACCAGCCAGTCAGTCGCTGTCTCATAGCAGGCAAGCAGTGGGTGCAGTGAGTTTTAGTTGGTTGTGCACTTTAATGTTGTGGTGTTGTTGTCAATGGCTATTGCTCTTGTTGTTGTTGTTTTTGTACTTCTACAACTGATTGCGTTTTGGCTTTGTTGTCGCTGTGTTGTGCTCGAAGCTATTTAAAATTTATGAACACGTTTCTTGTCTTCACCGTGGAAAGGAAAATCCTAAATGAAAATTGAAAGCACCAGAACTTTGCTGACAAAAGACAACGAAATCATGTCAAATGTTCTTTGTGTAGAATGCAAAAAATAAGCAAGCAGCAATAAAGAAAAACTGCAGCCAATGACAGCAAAGTCAAGTCAATGCAATTGCAAGTCTCGCTCAGTTGACTCGAGTTCGATGGAGAGTCGATTTGAAATCGCTGAAAAGTGTAGTTGCAGCGTTGACGTTGTCTCGTTGCATGCAAACTTAAAGCTACTTAAAAATGCACAATTGACATGAAACAAGTTGAAAGCAATAAGTGCTGACTATTGGCTGTAGAATAGTTGACTTCAGTTGAGTTGAGTTGAATTGTATTTGTTGCAGCAGCGCCGAAGCGAAGCGGACGTTTGACAATCAATGCGAGTGAATGACACAACGATTTTCGTTTTTAAAATGCATTAAGGATTTGACTATTGTTCGAAAAGCCAAAGTGTATGAAAGTAAAAGAGAGAAGGAATGGAGAAAAAAATGAGATTTGCGAAAAGTGTAGTGCAGCTTTTAGATGCAGTAAAGTTTTTTTTATGCGACAATATTATTGGTTATTACAGAGATTGTCATAAAGATTGCTATGGATTAACTTATTGCAATCAGTATGAAATCAATGCAGACAGTAGAACTGAACAGAAAGTAAGCTTAGGATGACTGGAGCAGTGCAATGTATATGAAAATAAGAATAATTGCTGCAGCTAAAAAAACAGAGACGAAAAGTACACTGAAACCTGAGTTACTTTGGTGTTAGTGATGTAGGAGTTTTTCATTGTTTAGTTTACTGTTGGCTGTCTCAAAGTTGACTGAGACTGAGTGCTGATTGCTGAAAAAATATTAAAATTTAAAATTCCTTATGAATTTATTTTACTTCAAATAATATTTCAGAAACTTGTGGGAATCATTCATTTTGCGTAGATCCTTTCACTAATTTGAAAATGGCATGCAAACTGAAAGTAAGAAGAGACATGCTGGAAAAAGTTTACAGATCACCCACAGTGGTTCTATAAAAAAAGACTCGTGCATTGGAAATCATTCCAAAAACTGTCTTCCGAGATAATAAAAAGTTCAAAGAAGACTTAAGTACTACTTGAAAACCAGCTTTTAGCTCTGTTGAAGAAGAATTCGATTGAGATGCAAAAAGAAAAGATTTAGAATGTTTCTAAATCAAAAGTGACACAAAAAGTATAATGTTTGAAATCTTTTTTATACAGACTAAAACAATAAGCTGGTCTGAAAATCTTTAGAGTGCAAAGGACGAAGAGTTCGTTTGTTTCTGACAGAATGTCACTCAAAAAGTGTATATTGTTTAGAATCTTTTGTTCTTACAGTCAAAACAGAAAGTGGTTTGAAATCCTTTAAGATGGAGAAACATGAAGAATCCAATTGTTTCTGGCAGAAAAGGTTTCAATAAATGTATTGTCTGGAATGTTTTGTATACCAAATCAAAAATCCAGCTGGTCTGAAAACCTTTTTCTAACAAATAAGTGACTCATAGAATTATAATGTTTGAAATTTTTTGTAGGCAGAATCAAACAGAAAGCTGGTCTGAAAAGTTTTAGGTAGCAAAGGACGAAGAATCTGAATGTATCTGACATAAAAGTGACCTTAAAAATTTTATTATTTGAAGTCTTTTCTACACAAACTTAAACAAGAAGTTGGTTTGAAAATATTTAGGGAGAAAAGGACCAAGAATCTGATTGTTTCTGACAGAAAAGTAACTAAAAATTTGTATTGCTTCAAATCTTTTGTTGGCAGAGTTACACAGGAAGTTGATCTAAGAATCCTTTAGGTGCAAGAATGAAGAATGTGTATGTTTCTGACACAAAAGTGACTACAACATTTTATTGTTTGGTATCTTTTGTACGTAGAGTCAAACAAGAAGTGGGCCTGAAAATCTTTAAGGTGCAAAGGAAGAAGAATATGAATGTTTCTGACTGAAAATTGACTAAAAAATTTTAATACTTGAAATCTTTTGTACGCAGAGTTAAACACAAAGTTGGCCTGAAAATCTTTAAGGTGCAAAGGAAGAAAAATCTGAATGTTTCTGACAGAAAAATGACTACAACATTTTATTGTTTGGTATCTTTTGTACGCAGAGTCAAACAAGAAGTTGGTTTGAAAACCTTTAAGGTGCAAAGGACGAAGAATATGAATGTTTCTGACTGTATCCTTGTATCCTACTCTCTTGCTCCTGCCATTGCTTTTTGATCATTTCAATTGCAGAAAACCTGCAAACCGCCTCACGTAGATTCATTGAATGAGCGTAAAAAAGATGGAACTACTTTTACCTTTTTGATTCTTTTGTGTTAGTTTCATATGTGTGTCATGTGTAGTGACACTATTTAGTAGTTTCATACTCAAACACTTCTCAAACACTCTTCTGAAACTCTCTTCTCAAACACTCTCTCGACCATCGAACTTTTCTCCAATTCGGCAATTTTTAATTCAATTAAATTGAATTCACTTTAACTCAATTAAATTCAATTCCATTCAGTTTTTATAGAATTTTTTCCTATGCCACACACACACACACAAACAAATACATATGTATATATGTTCATGTAATGTATAACAAATTTTCAATTCATTTTATTTTCAATTAATTCTTCCAAAAGCCTTCAATTCGCTCTCAATTTCCATATGAATGTCTTTTTTCATATTCAGCATAAAAATCCCCCATAAACATGTTTTATGTGTGCATATTTTTGGGCAAATAAATATAGCAAAAATATAATTTAATATGTATTGGATTTCCGCAGTTGAACCCACACACACACACAAACACACCAAACGAAACCCGATCCCACTCAGCGCAACAACCCGCAAGTGGCACATTGCCAAAATGCCGAGCCGTATGCAGGAAAATTGTTTAATTAAAAAAAAATTTTTCAACATACAATGCATACTTTTGGGCGCTTGAAAAAATATGATATGCGCAGCGGTGAAACGCATAAATGCACAGCAACAACAACAATAAATATAACAAGAACAGCGCCACAATGTACAGTCGACGTAACGTAACATAAGCTATCCATAAAATTTAATTGATTTACCATTTTCAAAGCCAAGTGGCAATACATACAAATGCACACAAGCACAAGCACGCACAATTGCATATACTTACTGTATATATACAATGAAACATACATATGTATGTAAATGAAGATATGATTGCATTATACACAACAGGGTTGGCAACCAGCCGAAAAGTATGCAACACAACAAAAAGTGAAGCACAATAAGGCAAGTAAAGAGCGAGTAAAAAAAAAGTTTCAAAAAATTAACAAAAAATATCAAAAAGAGCACAGAAAATTGCGCTAAGGATGGCCATGCATGCAGCGACGCATTCATTTGCTGGCATTGCCTACTTACAGGCGGCTTGCCGTTGTTTGCATACAACACAGCACAGCACAGCACAGCACAGCTTGGCCATAAGTTGGCCGAAGTGTACGGAAGTGCGATGGAAGGGAAATTGCGAGGAAATCGTAATTTAATGCGAATGCAAGTGGAGCGTCGTAAATAAATTTGCAACGCAGGCAGGTAGCGTAATTAATTTTATTGTAATTATCGAGCAATGCAACGGTAAGAGAGATGTGGCAGCCTTCGTACCTGAGCGTGAGCCAAAGTGGCGGCAAACGAATGCCACAATTGGCGACCGGCTGCAATCACAAAACGACGACGAACGTGCATGAATTTTTATGTGCTTGTTCTGTGTGTTTTTATATGAATGAATGTGTGTGTGTGTGTGTGTTTGGTATGCGCACAGGATAATGTGTGCTGGCCGCATTAAATGCAGCGGAAATGAAAAACACAACGCAAAAAGGCGCCAAGTGTGAGGCAAGAAAAGCCACCATTCGTTGACTAACGAGAGAGAAAGAGCGGAAGGAAGGATGGGGCGGCGGAAAGGGGCTCAGCGAGGGTAGTATAGCAAGTGGTGGCTGGGCTGTTGTGGGGCCGGTACAAAGTACGCAACAGCAGATGGCACGTAAATAAGGCATAAAAGCTGAAGCGGCAATTGTACAGGAACTCGCTGGCTGGTCGACGGATATGCAGCCGGCTGGCTTTTAATGGCCACCGGAATAGTATTAAAATTGTATTTATTTTGTTGCTGTTGTTTTTGTTTTGGCATTCTCATCCGTTGTGAGCTTAAAGTTGCACCGGTAATGAGGAGAAACGAGTGTGCTTGTCTACCGCATGGCCACAGTCACAGTGCTGTCAGAATTGAATGTTTTATCTTAAGATGTGCCAAGGTGTTCAGAGTTCCTGTACCTCACTTCAAGGCATGGGGCATCAGCTCATAACTCTCTGCTGAGGTGCAGGTCACTCGAAAGTGTCAGGAAACAAAGCAACAGATGAGATGTCAAGGAAGGGGACCGCCTTGTCCATTGCCAGAGTGAATAACTCTGTGCTGGGGAATACAATGGAGAGCAATATTTACTTGTCTGTGGTCAGGGTTACTCTCAACAATGAATAACTCTATCCTTTCTCCAACATCTGCACTGTACTTATATGAACATTGATATACAGAAATATTGTCGAGGCTGACGGGAATACGTTTGAAGTCTCCGAAATCCGTTTCATCTATCTTTTCACCGCCTTGCAATGCAATCTTGCAATTCAAAGAACGCGTCGGCTGTTGTGAAAGGATGGACACCCTTAAGGTGTTCGAGAGGAAGGTAAATCTTCGGCCTTGTTCCTACTGATGACTAGTATCGACTACGAACAAAAACGAGCTGTTTGAACTGTTTAGAGACATGGACGCAGCGCAGCGAAACAATATCCAGCGACTACTTTGGTGGCCATGTCTCTCGCATGGACAATGAAGCTCCTGTGGTTGAGTCAAACCGAGTCGCCCGTGAAAGGACTAATTTTAAGACAAGCTATCATCTTTTCGTCTTACCAACTCAAGAAGGCGCCCTCAAAGCTGATGCACCTGAAGAGAGCTTTCGTAGCAGGCCGTAACCCTTTGAAGGTTTCTTATAGCCAGTTAAGTTCAATAAGCAATGTGAATATTGACAGGCTGACAAAAACCTAGGAACCTAGGTTAGGTTATGTTAGGTCAGTGACGCACCCAAACACAAAAATTGCTGGTACAAAAATGTGGTTTCGAATGGTATTCGGTGCAAATGGTATTTGTACGCAAAACCCCCCCAAATAAAATCCTTTGTGCACCACTGAGTTTGGTTATGGTGGCTGCCTCTGTAAGAGACACACTCGGAGACCTATTGTGAGGCCCATTGTGATACCACATATTTCACCCGTTTGCAGTTTTATGCAACACTGTTTTTTCCAATATATTTCAAGTGGATGGGGAAAGGGAGAGGGACCTCCAGTTTAACGCTGAATCTGAACAGCGGTTGGCAGTTTTTCACACTTGGAAGTTTTACCATTTCCAGCCAAGAACTCACTTGTGCGATTCTTGTAATTGTCATCTACTTCATGTGGATAGCGATAGAAGTAGACCAGCGTTTCACCAGCCCGAACTAGGAATCGAACCCAAGGACTCTGGTATGAAGAGCCAGCGCGTTACCCAAAGAACTATGGTGGACTATTGAGGCATATTGAGTCCTCAACATTATTGAGTTAGCAGCACCGATTGTGTTTTGTACCGTCTATGAGTCGGTTCTACATTCCTCCGGCACAGTGGAATCATCACCGAACACTGTGATTGCGTTTACGTCCATTAAATGGCTTAACCCTCAACAATTTCTATACCACTGTTCGGCTCTGCAGGAACGCCAACTCCGTATCCTGTGGTCAAGAAATCTGACAGACCTGGCTGGAGCGTCAAAAGTCGATATCTGGTATCAATTCTACTTCATTAAGAGTTGGGAATGAGATTCTTGGTTAGCTTCAGAGGAAAATAAAGAAGGGGTTTGTTCATTTTTATATTGGCTCCATTTTGACTTCGTAACCTGAGGTCACGATTCTTGACGGACCTGGCTAACGCGTCGGAAGTCGACATCTGCAATCAACTCTTCTTCCTTAAGAGATCAGGTTGAGACTGTTGGTTAGCTTGAGAGGAAAATAGAGATGGGGTTTACAATGGACCATTTTGACTTCCTTGGAATGCCAACTCCATACCCTGGTGTCAAGATTCCTGACAAACCTGGCTGGGGCGTCAAAAGTTGACATCTCAGATCAACTCTCTTTCATTAAGAGGTGGGATTGAGACTGTTGGTTGGCTTCGGAGAAAAATAAAAAGGGGTTCGCATTGGATCATTTAACTTCCTTGGAACAAGGGCTTCGTAACCTAAGGTAAAGATTCCAGACAGACTTGGCTGGCGCGTCGAAAGTCGACATCTCGGATCTACTATCCTCTGCTCTCTACTTCTAAGAGGTCGATTGAGACAGTTGGTTAGCTTAAGAAAAAAATAAGTGGCTTACAATGGAACATTTTGACTTTCTTGGAATGCCAACTCCATACCCTGGAATCAAGATTCCTAACGAACCTGGCTGGTGCGTCGAAAGTCGACATCTCGGAACAACTTTCCTTCATTAAGAGGTGGGATTGAGACTGTTGGTTGGGTTCAGAGAAAAATAAGAAGGGGTTCGCATTGGATCATTTTGTATTCCTTGGAACGCCAACTCCGCATTGTCTTCCATTCTCTATCTCTTTGAGAAGTGTCCTTAGGGGCTCAAAACCTTATCGGAAATCTGTTTCCTATTGGTTAATTAAAATCAAATTAAAATTATTAAACCCACTTAAATTTTCTTTCTTGCCTTACTACTTATTTTTATAAAAAAATTACTTCATTAAATGAGTTTTGAAAATTACAATTTTTAATTTATATTAAAAAATATTCACTGAAATTGCAGTCGGAGAATTGTGCGGTTCAGAGGTGCGACACAACATTTGCGATACAGCAAAATGTCACAGCAATGCACTGTTGTGCACTTAACACAGTCACTCGCACACACACACACTCACACACACATACAGCCACATTTGAGCGTAGTGTGCGTGTGAGTGCGTGTGTGCATGTGCCACAAATAAATTTCGCAGCCATTTTAATTTAACGTTTCGCTGCAAGCGTGAGTATTGCATAAATTTGATGCTTTGACGGCGCTTTTGCACTACACTCAGTAGCGGCTTAAGAGGGGGGGCGGAGGGGCGGACCGCCCCGGGCCCCGGGCTGCGGGGGGCCCCCGAGAGAAGCTTGTAACTATATAAAAATTTCAAGTTTTTCAAAACTGAAATTCAGAACTGAAACTTGTAAAAAACTATTTGCGCTCCACAATGGTTGTTGAAAGACTAAGTCGTTTGTCACTTTTATCAATTGAAAGAGACACAGTATCGACAATTGACTTTGAAATGGCAATAACAAATTCAGTTCAATAAAAGCAAGAACAATAACAATTGTTTTCAAATTTTCAAAAAATTTTCCCTCGAAGATTGCAATTTTTAACTTAAAATTTTGTGCAAAATATGCAAATACAAAATTCTAAGTTAAAAATTAAATATCGCAATCTTAGAGTTTGCTTGTAAACTTGTGTAAATTACACAATTACTTAACCTCATTAAACTTTGTAGAAGTCAAACAAATTTACAGTTATTATAATTATTATTATAATTATTGGTTGGATAAAAACACATGTCCCGGAAATCCGGTTTTCGAAGGCAATTCTATTCTCCTTGTAAGTAAGCTAAATATGGGCTTCTTACATGCTGTTATGTAGGGGAAATATGTTTTTTCAGGACTTTTTTTATAAAGTCACTGCTACTGGGTTTTATAAAATATTTCTGTACATTTCTGAAGATTTCTACTCGACACGAAAAATACACCTAAAAATAAAAGTGTTTTCTAGGGGGGGGTTTGTGTAACTTTCTTGAGAACTTTGAAATAGAATAAAATTTAGATGTATGAATCTACAGAGTGAAATCCAAAACATGTATGTTTTCCATACCTGACATATTTTGGTCCTGAAAGTTCAAAATAGAAAATTTAGTTAAAAGGAGACAATTTTCCTCTTTCATTTGATACCCATATCTTCATCATTGGACTACCGCATATATTAAATATTGAAATGTCTATCTCCTCAAAATGTTAAAGTCCTTTAAAAAGGACTTTGGGTCAGAAAATTTAATACTGACTATGCCAGAATACTATAAATGATCACTAGTTTCACGTCTATATCAAAATTTGGATGGGTCTCGGCAAAAAAAAATTGTTTCGCACGGTGTAATAAATGTAAAGTTGGTGTTTTGACTCACTGCATCATAACTTTATAATTTTTCTTTCAATTCTATTGATGTTAGGCTTAATATTTGCTAAAATAGTATATATTTAATTTTAGATTTTAAAACCAGAGAAGATAATTTATTTTTTCTATAAAAAAATATTCGAAAATTTATGATTTTTTAAATTGGTCGAAAAATTCACATTGTTACAACTTTCACCGTCAGTAACTTCCCCAAATCTCATCTGATTTGGACAATCTATATATCACTAAAAAGCCACTAAGGTATTATCTTCTGAACGACGGACAGCTCGTGTTAATCGGATAATTCTTTTAGGAGATATGTGCTCATAACTGAAACAACAGGAAAAAAATCGTTTTTCGAAGATTTTTCGAAAACGCTTCTTCAACAATTTTTTGGTTTTCAGTTTCGTGTTCAGCGGCCAAAGTTAGTCTAGAAAAAACTTTTATTTTTAGGTGCACGCGATTGCCCCTTTTTTGTCGACAATCGAATCCTCCTCCTCGGGTAGCTTAAAAAAATGGCCAGATCGTAGTAACGAAGCAAGATTTTCTGTTTTTTTCGAGATTTAAGATGGCATTTGGAAATGACGAATTTGCTCCCCCAAAAGTTTTCTTAATTTCACGAAAGTTTTATCCATTTTTCATTTTTTTCTCTGGGATTCTATTGCTTTCTATAAAATTTCAAGCACATATACGTTTAAAAATAATTTGTCTCGTCGTTTAAAAATAAAAGTCCGTTTACTGTTCAATGAAATACAAATTTAAAAAAAAAAAAAGCCAAAAGCATAATCGGAAATTCCCCTTATTAGTTTTGTACACAAACTTATGCTGCACCGTTTTATGGGGCCCCCCTCAGCCGTCGCCGCCCCGGGCCCCCGAGCACCTTAAGCCGCCACTGACTACACTCATGGTTTTACGATCCTCTGTCGCTGTCACACGGCCGCTGTCGGTGTCACACTGCTACTTCGAATAGTTCAGGCAACGCAGATAGTTAAAACTTTCAGAGGAGCACGGAACACTAGAAGCAAGAAATAAACACACACACACACACACACGCACAGCTATGTGAATGACTGAATATGTAGTTGAGGCAGTTCGAATAACTGCAACAACAAACAACTAAACGACTTAAGTGTGAAGGCGCCGATAGAGAAAGAGGGAGCGAGAGAGAAGTGAGTGGAAAGTGTTTTTGAACAAAAGGCGAGGAAAAGTGTGCAGTAAACATTTTACAGCAACAATTGACAATACAACAAATATGGCGACATGTTGTGGGCAGTAAAAGAAATGCAAAGCAAATTGAGACTAGAAGTGTGTGCGTGTATGTGTGCGTTTTTTTTATATAAAAAAAAAATAAAAAAAAAAAATAGAGACTGGAGAGCACACAGTCTGATGAATTTTCAAGTGTGTGCGTGTATGGGTGCGTGTGTGTGTGTTCAAGTGTTTCTATGCCTTTTGATGTACAAGTTGTGGTGCTGTTTGTCGGGTTTTGTGCGTCAGACTGTCACTAACTGCAAGCAACAATAATAACAACACCAACTAAAACAACAACAAAAACTCTAAGACAATAGTTTCAGCAGTTATTGCAGCAAAAAAGACTGCAACAATGTCAAAAAGTCAGCAAAACAAGAAGAAAATCAACTAACACAATAAAAGCAACAACACATTGTAAAAGAATAAGAAGAAGCTAAACAACAACAACAATAGCATTTGCTGCTATTGTTGTCATTGCTTGGGCTGCTACTATTCTATTATTATTGTTGCTGTTGTTATTGTTGCCAAATGCATGATTGTTTGTTTGTGTATGTGTGTGTGTGTGTGTGAGTGTCTTCCATCATCAGCTGCTGGCGCTGCTGCTACAAAATGTTGTTGCGTAATTAAGAAGAAATGTTTGTGACATTTCTGTGCCACCGACTAAATCCACGGCGCCACTCTGCGCTCTTCACTCTTCACTTTTCACTCTTAGTTGCGTTTTGCCCATCCGCCAACCGACGCAGCGCAGCGCAGCGCAAAAAGTGACAAAATACGTTTATGCAACGTTGTGCAGCTCATCAGCCGTCCAAAAGTGCGCTTGCAACACATGCAGCGGCCGCCTGTGTGGCAGCGCCTTTCACACACACACACACACATACACTCGCAGTACTGTAGTGGCAACAGTAGTAGTCTAGTTGGCAGCAACATGTCACGTCACTCATGCCACACAACGGCGCCACCAAAATGCGCTCTAACCTCCAATTTCACTTTGCTACGCAACAAAGTCTCTGCCAGGCAACAACAACAACACACGCCTATGCTGCCACATGCTCGCGCACACAGTTGCACGCATTGGCATTGCTGTATTGTTTGGTGTTGCGGTTTGGTTGTTGTTGTTTTTGATGTTGTTTCTATTGCGTTGCAGTTGAATTTTATGCTTTTCGAATGCAGCATTTTGTGCTTTTGTGGCATTTTCAATTTATGCAACACAGCGCCGAGCAGCCGCAGCCGCAGCCAGTCAGAGTGCAGCGTACAAGTGGCCCAGCGTGCCACATGGCTGCATGAAACCAACGACAACTGGAGCACAAAATGAAGTGGCCGCCATCAACACCAACAACGCCTTCGCTGTCATCAACAGCGAGGCTTGACTTATGAATTGCCGCTTGACACAAGGAAACAGGAAGGAACGAAGCCCAAAGCGGTCCAAATAGTCAAGTCAACAAAGCAAATTGAAGATTTTTCAAGTGCACACATAACACCGTGCGACAGCATTTTTCACACCGAGAAAAATCAATATGTGCGTGAAACTAAAGACCCAATATAGTAATACTGCGTACTCAGTTTTTCATTTCTATATTCTTTGTCCTTTTAAAAGGTGTTCAAAATTTTGAAGGGATAAAAAATAAAAAAAATATAAAAATACTTAACGTTGTTAGAATATGGCGATATGTATATCAATTGAAAGAGAAAAGGTTCAAGAATTTAAATAAAATTGAGTTTGTATCTATTTGTAAAAAAAGGATATGAAAAAGGTCCTTTGAAAATTTGAATCCTTTTTATCCTTGAAAATTTATATAGAATTTTCTTGAAAAGTAAGTATGTTAAAACCCCAAATCTCCTACCTTTTTAAACCTAACTTTATTAGTTCAAAAGTTATTAAAAAAAAGGCGGAAGCTGCAATTCTAATGAAGTACAAAAATTCGAATTTATTTGAGTATCACTTTTTTTAATAATAAATAGATACAAAATCAATCAAGCGAGAATAATGAAATTTTGACATGTGATCAAGGAGATTTTGGAGTTTAACATAGTTACTTTTCAAGAAAATTCTTTATATTTTTTCAAGGATATAAAGGATTAAAATTTTCAAAGGACCTTTTTCATATCCTTTTTTTACAAATAGATAAAACATTAATTTTGTTTCAATTCTTGAGCCTTTGCTCTTTCATTTGATATACATATCGCCATATTCTAACGAAGTGAAGTATTTTTATAATTTTTTTAATTTGTATCCCCTTCAAAATTTTGAAGTCCTTTTAAAAGAACAAAGAATGTAGAAATGAAAAACTGAGTACGTAGTATTACTATATTGGGTCTCTAGTTTCACGCCCATATGGATTTTTAGGGTGTGAAAATTTTATTAAATTTTTGTCGCACGGTGTAATGAATGCACACGAAAAGATGCCAAACAACTCAATGACGATGATGATTTGTTTAAGAAAATATTTTGACTTGTTTAAGTGATTCTAAGCATTATTTAATTGCTTTTGAAATTTGATTTCTCTATGGTTATAGAGAGCTAAGGCTGCATGTTGCCATAAAGCAACCAAATGGTGAAGTGTTACAAACATACCAAAAGAACCCACGGAAAGTAGAAAAACTTCCTATGAAAAATCATCCGATTAGTCACTCAAAATCGACATAAAACTGAAAGTCCCTACTCTCTTTTAATACGAAGTTTCACAAAAAAGCAACATTGATTGCACCAAACAGTAACACACGTTTGCTGTATTTTTGTCTGTTTTTAAACAGAAAACAACAACAACAACAACAACAGCAGAATAAACACAAACACTAAAACTTGTTATCAACATTCACAGCCCAATGTTTGCGACTGCTTTTACTTGGTCTCATTTACATTAACGTTAGTATTTGACATGGCAACGCACACACACACACACACATACACGAACACAGCCCCAAGCACTAAAACCCTCACCATTATCCACACATTACTTCAGCTGCAATTCCACTCATTCACTCAGGCGCCCATTTCACCAATCAGTAATACAACTGCAACTAGGCGAGTGTCTGTGTGTGAGTGTTTCCTATTTGCTTGCGTATTGGTGAGTGCATTACGCATTTCCCATCTGTTCGTTTGTTCAATATGTATTCCTGTATTTATTTGTGCTTCCATTTGTCTAACTGAGTTGGACTGGCACTGGGATGTCGACCTGTTCGCATAACTGTTTATCTCTGTCCGTTTGCCTATTTGCCTGTTTGAATCTCTGTTTGTGTGTGCGTGTGCTTACGTTCATTGCATGCGAATGCGTTTCTGGCTGTTTGTGCAACGTTGACTATCTGCCCAACAAAGTTTCAATTCGCCCCCCACCCCCTCCTCCTTCATAAGTGTGTTTCGTTGTGCGTGCATTCGTCTATTTACTTTTGTATTTGTTTTTAATTAGATTTTTGTTTACAATCGGAATTTTAGTTAAATTGAGCTCCCGCTGCGCCTACGCAATGCACTCAAATCAGTTTGGCTGCTTCCCAGTGAGGCCTTTTACTGTGATTAGGTTTCTGTGTGTGTGTGTGTGTGTGTTTATGCAACTGAACACTTTGGCACCTAACTTTGCTTTGGGTTTTGATTGTCCGCCTTCGCCATTAGCAGCCAACAATTTCGGAGATATAAAAGCAATTAAAGTTTTATTGCTAAATTGAGAGGTGTCGGATTGTTGGCAAACACTAATCGCAATGAAAGGGCAGAAAAGGGCCTAAAGATATGCCTTAAAGTAGATTTAAAGGTACTTATTTGTTGTGACAGTGTGCTTTTTATCCTTTTAGTTTAACATTTTTAGAGCTTTATACTTCAAAGTTTTACATTTTTTTTATATTTTGATACTTTAGTTTTTTCACATTTTTATACTGCTGTTCTTATATTTTTATATATCTATTATTTTATTTTTCTAATTTTAAAATTTTTATGTTTTTATATTATTATATTAAATATTTAAAATTTTAAATTTTTAAATTCTTGAATTTTTACATTTTTAAATTTTGACATTTTTTAAATTTTATAATGCTTAGTTTTTATAAATTTTCAATTTTTAAATTTTATATATTTTAATTATTGCTTGTTGTTCCATTAATGCTTGTTTTTATATTTTTATAGTTTGATATTTTAAAGTTCTATATATTAAAAATTTTTATATTTTCATCATATTTTTAATTTTATGTTTGTATATTTTATAGTTTTTTATTTGTTTAACTTTAAAATTGTTTTTAATACATTTATACTGTAAAAAAATATATTTTTATATAACCATATTTTTATAATTGTATGGTTCTATTTTTGTTTTATTTATATTATATTTTATTATATTTTTATATTTGTGTTTTATTTTTTTTTTTGGGTACATATTTTTAATATATGTTTTTATATTTTTATATTTGAATATTATTAAATTTTGTATAATTCCATATTTTTTTATTTTTAAAATTTTGCTATCTTTGATAGCAGCCAACAATTTTAGAGATATAAACTTTTAATGTTTTCTGTATATTCTTATACTTTAATTTGTAAAATTTTAAATTTTTATAGTTGTGTATTTTCATTGTTATATTAGTATGTTTTTAAATTTTTTATTTTTTTAGTGTTATTCTTATATTTGTTTAAAAGCAAAATATTTTACATTTTATAATTTAAATATTTCATATTTATGTATGTTACTAGTTTTACATTTTATTTTTTTGTATTTCTATATATTACTATTTTTATATTTTTTGTGTTTATGTATTTTGAAATGTTAGAATTTTTTAATTTAAATTTTTTGAATTCTTTCTTTTCATATATTTAATGTTTTAAAATTTTATATTTCTAGATATATATATTTTAATACGTTATATATTTTTTATTTTATACTTCTATATTTCTTTTTTTATATTTTTACATTTTTAAAATTCAACATTTCTTAATTCTTATATTATTGTGTTTTATAATTGTATGTTTTAATTTTGTATATATTTATATATCAATATTTTAAATTGTTTGCATTTTGATGTTTTCATAGATACACATTTTTCAATTTGTTAATTTACATACATGTTTACATTTTGATATTTTGATATATGATGCACATATATTGTATATTGTATACGTATATTGTATATTATGAATATTTTTATATTTTATTTTGTAATGGTTTTATTTTTATAAATTTGTATTTTCATATATTTTTAATTGGTATATTATGAACTTTTGTATAGTCAAATATTTTTTTATTATTTTTTTCAGTCTTAAATTTTGCAACTTTTATGTTTTTCAATTTTTATATTTCCATATTTTTATATTTTAATATTTTTTGTATTTTTTTATATATATTTATATTTTATATTTATATATTTTTATATATTAAATTTTTTTTTAATTTTATATTTTTGTGTATATATATTTATATTTTTATTTATTTTTATTATTTATATTTTTCTATTTGTATTGTTTTATATTTTTGTATTTTTATTTTTTATAGTAGTTTATTTTAAACTTTTTTTCTTTCTTATATTTTCATATTTTTTAAATTTATTTTTAAATATTTTTAAATTTTAATATTTTTTTATTTTTTATTTCTTTATTTTTGTTTAGTTTTGAAATTTTCCAAATATCTACATATATAGTTTTATTGACATTTTTCATTCTTTTCAATTTCCACTTACCATGCCACATGCGTCAATGATGCTGGATTTGCCACGTATTCGCAATTCAGCAGCACACTGTCACTGCTATTCGCTGTGATTTCCAATGGTGCCACTTTAACAACGGGCGGATCTATTTGTAAGACACACAAGAAATCACATATGTAATAATTAATAATAATTGACTGGCACGACAGCCCGCTTACGCGAGACTAAGGCCTAGCTTCCCGCAACCACCCGTGTTGTGCGTGTGAATTTGTACGCGGGTAGAAGGGACCTACAGTTTTTATGCCGGTTCCGAACGGCAGGTTGGGAGCTTTATCATAGGCAATTTTTGCTCTCAGAGGTTTGCCATTTCCAGCTGAGAGGACAGCCACCGAAAGAGAAAACGAATTTTCCCGTTATTTTTTTTTAGGTGTTATTACGGGCAGTATTTGAACCTGCGGTTTGCTGCCTTCGACTCGCGGTCCAACGCACTAACCAACTGAGCCACGGCGGCTGCCAAAATCACATATGTAGTGTGCAAAAAACGGCAGTGAGTTATGGTTAGAAATGAATAGCATTTTCATTTAAATTTTTGCCATAATGCTTGCTGGCACAATTTTTATGGCGCTTCAAAGCATATTGGTTTTTATTTTATATTATTTTTTTTTTTATTATTTTGCCATTTGTTTGTGTGTGTCACTTACACAGCACTTCCAGTGTCAGCGATGACGTGAATGGTTTTTCGCGGTTTATCTGCAACACGACATTCTCGGCGTCACAGCGGAAAATCATGTCGTTCTCGAAACGTGTCGCATTGAAGATAAGCTCCGACTGCGTATGATACGTGCCGTCCTCCTTTTCGAACTGCAATGCAATGAACAAAAAATATTTAAATGTGCAAAAATTGGTAGTGAATGGGCAGAGCGCTTTAAAGTTGGTCAACTAAGTATTTTTTGGCCCTTAGTTGAAGTATTTATTACTAATTTGTGAGGAGTGTAAGTAAGTTTTTAATATGTTTTGAAAGTTTTACTCGGCTAACGTACCGCTCTGGTGCGAATTTCAGTGAGATCATTCTCCTCGGGACTTATGACTGCTGTGGAATTGTACCAAGTCAGATTGACTGGAGGCCGGGCGCCATGTATCTGTAACATATAAAAAGTTTTGTTTATTTATAGAATTAAAATTCTTTAAAGACTAACAGACATTAGTATTTCTTTGGAATATAATAATATATATAATACTATAAACTATATGCAAAAAATAAAAATGCAGAAAAATGAATGTATAACAATATAAAAATATAAAAATGGTAAAATGTAAACTTATGAAAAAATAAATTTAAAAATTAAATTAAAAATTCCTTAAAGACTATGAGATCTTAGTAGGTTCTCGAAAAATAATATAAAAAAAATTAATTGAAATTAAAAAAAAACATTTATTAAATTATATTACAATATTTTCTAACTAAACTTGTACAATAAAATTCACCCCATCTTCTAAAAAATTGTAACTTAAGTGCTTCTGTGTTGTCTTACGAATCAATTAACGTCTTTTAAAAAGCATTCACACTCGATTGCCTAGTAGCCAACAAACAAAAAAATGTCTATAAGTATAGACATGAAAATTCTATTACAAAAAGTGCCCCTAACCAGTTATCACAAATGACAGCAGTAATGGTCACGTTACAGAAGCTATTAAAATTTCAATAAAGTGCCTTTTGGTGAACAGTATTTTCATGTCCAAGCACAGCCGCACACACATGGTTACATAGCCATATATACTTTTATATATGTTTGAATGTGTGTGTGTGATGACACATTGAGGTCATAGACTTTACATGGCACTGCTTTCTGACTTGGCGACACAAATTCTTAACCAATTATGCTACAAAATTGTATAATGGGACAAGGTAGAACATTTGTGTGGGTTTGTTACACTATAAGAAAAGTGAAATTTTTTCCAAGTTAAAAAAAAATTGTTTTAATCGAAAAATTATATTACAAATACAAATCCGTAAAACTATAAACATATAAAAATATATAATTATAAAAATATAAACATTAAAAAATATAGAAATCTAAAACTAGTTTTAATAATATAAAAATATTAAAATATAAAAATAAAAATTTTAATTCATAAAAATATGTAAATGTAAAAATACACAAAATAAAATTAAAAAATAAAAATAAAAATATACAACTTTAAAAATATTAAAATATCAAAATGTAAAAATAAAAAAATTAAAAACGTTAACATATCAAAACACAAAAATACAAACATTAAAAAATAAATAAATAAAAATAAAAAATTAAATAAATAAAAGTATACCTAGGGGAAAGTGGGGTAATGACGGCCATGGGGTAATGACGGCCATCACCATTTTTGGTACTTAAAGTTGACGTAGGTCTAAACCGTTTACTGTAACAGAAAGCTTGTTCCGTAAGCTTGTTTTTAAGTAGAAGCGGAAGTGTGTGGATTTATTATAACTTGTAGTTCCAGACCAGTGCCGATACGTAACTACCCGAAAGTTTTATAAGGTGTTCAAAATATCGATTATTTCGTCAACACTTTCAGCTCCACAATCAAGGTAAATATGTTAAAATGTTGCTATTGATATTAGCTTTCTAAATCAAGTAAAATTTGTCATGTGTCTTGCATAGTTTATTTGTACTGCATGCTTGCGCAAAATGAGGTCAGTGGGGGAATGACGGCCACTAGAGGTGGGGTAACGACGGCCATGTCATTAAGAAGTATTTTTGGAATCCGCATGATGATATTTGAAATTTCCCGCCAAATGCGCCGAGCTTCGAATTGCAGTGCCATATCCAGAAGGGTGGAATGTAGCAGGGATGGCCTCAAAGGATTGGTATTACAGTTTCGTGGCTCGTTCAAAGTGCCTGGCATTGCGGACCCCGGAAAAAACTGCCTTGGCACGCGGTAAGAGTTTTTGTAAAGAAAACGTTGCTGAATTTTTCGCCAATTTGAGCACTATTCGTGATGCCCATCAATTTTTACCGACGAAAATTTGGAATATCGACGAAACTTCCCTCTTGACCGTGCCGAATAAAGTCCCGAAAGTAGTTGCCGAGAAAGGTGCAAGGAGTGTTGGCCAGGCCACATCTGCCGAGCGCGGTACGTTAACCAGCATGTGCGTTGGTATCAGTGCAGCAGGCCATTACTGCCCACCATTTTTCCTGTTCCCCCGGACAAACATGAGAACCATATTCATGGAGAACTGTCCCCCCGGCGCAGTTGGTTATGCCAACAAATCTGGCTGGATGGATAAAGAACATTTCGTTCTTTTCCTTGAGCATTTTATCCGCCACACTACGCCTTCTGAAGCGGATCCGTTGCTGCTCATCATGGACAATCACACGTCGCATGTTTCTGTTGAAGCAATTGAATTGTGCATCGCAAACCACATCTCTGTTGTAACGATTCCGCCTCATTGCTCCCATCGAATGCAACCGTTAGATGTGTCAGTTTTTGGCCCGTTTCGGAAAATGCTCACGACGAAGCAGATAGAATGGAAGCAGAACCACGGTGGTCGCGAAATCGAAATTCATCATATCGCTCAACTTACGGACCAGGCTATGTTGGATTCTTTCAGCGCCCCAAATATTCGTTCTGGTTTCCGGGCTACTGGTATACATCCACTGAATTCCAACATTTTCAGTGAATGTGATTTTCTCGCGGCTAGACTCAGCCAGGAAAATTTAACTGCTCAAATGGCTGAAACTAACGATGATCTGAACGACCAGCCAAATCTGAGGATTCTTCCACATGAAGGTGATGCTATTGCTAGCCAAGAAGAGGTGGAAACTTCTGTTTGTCACGTTGCCAGCACGTATACTTCTGACATTGCGAGCACCTCTGCATCATATCTTCATTCATCTGCGGTTGAAGTAGGCCCGCTCCAATTTGTAGGTAGAGCCTCGAAAAAAAGGCAATCAAGGTCGGAAAGCAATGAAAAGCGCAATTTTGACTACCCCTGAAAAGCTCGCTGAACTGAAGCAGAAGGCCAAGAAGCATCAGAGCAAAGAAACGACATTGCCTGCCAAACAGCCAGCTAAGCGCCAGAAAAAGGGAGCGCCATCACCAGCCAAGCGGCCACGGAAAGTGCACCGTCGTCGTCAATCCCCTTCATCAGAAGAAGAAGAAGATCGAGACTTCTGCTTATTGTGTTTGGAGTTAATGCCACAAAAATTGAATCGCTTCAATTCGATTAAGTGCAGTACGTGCAAGCGGCCATTCCATTTGAAATGCGTGGAAAAAAAAGTAGTTCAAATGCGCTATTATTACACATGTCGCAACTGCGACTCAGATCTCGACGATGAGGATGAAAATTAATATCGTTGTATTGTAAGTTTGAGGCATTTTTTTCAATATGTTTCAATTTCGTTTCTCTTCCGCTTTTTGTGAGCTATCAATAAAGTTACAATTACAAAAATGTCAAATTTCCATTTGTTTTTCTTCACGGAGCCTTTATTAAGCATTCACAGCGATTTGTGTTGATATTTGTGCGATTTCTGGTCGGTTTTTTTGAGTGGCCGTCATTACCCCACCATTTTTCTAAATGACAAAAACCAACTTTTTTTATAGATACTAATTTTTTATAGTTAAAATCAGAATTTTTGAAACCTGCCGATGCACTTTATTAGCATATGTGTTCGAGTTGTGCCCTTAACTCTGATTTGATCAAAAATATCAATTTTTGGATATGTTTTGATGCTAAATGAAAACTATGCCGTCATTACCCCACTTTCCCCTACATATTTTTTAACATGACAATATAAGAATTTAAAAATATTAATCTATAAAAATGGAAAATATAAACAATATGAAAGTATAAAATAAAACAAATAAAAGCATTAAGATACATAAATCTTCAGAAATGATTTATAAAATAATAAAAATATGGAAAGAAATACATAAACAATTTTAAATAAAAAAAATACATACATACATAAATAAAAGACATAAAAATACAAAAATATAAAAACATTAAAATATAGAAATATAAAAACATAAAACTATAAACATAAATATAAAAATAGCAAATATAAAAATATGCAAACATTAAACTTGAAAATACAAAACTTCAAAATGGAAAAAAAAATATGCAATTATAAAAAATTTAAGAATGTTAAAATATAAAAAAATAAGAATGATAAAAAAAATCATAAATATAAATTAAATAAATACAACACAAAAAAAGGAAAATATAAAATATAACACTACTCGACAAAAAATGGGTTCATCGCGTGCTCCTAGAAACAAAAGTATTTTTAAGACTAATCTTCGGCTGCTGAACACGAAACTGAAAATCAAAAAATTTTCTTAAGAAGCGTTTTCGAAAAATCTTCGAAAAACACGTTTTTTCCCTCTTATTTCAGTTATGAGCACATATCTCGTAAACCAACCATCCGACTAACACAAGTGGGCCGTCGTTTAGAAGGCAATTAACTAACCTTTCCAACGATATATCTATTGGCCAAATCAGATGAGATTTGGGGAAGGTACTGCCGATGAAAGTTGTAAAAATGTGAATTTTTCGACCATTTTCAAAAATTATACATTTTCGAATCGTTTTTTTATAGATAAAATAAATGATCTCCTCTGGTTTTAAAATCTAAGATGAAAGATATATTATTTAAGCAAATATTAAGCCTAACATCAATAGAATTGAAAGAAAAATTACAAAGTTATGGTGCACGGAGTGAAAACACCAACTTTTTATTTAATACACCGTGCGAAAACATTTTTTAATTTTTCCGAGACCCATCCAAATGTTGATATAGACGTGAAACTAGAGGTCATTTATATTATCCAAGCATAGTCAGTTTTTCATTTTCTGACCCAAAAACCTTTTTTGATTTTCAGTTTCGTGTTCAGCAGCAGAAGATTAGTCTAAAAAATACTTTTATTTTTAGGAGCATTTTTCGTGTCGAGTAGTGTAATCAAAAAATTCGAAAACATCGATTTTCAGTACATCGAGTTCACTCAGTCACTTCCAATTAAAAACGGAAAATGAACAATGAAATGCGCAACGAGGCATTGATTTTGATTATCAAACTTATTTCGTAATTGTTGGCTTTGATTCACTCGAGGATCAATGATTGAAGAAGCAGAACGGAGAAGTAAAGAAGCAACGGTTGACGACGAATAAAAGATTTCTGATCCGTCTGCTGTGATTTTTCGAATCAATTATGAACAATTGGCAATGGAGAAAAAACAATTAATTTTGGATGGGAGAAAGGGTCTACTTTCTGATCAAAATATATCAGAAATTATTCCATACTTAAAAAGGAAGGTATTCAATAATTCATCGATATTCATTTTATTTCCTTCAAAGTAATCTCCATTCTAAAGCTTCCTCCATTCTTGAAAACACCTTTTAAAGGCCTCAATTCACTCAAACCGGTTTCCACAAAGTGCTAACTTGGTCCATAGGAATAAAAAAAGTCACAAGGAGCCACGTCGGTGAATTCGGAGCTTGCAAACAGTATGCACAGTGGTTTCGGTCAACTAGTCGTATAAGTAATGAGACATGTTAGCCGATGTATTGTTGTGGTGAAGAAACCACGAGTTGTCTCTTTACCATTCTGACTTCATTACATTTCACATAATATTTCATATTTATTGTCTGACCTGGCAGAAAAAATTCACCACATCACGCCAATCTGCAAAAAGGCTCAACGAAGCCTCAATTTTAGTTCAACTCTGTCTTGGTTTTTTTAGTTTTGGCTCGTCTAAGTTGGTATGGTGCTTATACCGATGATTGATACTTAGTTTCGATGTCCTATTCATAGATCTATGTCTCTCTATCGGTAATGAAGCCATCAATAAAATTTTGGCGCAATGAAAGCATTTCTTTGGCACCATCAATTCGATTCTGTTTCTCCAAAAAGTTCAGCCAAATTCGAAGAACACAATAAACACTGACTTGACTACAAAGTTATTCCGACAAATGGTACTAAAAAAATATTTGAGTACCAAATTACAGATGTACGAATTCAGGAAAAATAAGATTTTGGCAAAATCCCAAGTTTACTTAAATGGGAATTCTGTGTATATTTTTGATCAATATTCAATAAATAAACATTTTATTACGAAAATTAGTTCTACTGACTAATCTAGGCGCAATCGTTTCACTGGATTGTGCTGAAAACTAAAACACTCTATAATAAAATTCTTTAACGCAGTTCAAAATTAGTAGTCACTTTCTTTACAATTTTTCAATCTACTGTTTGATTAGTCACTTTATTTTTCATGTTGCATCTTTTCTTGTCAAAACTAAACACTCCCCCCTGCGCTGTACCTGTTAGTCTTTTATGCTTCTCAGTATCTCAGTACTGCCTCGAGGTTTTTTCGTACTTCTAGCATTGCCACAAGTCGTCTCTACGATTGTTTCATCGAATTTACCAATGCCCCTAAAAGTATGTCATGCGTCACTCATTCTCAAATCTCCCAGTATTGCTGTGCAATTGCACAGTGACGGCAAGAATTTTGTTGTTGCATTGTAGCATAATCGTAATTTTGTTATAGCATTAATGTCACCATATACATAATTGTTTGCTCTGACTGTTTGATTCAATATCGTTGAGTCTAAATCACTAAACTCTCATGATGCAATTTTTCAAAGTTCGAACTCTAAACTGGTAAAAGATGGACTAAAGTTTTATATAAAGAAACGTGATTTAGTAAGAAACTGTAAAAGTTGCCCGAACCAAAAATATTTACTTCTATAAAAAATTTCTGACGGGGTCAGAAAATGATTTACTACTTTACTACTAATAATCATATCTATCGAGATCCAATCAACGAGACGGCTGACAGCTGCCTTGGTAATTTATTCCTGTCAACAGTTTTAACTGCAAAAAAATTATTAAATATTAGAGCCCAAAGGAAGGTGACATATTGGCCCTAGTCGAAGCCGATTAATTGGCTACGAGACTGACATTTGGCCAAAACCGAAATTGAAGCTGAAGATGAATAATTTAAGCTTTAAATCCTAAACGTATGCAATGTACAGCACAAAAATGTTTGTTCAGTGTCCTAAAAGTATGCAATGTATAGAAAAATTTTTTGTTCAGGGTTTTTTTTTTGCTGTACATCATCTACTTTTAGGCATCATGGTACTTTAGAGATCTATTGCATGGACAAATCGAGGGCATGCCGGAGGTTTTTGGAATGATTTACGCTTCGGTCAACAAAGTATAAAAGGCAGCTGGAAATGGTGCGGCCAGTCAATTTTGGTTTTGGCAAACGAGAATGTGATGCCGATAAAAAAAAATTCAAATGAATTGACTGTGCAATTGTGAATAAAGCCACAAGTGAGGTGAACTGGAAAAAATCATTTCATTTGCGTTTGGTTTTAGTTTGACACAATTCAGTGATACGAACTGCGAGCCTGTATTGGACAGTACAAACAGACTTTCGTAACAATTTCAATGAGTACAACCAACATGAGGGACTTGCTAGTTTTTATTGACAAAAAAAATTGGCTTGTATAGGCATTTTGACTTACAGTAAGTCAGTCACTTCCTGCTTGTGGTATCACAACGTGCCCCATTTTGCGGGCTGTGTCTTTCGGCAAGTCCCGTGCCCGGGTAGCCACTTTAAAGTAACCTAACCTAGCAATCATTTCGATAACTAGAAGTTTTGACATCGTTACTTTTGCCTTACCATATCGAGCGATATGTATGCAGCTTCGGTGAATAATTCGGAATTTGGCCTGTGTTTTGGCCAAACCGATTACACTACTCGACACGAAAAATGCTCCTAAAAATAAAAATATTTTTTAGACTAATCCTCGGCTGCTGAACACGAAACTGAAAATCAAAAAATTTTCTTAGAAGCGTTTTCGAAAAATCTTCGAAAAACACGTTTTTCCTCTCTAATTTCCTCTCTAATTTGAGCACATATCCCGTAAACCAACCATCCAACACAAGTGGCCCGTCGTTTGGAAGGTAATTAACTAACCTTTCCAACAATATGTAGATTGTAAAAATCAGAAGAGATTTGGGGAAGTTACTGACGATGAAAGTTGTAAAAAAGTTAATTTTTCGACCAATTTCAAAAATCATAAATTTTCGAATACTTTTTTTATAGATAAAATAAATGATTTCCTCTGGTTTTAAAATCTGAGATCAAAGATATATTATTTGATCAAATACTAAGCCTAACATCAATAGAATTGATAGAAAAATAACAAAGTTATGATGCACGGAGTGAAAGCACCTACTTTTGATTTATTACACCGTGCGAAAAAATTTTTTCATTTTTCCGAGACCCATCCAAATGTTGATATAGACATAAAACTAGAGGTCATTTATATTATACTGGCATAGTCAGTTTTCCATTTTCTGACCCAAAAACCTTTTTAAAGGACTTTAAAATTTTAAGGACATAGACATTTCAAATATTTTTTAAAATATTTGCGGTTGTGCAATGATGAAGATATGCATATCAAATGAAAAAAGAAAATCGTCTCCTTTTAACTAAATTGTCTTCTTTATATTTTTAACTTAACTTAACTTTAATTTTTAAGCCGATTAATCGGTTGGCTCTATTAAATTGATTTTATATTTTTGTATTTCTTTTCAATTTTAGTATCCAAACTAGTTTTTACAGTGTGCCCAGTGCTGAATTGTTGTTGCTTGGAAAATCACTGCCCAGAAAAAAAAATCAAGTAATAATTGGCACTTAATTATTGGCAATTACGCCCAGAGCAGTTTTTGTTGTTGTTGAAGAATGAACGAACAAAGCCTTTCACCAAACGAAAGCATGAAGAATGAATGAACGAACGAACAAATGTATGGACGGACAGACGAAGAGCAGACAGACAGGCATTGTGCCTGTATGGCAATTTGGCCTGTAGAGCAACAATGTTGCTTACTCAATCTAAAAGTAATTTTAACAGGAATTTTACGAATATTTGTTCATGCACACACACACACACACACATACACATGAATGCAGGTGCTTGTAGAAGGCAAATGTGCAACTAATAAGTGCCAGGGCGGTTCCAAACGATTAACAATAAGAAATTGAACAAAAAATGGCACCAACAATGGGTCACAATTTGTGCCGCACTTACATCACATGTCAGCACCACTTTGCTGCCCTGCACCGTGTGATGTTCCACGCCGTTGATTGTTATGCTCGTAGGGCGCACTGTAAAGAAAGAGAAGCACAGAGAGAGTGAGTGAGTGAGTGAGTAAGTAAAGGAGGCGTCAAATAGGAGGCCGCAGCCATTTAGCAACGTGGCGCAAAAAGCTAGCAAAAGGATTCGAAAGCATGAAAAATTGAAAAATAAATGATTAGCTATTGTAATGTGTCAGGCGAGCGGCAAAGGTAGCGTCAATGCTTAGTTTTTCATGCTACTCTTTCCATTCTTTCAAAGGCATTTTTTTTTCAATTTTCCAGTATATTTCTTTTTTTTTGTTTTGCTTTTGCTTTTGTATGCCATGCTGTCTCAGTTTGAATAATTAATAACTGCCCAGTTGGCCATTAGAGCTGGTCGGCTAAATGGACTCAACTGGCCAAGTGAAGGTGGGCAGGCCGAGCCGACATAAAAGCGCATTTAGTTGCGCTGAGCGCTGACACATTTGCGGCTCGGTCGACTAAAATTGTCAACTGATTGCAATGGCATAAAGGCATCAATCAAATTGCATGCCATACAATTTTCTTGCCTGTCAGCTGAGTTTTTGTTGTAGAGCTTATTGTTGTTTTGTGTTTTTTTTTTGTATTTTTTTTTTTGTATTTTTTGTTTTTGCTTTCTTTGTTCTATGATCATAATGAAGTAGTTTTGCCTCGCAACAAAATGCTAGAAAAATGGAATCAACCAACTGCCGCCAAAGTAATGTGACTTCATTTCGTTTGTTTTGTTGGTTTTTTTTTGTTTTTTGGATTTTCTTTTTGGTCTATCTTTTTCTGCTTCATGTTTCTTCTGCTTCTTCAGGTTTTTTCTACTTTTGCATTTTTTGTTTGCGCTTGATTTTGTGTCTAATGCGCATCAAATGAATTGATCACATTGCTCACTGTTGACACTGCTGAATCCTTTTTGTGCTTCTAATTAAATTAATTGGGGATTTTTTTCTCTCACAAGCGTGCACAATGTCTAGTCGGCTTTTTAATTAGCTGGAAAAGTGAGTTTTCGACAGAGGCATTGTAGCTTGAAGCAAAGCATTTATTAGATTTAGCATTGTCCACACTTACCTTGCAAGTCAACGTTGAATTTTTGCACCAACACATTCGCCAAGGCAGCCGATTCTACGCGACACTCAATGTCGCGCGCCAAATCGTCGCGTGACAACTCGTGTGTCAGTTCCAATGTGGCTGTGTATAGTCCATCCTTCTCGTCGTATGATGGCGAATCTGAAAGAGCAAAGAGTCGAGTTGAAGTTACAAATAAAATTTTAAATAAATATTCATTTGAAATTTCATTTGAAAAAATTATTTTTCTTTAAATTTCATTATTAATAAAAAAAAGCAAAATATAAAATTGAATTAATAATCTTAAGTTTTCTATTTAGTAGTTAATTTAAAATAATTAAATAAAAAAAATTATAAAACTCTACTTTCTAATGCTTCCTGTTTTGCTTTGAGAGCTTAAAGTTTTTCCGACAAAAAAGCTTTAAAGGTTTAAATCTTGAAAGGTCTTAGGCCAGTAAGGGTTATTTTTAGTAGCAAGGGATCTCCTCTTTTTTCTTCTAGGACTCGAACCAACTGGACTACCAACTCGAACCAACTGGAATCTTAATTTTTCTATTTAGTAGTTAATTCAAAATGATGAAATAAAAAAAAAATAAAAAATTCTGCTTTTTAATGCTTTCTGTTTTGCTTTGAGAGCTTAAAGTTTTTCCGACAAAAAAGCTTTAAAGGTTTAAAATCTTGAAAGGTCTTAGGCCAGTAAGGGTTATTTTAAGTAGCAAGGGATATCCTCTTTCTTCTTCTAGAACTCGAACCAACTGGACTACGTCAAAAAGCATAAAAAGCTTTGAGCTTTAATGGTTTTCCAATATAAAAGCTTTGAAGGTTTAAAATTTTCTCCCAATATTCTTTTCTTGGGCCAGTAAGTCTTCTTTTGGTACCAAGAGATCTTCTGTTCCTTCTTCTAGGATTCGAACCAACTGGACTACGGCAAAAAGTATATTCATCGATTAGCTCAGAGTGTTTCAAGAAAAAAGCTTTGAAAGTTTAAAACTGTCAACGTAGGCAGTTGGAAGTGGCAGCTTTTGAAGGCTGTTAGGCCAGTAGGGGACATTGTGGTATCAAGGAATCTCTTGTTATTTCTTCAAGAACTCGAACCAACCAAACTAAGTCGAAAATCATATTCACCATTTAGCTTTAAGTTCTTCAGAGATAAAATCATCATTAAACGTTTAAAATTTTCTACATAGGTAGCTGGCAGTGGAAGCTCTTAAAAGGGTCTTAGGACAGTAAGGCTCACTGTAGTACCAAGGGATCTCTTCTCTTCTTGCTTATAGGACTTGAATCAACTGTAGTCCAGTTGATTCGTCATTAAGCATATTCAGCATTTAGCTTAAAGTTTTTCAAAGATAAAAGCTTTGAAGGTTTATAATTGCCCACGGTCGTAGTTGGAAGTGGCAGCTCTTGAGGGCTGTTAGGCCTGTAGAGAACATTGTGGTACCAAAGGATTTCCTGTTCCTTTTTCTAAGACTCAAATCAAACGGAATAAGTTAAAAGGCATATTTAGCATCTATTTAGCTCAGAAGTTTTCACAGAAAAACGCTTTGAAGATTTAAAATTGACTGCATAAATAGTTGGAAAGACACATTTTAAAGGTTCTTAAGCTCTTAGATTAGTAGGGATCATTATGGTACCAAGAGATCTTTTGTTCCTTTTCTAAGAACTCAACCCAACCGAATAAATAAAAAGCATATTCAGAGAGACAATCTTTGGGCGTCTCTTTGATAAGTAAAGGCAAGATCTTTTTAAGATATTTTCAACTATATAATTACAGTTTTTTGTTTGTTATTGTATTTACAAAAATATGTATTTCATACATATTTCCCTAAAATTGTTCATTAAATTTTTTAAGCGCTTTCACCATTATTTTTAACCACCTAAAATATTCAAATTTTCCTTAAATTTATCACAATTCTTCAATAATAACTCTTTTCTAATGACTTCAAAAAGAATTTCCGTCCCTTTCCCCCTACTTCCTAATAAAAGTGTGCTCCACTCTAATTTGATTAACTTCCACTTGTATGAGCGTAAAATTTTGTTAGACCTTTATGCCGAAGAAGCAAAAATATTTTGCCAGTCACAGTTAAACAATTAACTAACAGGATTATTTTTAGCTGAATGTGTGCCGCGCTTTCTTAAGGCATTTTCAATTAATTCTTTTCTTTTGAAAGACGTAAATCTCGTACGCAGCGAATTTTTTTAGGCCAGTGTAAACCTTTTTGTATCTTAAAAATTAATTTTTTGTCGTTGTTGCTTTTAATTTTGATGCCAATTATTGATGAAGAAATACCAATGTCGTGCCATACAACACGTTAATTACTGCATTAATGGTGCAGAGCGGCAGAAAAGTGGGGAGTGAGAAAAAACGTGCCGTGAAAAGGTTGCACCAAAAAAAAAAAAACATTGGGGCCATGGCTGGAGAGAATCAAAGCGGAAAGTTGCGCGCAAAAGGGTACAATTACTCAAAGCAAAAGGGCGGGAGAGAGAAATAGGAAAGTAAGAAAAAGGATGAAAAATCCCAAAATAAAAAAACACACGAAGGATAAAAGGTAATAATTTAAGTTCGTGGCAAAAAAAAATGAATGAGAAAAATAAGGAAAAATGTTGTAGTGAAAAGAGGCAGAAAAACGTGAAAACGGAAATGACTAGTAAACGCAGAAATTCCGTTTAATCAGCGTACAAACGTTGTGACACGTTAGGGTTGCCAGGTGTGCTTTTTAATTCAGTAGAATTTTTTATTTGTCAAGTGGAGTTGAATAATGTTTTTATAAAAATGGTTAATTTGAGTTGATTAACTTAACATAGGAATGTAAAAAAAGAAGAGGAAATTGAAAAAAGTACATTATAAATCTTTGTATTTTTGTTTATAATTTTTAAATGTTTTTTATGTAATTAATTATTTAATTAATTAATTCATTTTTATTTTTTAATTTTACAAAATAAATCAACTTTGTTTTAAGGCACCCAACGAAGATTTAAGCATTTAAGAACTTAAGAAAAAGCATAGAATTGACAAACGCAAAATACCAAAGATAAAATATTTTGTTTGTTGTTCTAACATTTTTGATTGAAAATATGAAGTTCGTATGAAATCATAAGCGTCCGATTGAGATTTCAAAATTGTTGACACGAAAACATCCTAGAACAACTAAAAAAAAATTTTTTAGTGAAAAAAAAAATATTTACAAAACGAAAATTTACATTTTTTCCTCGTTTTAAAACATTTTCCTATTTTTTTTCAAAATATATAAACTTTATTCTGAAGTGTCCAATTAAGATTTAAGCGAAATTTAAATTTAAACAAAAAAAAAGGTAAAGAATTTAAGAGTAATTAAACCCAACATTTGTTGGACTTTTAAATTTAAAAAATTTTATTTTTCTCAATTATACTCTTCATTTTAAAGCATCCGATTGAAATGCAAATTTTTGGAAGCAAGAAAAAACAGAAAATTGGTAAAGATACATAGAATGAAAGTTGTGTTTTTATATCTTTTTGTAAATTAAATTTAATATTTTTTTATATAAACTTTATTTTGAGGCGACTGATTGAGTTTTTAACATTTTAGAGAACAACAGAAATTAGAAGAAAGCTAACTAAAATATAAAAAAAAATTATTAAAAACATTAGCAGAAAATTAATAAAAAATTAATTAAAATCAATTAAAATTTTGAAATTAAATAAAATGAAAGTACAGAAATAAAAAAAAAATATAATACATAGTAAAAAATTTAATTAATAGAATTAAGTTAAAATTAACTTAACAATTTAATTGAAAGCATGAATTAAAAATTAACTAAACAGATTAATTAAATAATTAATTGAAATTAAATAAAATTAAAGCACAGAAATAAAAAAACTGTTTAAGACAGTAAAAAATTTAATTAATAGCATTAAGTAAAAATTAATTAAACCATTTAATTGAAAGCATTATTTAACACTAGAATGCCCGAAAATCTGACCTACCTAAAATGCCCATAGGTAGTCATTTTGACTACCATATTGTTTACTGACTTTTTTCTAAATTTTATTGGTTTTCATGTAGCAAATATGAATAAATGCACATTATATCATATTAAATTAAAATAAGTATTCCATTTTTATTTCTTATGGTTTACAAAGAAAATTCACTAAAATATAATGGCGTACTTTACACATCAATGGGATAAAATGGAATGAAACTTGGAATTTGGAATTTGTGAATGAATTTTTGATTGAAAAACTTGGGAATTGTCACAGCCTACTATGATATTTTTTTTTTTAATATTTGCAATTATTTGAAATTTTCATATTTCGCAATTGAAGATGCATATTTGTCTTTTTATCAGTAAGATTTGCTGAAAATTGTATATAGGTAGTCAAAATGACTACCTTTGGGCATTTAAGGTAAATTTTGCCAAATTGGGGTAAAAAACTTGTTTACAATATTTTTAATTTATTTATTCCATTTAGCTTTAAAAACTAATAAAAGTCACGTAAGATATTTTTTTAGAAAGCGATGCAACAAAAGTTATTTACAATAAAAGTTTTCAAAGTAGTCAAAATGACTCCCTTGGGCATTCTAGTGTTAAAAATTAACTAATCAGATTAATTAAATAATTAATTCAAATTAAATACAATTTTAAAAATATTTTTTTTATTACTTTCTCAAAATTATAAACTTTATTTTGACGCATTCCATTGAGATCTAAGTATTTAAAAATCAAAATGTTTTTTAATTCTCTTTGAAAATTAAAAACTTTTTTACGCATCTCATTGAGCTTGAAGCATTTTAGAAAGAAACAGAAAATTGGAAAAATAAAAAAATAATAAATTCACTATTTTTTTAAATTATTTCTTTATGTGTTTTTAATTCTTTTTTTTTAAATTCAAAACTTTTTTACGCATTCCATTGCGATTTACGTATTTTAGAAAAAACAGGAAATTGGAGAAAATATAAAATAATTTAAAAAATTGTATTTAATTTTTTTTTAATATTAATACCTACTATTTGAAGTGGTGAATTTTTGAAATCGAGGAAAGAACAGAAAATTAAAAAAACATGGAATAAATAAAGGAAAAAGCTCACCAAATAATGTAATTTGTTCTCCCTTTTTTAATTTTTAATTTAATTTTTTAATTTTAAACTTCATTTTGAAGCATACGATTGACATTTTTTACTACCAAAAAAGAACAGAAATTATATAAAATATACAATACGAAATTTGAGTTTTTTGTAAGCCTGGCAACCCTGTTGCAATCATATAAAAAGGTAAATAAGTCGTTTATAGGGTTACACTTTGTAAAGGAAGGAAGCGTCAGGTGTCAAAAAAGCACACAAAGTGCACGAAATTGGCTAATTTTTACAACAACAACATTTGCACGCTGATTTTTATGGGTTCAAGTTAATTGCCAAATATGCCAAAGAACAGCAGACCCACAACTGAGTGTTGATTTTGTTGCATTATTTTGACATAACACTTTTCCCTGCATTCCAAAGCTACTTTTTTTACGCGCGGCAAACATGAAAATGTTACCAGTTGCAGGTTACGTATACGCCCCGTAGTCTTCTTACATCTTGTCATTAGCTGTCGAGTACTTTCCTCCCAAATGTTTTTAAGCTTTTCACTTCAACACAACGCTACATACAAAAGCACCAATTAATTTGAAGGCACAATAAGCTTTAAAAGCGATAGGAACGAAAAAAAGGGGTTGAACACTCGAGTTGGGCGTCGAAAGGTGTTGCAGTGGCAGTGGCGAAATCTGAGCTGGCAAAGACGGACGCACACTTGGGCAGAGTTGCTACAGCTATACATTGTTGTTATTTTGTTGTTGCTTTTGTTGCTGTTCCTTTACTCTTTTTGTTGATGCAGCTGTCGCTAGCGCATGAAATTTAATGCAAACGCTATTTTATGGGAAGCAATAAAAAAATTTTATTAGCAACACTTTCTGCCACTTTTCAGCATCCCAGTTGCCACCCGCACTTGGATTGTTGCGCCTGGCCTGGTTTTTTTACAATCTCTTGAGTGCTGGCATTGCGTTGGCCTTAACATTTTTTAGTGCGTTGCCGGACTTAGCGCCGTATCCTTTGCTTTAGCCTTTGCCACGCAGTTTAGCGTTTGGCGTGCAGTTTTTTTTTTTGGTAGGGTCATAAATTCATGTCGTAACTTGGCGCTTTACGTAAAGATTAGCTGTAAGTGGAAAGTGGTTAGTGTCAAAGATTTGCCGCTTTTCAACGGATTTTTTTTTCACATTTAATTATTTTTTCATTATACCCATTCAAAGCTTAATTGGAATTATTGCAGTTTAATTTTTATATTATTGTATTTGGCTTTTATGATTATTGCGAAAACAAATGGAAACTTAAGCGTTTTCTAATGGCAATAAAACTAATTAAAACACTAAAACTAATTAACTCTGACTAAGAAATTTAATTCATAAAACATTAGAAAGAAATAAACATTGTGTCTACTTACGCGTCGAGAGTCGCTTGTTCCCCCGCCACCAGCCAACCTGTGGCTGTGGTCGTGTGTTGTGCACCACGCATGATGCCCGCAGACTCTGTCGCTCCTGCATGGGACCCACCACCGAGCCGTTCTCAATGCGATCGCCCTTCTCATCCAGGATCACAACCTCCGTTGGTGGCACTGTGTGGTCGTTGTGGGTTGCATCGGTTGCACGCGTTGATGATTATAGCAAATGCAGCGTTGTCAGTTGTTGTCGTTGTTGTTGTTGTTGTTTTCGAGTATGCAAATAACGCCATTTTGTATTGAAGAGTGGTGTCAATGTTGCACAGTGTTGTTGTGGTTTGTGTATTGAATTGATTGGTGTATTGAATTGAATTGGTGTGTGTATTGGGTTTTGTGTCATATTGGTTGGTTGGTTGGTTGTTGTTGTTGTGGTGGTGGTTGTTGTGTTGTTGTTGACATTTTTCATAGGGTAATCAAAGAAAAGTTGTTGAATTTTATATAAAAAATTAATAATTATGCTTTACGGTTTTTTTTAGGTAATTCATAAAGAAAATCTAAATGAAAAATTTGCAATAATAAATAAAACTGAAAAATGATGAAAAACTAAAAGAAAGAGAAAGTAAAGTTCTAACAAACATATTATGTGTTCAAAAAAAAACAAAATTCGTTAAATAAAAATGAAAATCATTAGATAACTTAAAAGTTAGTTAAATAGAAAGAAAAAATAATTTTCATAGTTTATACTTTAGAGAATAAATTAAGTAGTTTTTATTTCAAGTAATAGATTTGTTGTTTAGTAATTTACCAATATTTTCTACGTTTTTGTTTTAGAAGAACGGTTTTTTGCATTTTATTAACGGTATTTAAAAATATCGATTTGCAGTTAATTTTTTTGTTTTAAACGTTCAAATATTTGTTTTGTTTTTGCGGTTATGTTGTATGCACACATTTCATTTGGCAGTTTGGCATTCATTTTTGGTGGTGGTGGTGGTGGTGGTGGTGGTGAAGTGGTGAAGGCGTGTGTTTATTATTATTTTTAGTTTGTTTTAAAAAATATTGAATATTGATTTGCATATAAATCCATGATGATGTTGACGAGCGATTGGTTTGGTTTTTGGTTTTTTTCAGTAGTAGTAGTAGAGAGCAGTAGGAATGAGGGTTTATCAAAAGTACAATCAGTTAAAAAAATTTGCATGAGTTTTTTTTTAATTTATGTTTAAATGTTTCAATGAATAATGGCAAACATTTGCATATAGAAGTTGTTTTTTTTAGTTATTAAAGAAGAAAACGAACGATGCATTCACTTTTATTTGCAATAAAAAAAAAATGGATGCAATGCAAAGTTGATAAGGGGGACTGGTTAGCTGGTTAGTTACAAATGGATCACATACTGATTATAGTTTGCAGTGAGAGAGGTTAAGTGAGAGTGTGGTGTGCATGTGAATTGATGATTAAGGGAGAGAGAAGCTCATTGTTTGCTAATAATGGACACAGCAGTCAAGAGAGGTGAGGCGTTTTTGCAAAGAAGTTGAGAGACAAAGAGAGTCGTGTGGGGAAAAGAAGTCCTTAACGGACAAGAATATAGATTTGAAAGGAAGCTGAGAGAGATAAGGAGACAAGGAAGCTTCGACAGAAAGGGAGCTATCCGCAGTCAAGAGAGGTGAGCCGTTTTTGCAAAGAAGCTGAGAGAGAAGACAAGAACATAGATTTGGAAGGAAGGTGAGAGAGAGAGAGAGACAAGGAAGCTTTGAGAGAAAGGGAGCTTTGGAAAGAAAAAAAGCTGTCAAAAGATGAAAAAGAAAGTAAGCAGTTTTTGCAAGGAAACAGAGAGAAAATTGAAACCTTAGAAAGGAGCCTTAAGAGACTAAAATAAAGATAAGTTCGTAGGTTAGTTGAGAGAGAGAGAGGGTTTATAAAAAAGGGAGTAAGGCTCTCTCTCTCAAAAAGTGAAAATTGTATATTAGTTTTTGTGAGAGAGCAGAAAGTGAACGGGAGTCTTAAAAAGAAAGGGATCCTTAAAGAGACAGCAAGCTGCGTACGTTAGCTGAGAGAGAAAGGGAGTTTTTAAAAAAAGAAGGTCTTAAAGAATAAAAAAAAAAATTGGTAGATTTTGCGAGGAACTGAGAAAAATAGTTTCGTAAGGTAGTTAAAAGAGTAAGGAAGTTTTTAAAAAAAAGGAGTCTTCAAG
The DNA here is from genome assembly GCA_963668005.1 of Melieria crassipennis. Lineage (NCBI taxonomy): Eukaryota > Metazoa > Arthropoda > Insecta > Diptera > Ulidiidae > Melieria > Melieria crassipennis. The sequence continues at coordinate 74,970,869 of OY764962.1, read as the reverse complement.
ATATAAAAAAATATGGTAAATTTTGTGAGGGAGCAGAGAGAGAAAGGGAGCCTTCCTTAGAAAGAAAAGGAGCTGTAAGAACACAAAAACGGAAGTAGACAGTTTTTGCGAGAGAACTTTTTTTTTTTTTTAAACACGAACAAACGCGCAGGGGATGGCCCCTATTAATGCGAAGCATTGCGTTGGTTCAGGAAGGACACGGAAGTGGAACCTTAGAAGGGAAGAGAGTCTTAAAGAGACAGAAAGAAAGATAGGTTTGTAAGGCAGTTGAGAGAGAATGAGTGGGAGGAAGGGAGGGAAAAAAAGAGAAATTGATAATTTTTGTGATAAAGCAGAGAGGCAAAGCGGGCCTTAGAAAGGGAAGGAGCCGACAAAAAAAGATAGTTTCGTAAGGTAGTTGAGAGAGGGAGTTTAAAAAAGGGAATCTTTAAGAAACAAAAAGAGAAATTGTTGAATTTTGTGATGCAGCAGAGAGAGAAAGGGAGCCTTAGAAAGAAAAGGACTGTAAAAGACAAAATAGGAACAAGACAGTTTTTGCGAGGGAAGTTGGACCTTAGAAAGGAGAGAAGCCTCAAAGAGAGAGAAAAAAAGATAGCTTCGTAAGTTAGTTGAGAGAGAAATGAAGTTTTTAAAAAAAGTGAGTCTTAAAGAAATAAAAAAATATTGGTAGTTTTTGTGAGAGAGCAGAGAGAAAAAGGGAGCCTTGGAAAGAGAGGTAGCTTTAAAAAACAAAAAAAAAATAGCTTTAGAATTAGGCTACAAGAGAAAGGAGGTCTTAAATAACAAAAAAATTTATATTATGTGACAAGAACGAAGGCAGAGTGAGTTTGTGAGAGAAAAAAGGAGTGTAAAGAGTGTAGAGTGAGTGTACGGGAGGAAGAAAGTAAGAGGAGAGGCACTGCATGAGAAAAATACAGTGTTAAAGAGAGAGTATAAATTCTATGTATTAGAGCTAACAAAAAGTGAGTCAATGGCAGTTTTACTGACTTTATTAATAAACTAATAGAAAGTGAGCTTGAGAGAGAGAGATATTTTATTCCATTTAAGAGAAGATAAACTTTAAAGTAAAAAAGAACCTCAAAAATAAGAAAGAAGATCGGGAACGTCGGCAGAGAAGATGTGAGAGCGGGAATGTAAGAGCGTTGTATGGTAAGAGACGGAAGGAGTATGAGAGTACTTCGCGTGTAAGAGAGAGCCAGAGTAAGAGAAAGAAACACTATAAAAAGAAAAGGTAGTTTCAAGGGGAGATGAAGAGTGAGAGGCAGCAAAAGATCTTTTAATTTTTTCTTATTGACTCTTTGAGGAAACTAAAAGAAAGTGAGCTCGAGAGATAAGAGATATTTAAGGCGATTTGAGGTAACTTAAAGGAACTTTAAGGAAATGGCAGTGTAACAGAGAAAGATAATGTAAAAGAGAAAAGCAAGAGAGAGTGAATGTAAGGAATCGATGAAGAGTTAGAGATAGTAAATAAACAAGACGAGTAGCGAGGAGACAACCTTCGGAGGAAGAGACTTTTATGTTAAAGTTACGAAAGAAAACGAGCCTAAGGAAGATTTTTTTTTACTTTATTGAAGAATTGAGAAAAGGGGAGCTTGAAAAAGGCTTGACTGACTATAATCTCGATTACGGTTCATTTTAGTGCTATTCAAGTGTTGGTGAAGGTTCTATGCGCCCAGGAATCCAAAATATATCAATGAGCTTCTCATCCTTTACCACACTTTTTACATGAATTGCTAACACACACACACACACACACACAGTAGTTAATAGTGGCTGGGCGTGTTTACTGTACAAAAGCGTCAAGTGGATGCACACATACACGCACATATGAAAATACCTCAATTGGCAGCTACGCACACATGTAAAGCAAACTGTCACTGTGGTATGCGAAAACCGCATGTTAGCTTTTGGATATTTCAGTGAGTGGGAAAATGTAACAAAAAATTCTTGAAATATGCATAGTTTGTTAGTAAAAATTTAAAAAAATATATAGAAAATAAAAAAAAATATCCCACCATGCAACAAACACGAAAGCGCAAACAGTAAAAGCCTTTCAAATGGTAGCAGGAAATCGTGCACGATTCGTTCGATTCGTATTTAAAGGGCAAATTTTGTTTACATGCATTCAAACGAGCTCCATGGCAAACATTAAAAAGCGCACACAAAACCAAACACACAACTTGCAACAATAGTTATTGTTACTTTTTATTGTATTTTATTTAGATTCTTTGTGAGTTTTGTGTTTTTTGTTTGCTTCGATTGACTGTACACGAAAGAAGCAACCCGGCTGGCGGGTTTGGCGTTAGTTGAGCAACTCAAACAAAAATCATATTTTAGAGAAATAAAACATGCGTAAAATTATGTAATATTATCAATTTATATTATAGATATGAAGTAAAAAAGAGAGATTTTTGAAATTGAAATTTGTTTGATTCAAGTAGATTTGGAATTTTGGTTAGCTTACCTAAGACATTCAATTCGACCCGGTAGCCGTTGAAATTATCACACGTTTCGACTGGTATAAAAAATGTTGTATCACAAAGGTAGATATCCTCATCAGATATTTGTAAGTCCTTAATTATTAATCTAAAAGGATTTTGATCGACTGTCACTCTGCAAGAAATACGAAAAATAAAAAGAAAAATGCATTAATTTGTTGGGTTTAAAGAAGAGCGACAAATTTGTAGGAGATTTGTTGAGTGGTTTGAGTCATGGGTATGACTATGAAATAGTGGTGCAGGTATGGTGGTTTTGAGGGTTTAGACTTCTCAAATATTTGTTTTATCAAACATGTCGTGTGGCAAATATGGATTCAAATAGGCTTCAAAGTTATGTATGTTACCCTCTGAAAACGTTGCACCCATTTTCTAACAGTTGTGGAGGCTTGAAAGTTGTTAAAGCCTTGAAGAATTAAAAGTCGATTCTCCAACGATTGGTGGCCATATTCGAGAAATAATTCGTTTCGGTAAATAATCAGCCAGCATCCATGTTACAAAAGATTGAGAACATTGCAACTGTCGATTCAAGTGTGCAGAAGAACCCGAGGCAGTCAATTTTTTGCCTTACATGGGAACTCAGCTTTTCGTAGACTTCTTGGCGAATTTTTGAACTAGGATCTATACAAGATTTAACTGATCCAAGAGCTCAAAGATAATTACTATTGTTACTAAGAATTCTTTTTTCAGACTATTAAGTACCGCAACCAGTGGTGATATTTGGTTCATGTCTTGGCTGAACTCACTACTTGAGGCTATTTATTTGTTTTAGAACCTTAACTTAAATTAAGATCTGCTCCGGAGCTAAGATTGATGGATACTTCTCTCTCTGGGGCTAAGGTAGCCGCCTCTAAATGAAGAGTTTTCTTGACACTCCTCTGGTGTTAAGAACCGTTTTACCTGTCGTTTTTTCGTATTGTTGGTTCATTATTCGGCAAAATTTTGTTCTATCCATTTTCTTAGCCAATTTTGTATGTGACCTATGGAAATGAACGCAGTCAAGGTTGACCAGGTCACACAAAGTTACTATTTTGTGTAGATTTCAGGCCGACTAGTCGCGACTGCATCATTGGCCCGAATTTATTTGAAAATAACGAAGTTACTGAGACCAACACCGTCAAAGGATCTGAGATAACTCACGTATTTCGACCCAAATGAAACCATATGGACGTGAACTACATCTGGTTCTAGCAGAATAGCACACAGCGAAGGACACAATGGACAGTCTGCCTGGACGATTTTACGCTCTTGAATAAATAAAATTCCAGATGATCTGTGAAGCACAATAAACCTTTCAGGTTGGAGTGTGCAATAGTCTCGAACCGACCCATACTCTTTAGACATTACATTACATTACAATACATTACATTACATTACATTACACTACATTACATTGCATTACAATACATTATATTACATTACATTACATTACATTACATAACATAACATCACGTTACATTACATTACATTACACTACATTACATTACATTACATTATATTGATTTACATGACATTATATTACATTACAGTACATAACCCGTAATCATTACATTACATTATATTACATGACATAACCCATAATCATTACATTACATTACATTACATTACATTACATTACAATACGTTACATAACAATACATTTCATTACATGGCATTACATTACATTACATTACATTACAATACATTACATTACATTACTTTATATTAGATTAAATTACCCATAATCATAATCATTACCTTACATTACATAATATTACGTTACACTACATTACATAACATTACATTATATTGCATTACATGACATTATATTACATTACAGTACATAACCCGTAATCATTACATTACATTACATTACATAACCCATAATCATTGCATTGCATTACATTACATTACATTATATTACATTACATTACATAACCCATAATCATTACATTTTATTATGTTACATAACATTACATTACATTACATTATATTACCTCTCGTGGAGATAACATGAATTGGTAAACAAGATTGTTCGATTCGGTGGGGGATTCGACGGGGAGGGAGGAAGAATTCGAATTTTTCTAACACATCACACACAACTTGTTTTGTTCCACTTCAACATCGATTTCAACATCGACTCGCCCTTTTTGGAAAAATCAATGTAACTAAATTTTTGCATCAGGCACTTCTGCAAGAGTAATGAAGAACTTGGGCCCAAGTCCTTCTTTTCAGGAGTCATCCTTTCTTTAGTGATGCACAGTGGCACAGCAGGCGCTCGATTAATTTCACTGGTTAACAAAACCCCATTCGTACCTCGGATTAGCCACTTTTCTATTTTACAAGCCGTAGCAGAGAGCAGTGAAAGCGCCGTCTTGAATGCCTCAGGCATTGGCAGACATTGATGACCCTTCAAGGACTAGTTCGTTACTTTCAATATTCAAGAATCCTACACTGAATGCAAAGTAAATTGACGCCCATTTTAACATCAAAATGAAAACGTAAATACTTATGGATTTCGTTTTCCCATTAGTAGTATTTCATCTTTCAGTATCAATACTCAGTTCCAATACTCGTTTTCAACACTCACCTATCCTGAAAGCCGCTCGATACACTTGTCACATTGCTATCGCCCAGCAGCATTGCCGCTATGCGATCATCGCCTTTGAACCAATTAATCGAATGCAATTCACCGCATTTGTCTTTATTGACAGGGCATGGCAACACCACCGATTTGCCCTCATGCTCGCTAATTGATTCATCTGTAAGTAGAAAACAAAGTCACACAAAAAATGTGAGTTAGAGAATTGCAAACACTTTATATAAAACTTATTTAAAACATAAACACAATAAAAAGTACTAAAACATGGCTTAACGTTGCCAGGAATTGTGTAAAATATTTGCATATTTATTGCGAGTTGGTGCTCCACTTCTTGATAATACAACAATCAGCATTGAAATCGCTTATATCTGCGCTTCTCTTATGCCATGATTTGATTGTTTTGTTGTGCTTTAAATGTAAACAATTGTAGAATCCTTGTTGACTTTAACTTGGGACTGAAATGTGCCTTATTCATGCCGCTCTAATGCGCCACGTGCTCGAAATGCCAAGCAAATGTCGTTCAAGCAAAAGAGGCCAACTATATACTTGAGCTGGTGAGCTTCGTTATTTTTAAGCTGCTACAAATACGCTTAATGCCACACTTTAATTTCAATTTCTAAGCAAGCACACAAAACTGAAAACATACAAACAGGACAGACAAATCGACAAATCGAGAAATTTAGTTGGCTGTAGTGGCAAAAATATGCTGTTGCGCATTTATTGCTGCCTTTTTCAACTGCTTTCCTGTTTGCTGCCGTTTTTTTCTTCTTCCTCTTCTTCTACTTCTTTGCTTTTACTTACTGCCATCGCTGCTGCAGGAAGTCTAAGCAATGATAACACAACAATAACAAACATGCATTGCGCATGAGAGCAAAGTCGACAATGTATGAAAATAAGGATATGTGTGTGTGTGTGTCCTTTTGAAATTTATGACTTGCGGCAAACGCGTACACACACACACACACACATGTGCAGTGATACTTAGCTACCCATGTGCAGTGTCGCCGCCATTGACAGGCAGTCAAATGCTGGCCGAGGCGCTGACTGCGCAGCTGATATTGCTTTGTCACAGAGTGAGCGACAGACAAACTTGAAAACTTTTTGTTTCGTTACGTTTCAGTGTTTTTTTCTCTGCTCTTATCTGGCAATTTAAAATTGTGAAATCTGTATTCAAAAGAAAATTATATGCAGCTTATCTGACAATATCCGCATACAGCACTGAGCAGAACGTGAAGCGCTGCGAAAACTTTTGCTCAACTGTGCTGGGTGTCAGTTTGAATAAGCAAAGGATGTCTTTGATTTACAATGAACTTTCCTTCGGAGCTTGGTGCGGTTAGTATTGGAGTGGGTGGCATTTGATTTGCCGTATTTTGTATGACAATTTTTTTTAATGAATAATTTTAAAATTTGAAAAAATAAGTAAGTAGGTATATTTCAAAAATAAAAAATATATGAAAACAAAAGAAAAGCAAAATATCACAAAATACAAAATTATATAAAATATTAAATATATGAAAAATATATGTAAAAAAATTATGTAATCTTTTTCTCACTTTTTATTTTTTCATATTTTGTAAATAAAAAATTTGAATAGAAAAAGTTTATATAGTTTCTTGAATAAGTAATCTAAGAAGCTTAGGATATATAAAAATATATAAGCAATATAAACAAATGTACAAAAGTATATAAGAAATATAAAAAATATAAAAAATATTAAAATAATATAAAAAATATTAAAATATAAAAAGTTATAACAAAATAGAGAAATAAAATATACAAAAAATACAAAAGAATATAAGAAATATATAAAAATATAAGAATATAAAAAAATTAAAAATAACAAATCTAAAGAAGTATATGAAAACAAAAATGAAATATATGTATGAAATTAATGGAAAATGTATACAAATATAATAGTATAATAAAAACTAATAGTATAAAACTGAAAAATTAAGAAGGATATTTAACAAAAGAAATATATGGATATATTAAAAAAAAATTCTAATAAAATACAAAAATATAAAAAAGCTTAAATATTAAAGATATGAGTAAACAAAATATAAAAAGTATAAGGTATATAATAATATATAAACAAATATATAAGAGCGTATAACAAATATAGACAATTTGCAAAAATAAAAAAAAATAAAAAAATTCAAGGCTGTATAAAATATCAGAAAATAGAAAAACTAAAAAAATATAATATAAAAACTAATGTCCGACCGGAACCACTTTTTTGGGCCAAAACCGAAACCGAATATTCGAACAGATACTAGTAAAAACTGTATAAAATATATATAAAAATATAGGAATATAAAAAAATAAAAGACATCACATAATTTTGTGAAATGTAAGAGAAGAAGAAGAAAATAAAGAAAAATTAAAATAAAATAAAAAAAAATATATATATAAATATATAAAACTACATATAAGAATATAAAAATATATATAAGATTTACAAAACTATAAGAAATTATAAATTTTTTTCATATGGACTTTAATAAATAAAAAATATATAGAAAAATAAACAATTTAAAAAAACATAGAATTGTTTATAAAATATAAAACTAGAACTTAAACTATGTTATATAGAAAATTTATACATAAATAGAAAATAAAAAAATATAAAAATATAAAAAAAAACCAAATAAAAGTTAAAAGTGTATTAAAAATGAAAAGAAAAAATATAAAAATAAAATGAAATAAATATAAAAATATAAACAACTTATATACAAATTATATAAAAAGAAATTAATTGAAAAATTTAAAACCAAAAAAAAAATGCTATAAAAATGTATAAGAAATATAAAAATATAGGAAAAAAAAGTATAATATATAAAACTATATAAAAATTTATACAATTATAAGAAAATATAAAAATTTTTTAAAACTTTTTTAAAATTTCCAAAACAAAATTTCCACTGAAAACCCCTCAGAAAAATATAGAACTAGAATATGTATCCGATGTCAGTTATTTAAAAATATATTTTAAAAAAATACAAAAAATGATCAGAAAATAAAAAAATTTTAAAATAATCACTGAAACCCACTCAAGAAAAACTGGAATAGAATGAGAATTTGATTTCTAAATATATTCAGATTATTTCAAATGAAAGTGCTAGCAATTATTTTCAACAGTGCACAGTGATTTGACTCCATACAACCGCACAGATTTTTTGGGATTTTCTGAGTTGGAGTTTTTTCATTCAAATAACATCAAAATCGTTAAATTCTGAGACCATAAATTTTTTGAATTTTGTCTATGGAACGAATCACTGTGCAGTGGGTCAAATCTAGTGATGCTGCACTTGTTCGCTAACACCTTCAATCTGCAAAGAGAGAGAGAGAGCTGAGCTTAAAGCTTTGTGGATTTAGCTCGTCGAGCCATCATTGATTTTATGGCATGCCAGGGCACAAGAACTGAGTGAAACAAGCACGGCTAGTTTTTGTGAGAAACAATTTTGAACTGAATTACTACACGCGATTTTCTAGTGATCTAAATCAGCCTAAAAGTATGCAATGAAATTATTCCTCTACCTTAAATCGAATTCGGCTAGTAATTTTAAATTTCATACTTCTTCATACTTTAAATTGCATACTTTTAGGATGTACCTATGGTTTGACAGATGCCTCAAGTTTAAATTCAACGTGATGCCTAGTCGATACCAAGTTTTCAGAAGCAACTTTAGAACTTTAGAAACTTGCTTAGAGACTATTAAGCCTCACTATTGCATTTTCCTTCTTTATTTTTTTATTACTAAACCCAAAATTCACGTTATGCTCCAAAAGCATAGGACAATACCGTGATTAATTCTTCCAAAGTTGTTTTCATACGGAAACATTTTCAATAACACTTTGGAACATTTTAAATTAAACATAAAATTAACAAAAGTAATAATATTTTTTTTCTTCAAAACAATATCAGAAAATATTTCGCATATGTTATTAACAAATTTGTTCTCTAAATCTTTGGTTTGCTTAAACTAGAAAAAGCAATCACTCGGTAGTGAAAAATCGAAACTTATTCATGTCAGCAAACTTTCAACAATCTTGTTTATTGATTATTCGATAAAAACTTTGCTATCTATACCACTTTTAGGGTTGTTGTTGTTGTTTTTGTATTTCTATTGAAATAATTCATAAAAACCGCAGTTAATGAGAAATGTTTTTGACCGCAAAGTGATGCGTAAAAGTCAGCAATCTTTGGTCATAAAAATTATTTTCTTATCGAGAAAAAATATGAAAATGGTTGAAACAGAATTTTCTCTCCAAAAGCATCAAAAAGCAACGCCAAAGCACAGTTTCTGTATGCATCTTTGATGTAAGTAATGACAGAGGCTGGCAGTTCATAGACAGCGCAGCCTAAGCGCTCTGCCACGAACGACGGCACAGTCAAGTTGACCATAAAAACGTACACCGAGTGGAACTTATGAAAACTACAATTTATGACGCAAATAAACACATACATACGCGCACAAACATACAAGTATGCATGTGTGTGTGTGTGTGTATTTCCACATCTATTTACAGTTGTATAAGTTTCTACACATTCATAAAAGTTATGGACCATAGCGCCGGCCATTCATACACCCATTCAATTTAGCTGCAACGTCTATTGGCTCACACACACGTACACATGCGTATGTATTGTGTGTTGAGTGTGTATGCGGCAATACGGGCGCTCAAGTTGTCTGTGCCGCTGGCCGTACTGTCCGTTTGCCTGTCTAGCTGTCTGTCAGCATTTCCGTTTGCCAATGCTTCGGCTTCTTCTGCCTGTTTGCTGAGCATTCTCGCTGTTATATTAAATTACGTTGCGGTCGAATTTTGCTTTTGCTTCGTACGCTTTTCGCCTGCAGCTACTCGCATTTGCTCCGCTTTGGCCGTCGCTTCATCTTCATGCCTTTTCATCTTCATTTATGCTCGCCATACTTCACATACAGTTGTGGTCTGTCTGGTAAATGTATTTTTCAATTTTTATATATTTTCATCCAAACCTGGCCATGGCCAGCAGCCTTCACACACGGCGTATACGTAACATTTATTCAGTTTTCGCCTTTCAGATATTTCAAACATTTTTGGCATGGCACATTTTTCTGTAATATAAAAATCCAACAGACATCTGAAATATTGAATTTCTTTCGCATGCTGCTCCTCCAATCGTTTTGCTCTTCGCCCCCTGTGTGCAACTTTCGGCCTTCTTGCTGATGCTGTTTCAACAAAAATGTATGGCAGATTGCACTGTGAGTTAGTGTAATTGAAGGCAAAAACCAATGGTCAGCTTGGTAACAGAAAATGTCGTTTTGTGGCAACATAATGTGGCAAGGTGAGAATTAGAGTTTACATTTATTTTGCTGCAAATAATTGTTGCTGTTGTTGTTGTTGTTGGTCTAGTTTTCTATAACCAACGCTTCAATTGATTTTATGAGAAATGAAAAATCTGTTGTCTGTTGTCTATAGTGATGCATCGGATGTGAGAGAGAGAGAGAGAAGAGAGAGAAGGAGCACAGGAGCCACACAATTGCAGGCGTTTGAAAAATAAAACTCTATGAGTCAGTGAGCAAGGTTGCCCTGTGCGGTTGCATAAATTCAAATGAAAAGGAAATGAAATTGCAAAAATAGATGAAAGCAGGTGATGGTCAGCAGACGAGAAGCGCTTCAAATCCGCATGGAGGAAAAGCGAACGAAAGCACAGCTGAACGCCAGTGATGGGAAAACATTTTGAGGATTGTTTATTGATTATAATCATCGATAATGTGTCGATAAAGCTGATGCTGACTGATGAAGACTGAAGACAATTGTACGAATTTTTACAACTAATTGATATAAAATGTATATCCAGAACTGAGAATGACTGATGGAGATTGAAAAGCACTACAAAAGTTATTAGAACTGACAATGACTCAGCAGGATTGGTAGTAATTTTAGAAATTATTATAAACGGCACTTATCACAAACGACTGGTGCAGATTGAAAAACACTAGAAAAGTTATTGGAACTGAGGATGATTGATAAAGATTGGTAGTAACTTTATAAATTATTATAAACGAAAATGACTGATGGGTGTTTGTAGTGATTATTGATTTCCTATAAAGTGTGAAGTTTGACGCTGACTGATGGAGACTGATGACAAATGGAGACTGATGACAAATGTAGGGATTTTTATAACTGATTGATAGCAACTTTAAACATTTGTAGAACTGACAATCACCGATTAAGATTATTAACAAATTTAGAATATCGATTAAGTATGAAAACAGGCGCTGACTGATGAAGACTGAAGACAAATTGAAAGATTTTTTGCAACTGACTGATAACAAATATAAACATTTCTACAAGTAATGCAGACTGATGGGAACTGAGGAAAAATTTAGAGATTTTTACAACTGATTGATAGCAAAATTATGTCTAGAACTGACGATGTGTGATGGAGATTGACAAATTAAAAAAATTATTAGAACAGACGATGACTGATAAAGATTGGCAGAAAATTTAAAAATTATTAGAAGTGACGATGAGTGAGGAGCGTCAGTGATGGGAAAACATTGTAAGGATTGATTATTAATTATCGATAATGTGTAAAAACTTACGCTGACTAATGAAGACTGAAGATAAATTAAGAAATTTTTGCAACTGACTGATAACATATATAAATATTTCTAGAACTAATACAGACTAATGGGGACTGAAGACAAATGTAGAGATTTTTACAACTGATTGATACCAAATTTATGTCTAGAACTGACGATGTGTGATAGAGATTAACAAATTTAGAAATTATTAAAACTGATGAAGATTGATAAAGTTTGACAGCAAATTTAGAAATCATTAGAAATGACGATGACTGACAGGCTTCAGTGACGGGAAAAAACTGTACTTGACTGATGGAGACTGAAGACAAATGTAAAGATTTCTACAATTGATTGATAGGAAATTTGTATAAGGAACTGATGAAAATTGATTTCAAATATAGAACAAACATTGTTTGATGAGAACTTATGACAGTACTGACAATTATTCGAACTGATGATGTTTGATAAAGATTGGCAGCAAATTTTAAAATTATTAGAAATGACTATGAATGATGAGCGTCAGTGATGGGAAAACATTGTAAGGATTGATTATTTATATGGATAAAGTAAAAAAACTTGCGCTGACTGATGAAGACTGAAGACAAATTGAAAGATTTTTGCATCTGACTGACAACAAATGTCAACATTCCTAGAACTAATGCAGACTGATGGGGACTGGGGATAAGTGTAGAGATTTTTGCAACTAATTGATAACAAATTTATATTTAGAACTGACGATGTGTGAAATAATAAATTATTAGTACTGATGAAGATCGATAAAGATTGATAGTAAATTTATAAATCATTATAAATGACCGATGAGCGTCAGTGATGGGAAAACATTCTAAGGATTGATTGATTATTAATAAAATGTAAAAACTGACGCTGACTGATGGAGACTGAAGACAAATTAAAAGGTTTTTGCGATTAATCGATAGGAAATCTAAATCTAGAAATGATAAAAACTGATTTTAAATATAGAATTGATGATGTTTGATGGAAACTAATGACAACTGCATAATTCAAAATGCAGAAATTATGATTGAAACTAATGATTGAAGACATTTTTAAAACTAAAGATGACTGATGAAGACTTATTATAAATATAGAAATTTTTAAAACTCATGATGACTGATAACGATGGACAGCAAATGTTAAAATTTTGAGAACTAACAATGATTAAAAGAAAATATTGATAAATACTTAAATTATAGTTTTAAGATTAATAATAAATTATGAATTATTCGAACTGATGAAGATTGAATCAGAGAAAATTGCAAAATAAATGTGAACATTTTTTTTAGCGATTATTGATAAAAAATAATTGAGAAAACTAATGTTAGTTGGAAATTAATTGAACCAAATTAATAATTAAAACTAAAAGGAATGACAATCATTTGTAAATTTTGGAGAACATTGCTATACTTAAAATGTTTTCCAATGACTGATAAAATTTAAAGAAAAGTTCTATTGATTTAGAACTAATTGACTATCGGTTATTGAATCTAATTGAATTTTCTTCATTATTATCATTCGTCATTCAGAGTATATGAATTTTTAAATCAACACTGAACAAAAGGAGGATTGAATTTCTGAGGGCATTAAATTTGGCTTCAGAGCCAAGTTCACTAATCGAATGATTACCGAATCAGTTCATTTAAATTGATTAAATGATGATGATTGATAACATTCATCCAGCTTTTTTTAGTTAACCTAAGCTTTCTTAACCTACTTTATTTTACATTCCGTTGTTTCAAAATTGATTGAATGATATTGATTAATAACATTTGCGAAAATTTTTAATGATTGAAAAACTTTGTTAATGGAAAAAAGTTTATTCAGTTTTACAGAAATATAAAGTAGTGAAATATGTAATAACGGGATTGAAAAATAGTACAAACCATCCAGGTAAGCAATAACAAAAATATTTTTAAACTCATATAGTGATTAAAAACAAAAGACGTTGAAACTTTGGAAATCAAGTAAACGAGTTGAAGTTGCAGGAAAAGCAGAAATTCGATAAATCGAATCGAAAAAAAGAGTTGAAAAAAATAAAGTCAGCGGAAAACTTATAAAAGAAAGCGACCAGAAATTAGTCAATAAAAACAAATAATCCCCATTGCAACAACAACAAAAACATTGTTAAGTCCAAAGCCGCGTGCGCGTGCGAACAATTTCTGCGCCCTTCAGTTATACTTTTGCCTTTTGGGATACGCGTTCACTGACACACACACACATACACACACACACTCCAACACTCACTCATACATTCACTCACACACACACTCACACACACATATAGCTGTGTGTACATGGATATGCTGGACTGTACATGAGTTTGAGCAGATGCTCACATCACTGGCGATCGAAATGCAGGGAAAGTCACCAGCTGTGATAGGTGGAGACTTTAACGCGTGGGCTACTGCCTGGGGCAGCAGTCGCACAAACCAACGCGGTAAAATTCTTCTAGAGTGGCTAGAACCCCTGGAGCTATATCTGCTCAATAATGGCGGCGAGTTCACGTTTGACTCGGGTAGAGGCAGATCCGTAATCGACCTCACATTCGCACACAGCTGCATTGAGCGCAAGGCACGGTGGTGTGTTAGTGATATTTACACGCACAGTGACCATCGCGCCATCATTTTGGAGATTAGTCAGCCAGGTCTGAGAGGCACGCGTGGCGTCCGCAAAGCGCAAACCAAAGGATGGAAGAGGAAGATGTTCGATGGAGATCTTTTCGACCTTGTGTGGTCGGAGGAGCAATTGCGACCAGACACCGCGGCAAACATGGCTCATAACATAACTGCCAAACTCGCTAGAGCATGCGACGCGGCGATGCCTAGAATCGCTGGCAATCCTGGCCGAAAACCGGTATACTGGTGGAACCAGGAGATTGCCGAATCCAGAAAACGCTGCAAGAAGGCGCGAAGGAAGCTTCAGAGAGCAAGAAATCGTCCAGCAGTCGAGCTTGTGCGGGCCGAATATAAGGCGTGCAGAAACGAGCTTAAGAAAGCTATCATCAAAAGCAAGAAGTCATGCTTCAAGGCGCTGTGTGAGGAGGCGGATGTAGATCCGTGGGGAAAAGCCTACAGAGTAGCCATGAGCAAGCTGAAGGGGCCCAGGCCCCCTCAGCCAACAGATCCAACACTACTGAAAGCCGTGGTGGAGACGCTGTTCCCCCCGCAGAGGGAAAGGGTGCGCGGACAGAGCCAGCTGGCGCCCACTGATTTTCCAGAGGTGACTCCAGATGAGGTCCTTTTAGCAGTGGCAAACTTTTCGGACAACAAAGCTCCCGGTTTGGACGGCATCCCCAATGTGGCGCTGAAAAAAGCAATCACCACAAGGCCAGACGTCTTTGCCGACCTCTACACGGCTTGTATAAAGGAAGGCGTGTTCCCGGATAAGTGGAAGCAGCAACGACTTGTGCTTTTACTAAAACCGGGCAAGCAACCAGAGCAGCCCTCCTCGTACCGGCCACTGTGCATGCTGGATACGATCGGCAAAGTGATGGAGCGTATCATTTGCAACCGGCTGCAAGAAACGCTGGAGAAGCCAGGCGGGCTCTCAGCGTTGCAATATGGGTTTCGCAAAGCGCGGTCCACGGTGGACGCCATAGATGTCGTGACAACGATAGCGAGAGAAGCTGTCAGCGGCAAGCGATGGCTAGGCGGCACTAAAAAATACTGCGCAGTGGTCACGCTGGATATAAAAAACGCTTTTAACTCGGCGAACTGGCCCCGAATCATGGATGCGCTGTACGACTTCGGAGTGCCAGCGTACCTACAGCGGCTGGTATCAAATTATCTTGAAAATCGAGTGCTCTATTACGACACGGACGATGGCGTGCAGCGCTATGAAATCACCGGTGGCGTTCCACAGGGGTCGGTGCTTGGCCCCACCCTGTGGAACGTCATGTACGACGGCATTCTCCGATTGGAGCTGCCAGCAGATACGCACATCGTCGGCTACGCGGACGACATCGCCGTAGTGGCAGTGGCTAAACACATTAGCGCATTGCAGACAGCATGCAATACAGCGATAGCTCGCGTCAGGCAGTGGCTATGCAGTGCAAAGCTAGAGCTGGCTGCACACAAGACAGAGGCGGTTCTTCTGAGCACGAGAAAGCTGAGCGAGGTGCTCACAATCACCGTAGGTGAACACCAGATCACATCACAGCCGTCGCTGCGATACCTGGGAGTGTTAATTGACACCAGGCTGACCTACAAGGAGCATCTCAAGGCAGTCTGCGAGAAAGCCTCACGGGTGAATAGAGCGCTCTCACGCATTATGTCGAACATAGGCGGCCCGCGCGCAAGCCGACGCCTGTTGCTGTCAAGAGTGACTAGCTCCATACTCTTGTACGCAGCACCTATCTGGGCAGAGGCAGTGAAGGTGCAAGCCTATACGAAAGGCATACGCGCTGTGTACAGGCTCAGCGCACTTCGGGTTGCCAGCGCATTTCGCTCCGTATCGGACGATGCTATCTGCGTTCTGGCAGGTAAACCGCCCGTCGACTTACTGGTGCTGGAGATGCAACGCCTCTACAAGCCAGGCGAAAAATCCTCCGACGCCACAAAGTTAGCCGAAAGGTGTAAAACCGTAGCGGAATGGCAGCGTAAATGGAACCAGTCCAACAAAGGCCGCTGGACGTATAGCCTCATCGGAGACATCAACGAGTGGATAAGCTGCAAACATGGGGAGCTTGACTACCACATCACACAAATACTAAGTGGGCACGGCTGCTTTAAGCAGTACCTCCACAAGTATAAGCACGAGGATGATCCGTACTGCCCGCGCTGTCCGGATGCTTACGAAACTGCGCAGCACGTATTTTTCGTGTGCCCACGGTTCAGCGAAGTACAAAACAACCTAAGCGCAGCCCTCGGTCAACGCCCACGGCAAACAAATCTGGTGTCGCTTATGTGCGAAAGAGCCTAGAATTGGAGAGCAGTAACATCAGCAGCGGCTATGATTATGCAGAGCCTGAGACGCATTGAGCGTGCGCGGAAAGCGGCGCGCACAGCGCTGCGAAATGAACAACGTGGAGCATAATCGACTGCGGCAACAGGAGTTGCGCCGCTTGATACACAGGAGTAGGGCACAAGGGCCCTTCATACAGCAGCAAGGCGCTGCCAACAAGGCAACAGAAACACAGACGATAAAGACAGACAAAACAGACGATTGAGTGGCAACGCTCACAACGGCCTCCTGACGAAATACCTCACGGTGGTCCCAGGGGGGTAACCGTTCGGACGAGAGGAGGGTTTAGCGTGTTAAAGTCTCGCACTGACTGGGTGGCTGTTGATGCTTCCCTCCTCGTTAAAATAAAAAAAAAAAAAAAAAAAAAAAAAAAAACATATAGCTGTGTAAGCCTGTGGAATGCCATGTATGATGGAGTATTGAGGATCGGACTTCCGGCGGATAGCAAACTAGTTGGCTACGCGGATGATATTGCGCTGGTAGTAGTCGCAAAAACCATAGCTGAAGTTCAGCAGCTGTGTAATGAATCCATAACGCTAGTCATGAGATGGTTGCACAGCGCAGAACTAAAACTAGCAGCCGAAAAAACAGAGGCGGTTCTCTTGAGTACTCGGAAATACGAGAGATATTCACTTTCAAAGCTGGCGATCACGAAATAACCTCCCAGCCGTATATCAGATACCTTGGCGTAAATATCGACACCCGAATGTCCTTTAAAGATCACCTGACTGCGGTCAATGACAAGGCTGCAAAAGTAGGCGGAGCATTATCACGCATTATGGCGAATCTTGGCGGACCACGCGCTAGCAGTTACTGGCAACGGTTACTACCTCCATCGTACTCTACGCAGCACCGATCTGGGTAGACGCAACCTTTAAAGCCACGTACATGTCTGGAATCAGGGCGACATACCGCTTAAGTGCATTACGAGTAGCCAGTGGCTTTCGCACAATATCTGACGACGCGGTATTGGTTATTGCAAGCATGCCCCCAATAGATATCTTAGCGCGAGAACTCAATCGCATATACACAGCGGGTGCCAGGGCATCGAAAGTGGACGAAAGGCGGTGCAGCGTATATGAATGGCAACAAAGGTGGAACAAATCGGAGAAGGGAAGATGGACGTTTGCCTTGATCCCTAACATTGAGGTCTGGATCAACCGCAAACACGGAGAGGTAGATTTTTATCTCACGCAGCTGCTAAGCGGTCATGGGTGCTTTAAGCAATACCTTCACCTTTTCAAACATGAGGACGATCCTTTCTGCCCTCAGTGCCCCAACGAAATCGAAGACGTTCAGCATGTCCTTCTATGCTGCCCACGCTTCGCTAACGAGAGAGGCTCTATCACGGAAGTCTTCGGTGAAGCCCCCACGACAACCAACCTGGTACCCCAAATGTGCGATTCACCCGGAAAATGGGACGTCGTACAGACGGCGGCAGTACGGATCATGACGGCACTTCGGTGGATTGAGCGCCAACGCGCGGCGCAACGACGCGAAATCATGGGTTCAGTGGCCCAACCCCATAGCGGACGGTAACGGACTTGACAGACCAACAACAGACGATTGAGCTTTAATGCTCAGACGGCCTCCCAACGAAATACTTAGCGGTAGTTCCGGGAGGAACTTTCCGTCGGACAAGGGGAGATGTTTAGCGGGTTAAAGTCTCGCACTGACCTCGGCTTTTGATGCTTTTACTCCTCGTTAAAAAAAAAAAAAAAAAAAAAAAAAAACACATATAGCTCTCGAAAACTCATAAGCAATCGCCACAACTGCGCTGGCGATTTATAAACTTGCAGCAACAAGCCAAACTAGCAACGGGTTGGAGCCAAACTTAAGGGGTGGAGCGACGGGGGGGGGGCAGGTCGAGAGGACACAAATGGTCACATTCTGTTGATTTGTGGCGGGAAGCGAAAAGGCAAAGAATGCGAACGTATGGCCGGCAGCGAGCAGAAGCCGGCAAAAGTTTTCCCTGCTAACGGAAACGGAAATGGAATTATAAAAGCCAAAGCCAAGAAGACGACGTTGTCGACATCGTCGTAGTCGACGAAAATGAAACGAACACAACAAAAAAATATATGAAGGCAGATAAGAAAATGTTTGTAAACGGCTTAAATGCGCCGGTTTTGGTTGCGGCGGCAGGATGTGGCAAAGCGAAGAGGGGCGTTGGAAAAGGATTGTGTTGTTGTTGTTGGGATTTTGATTTTTGCCAAGCAGAAAATGAAAATGTGAAAGGCGAACAAGAAGGTGAAGTGGTTTGCGGAAATGTTGTGCAGCGCAGATGTTGTGGAGGGCGGTGGGGTCGAGCAAGAACTTGTAGTGCGAGCGGGGGCGAAGGGCAGCGTGGAGTGGGGAGCGAAATGGGCGCTTGCGGAGATGTGGAGTGCGAACAAATTCATAAGGAAAAATGTGAAATTTATGAACAGGAAACCGCACCCACTTTGCGACTAGCGCAGTGGCGCAGAGAAGTGTCGCAAGGTGAGGAAAGGGTTGGGGGCCGGTTGCGCGGGGAATTGTATGAAAGGGAATCAGAAATGAAGTGCGATTTACGGCCATTGAAATCAAAGTTTAGTGTTGCTTGAGTTGATTGCTTGCAATCTCCAGAGAGAGATAGCAAAACGTGGACACAGAGCGGGCGAGAAGAAAGAGGCGTCCAGACCAGGCGGCGGCTGTTGGCAGAGAATTTAATATGTGCCGGCATAGAACGTGCGAGGGCATAGTCCGCATATTTTCTTAATAGAAAATTGAAATGGCTGTGCACATGGACGCAAAGCGAGAGAGGGAGAGGGAGACCGAAGGGGAATATTATTGTATTTGAGCGGCATTTAAGTGTTGAGGAGGAGAGATTGAACAGCAGACGGATGTGGGTTTACGCAAACTGTCGTACAAATTAGTTAAAATGTGCTAAAATGAAAAATGAGGTGATAAATTTTTGGACACGAAACCAACACATGCACACAGAACGAGAGACAGAAATCAAGCGGTGCCATTTGCCGCAAAGCAAATAGCAAAATGCGCCAAACTAGCCAACTAGGAGTGGAGAATGAGATACTTGGCGATGGCGTCCAATTTGGAATTAGTTGTCGTTGTGGATGAAAGGATAATCGTCTGAGCTTAATTTAGTGGCGTTGTATTTGTGGATTATTTTCGTGCGAACTTTCGCCACCACGGAGCACGGAGCATGTAATAATTTCGTTGCCAGTGTTGATAAATGAGCTCAAGAGTGCATACGAGTGTGTATGTGTATGTGTGTGTGTGTGTCTGTGTGCCTAAGTGATGATCATAAATTTTGGTGCTGTAATAGATTTAAGGTCCAGCAATGTAACGGGCGATAATGCGAGAGAGAAATTGTTAAGTGTTTTGGGTACTTTTGGTTGAAAAATTGTGATAAAGTTCAGGTATGCATAGAGGTCACTGTTAGGTGAATGTAACTAAACCTGAGTTGAAGATTATGATTAAAACTATCATAATGTAAAAGTTATTAAAACAAAGTTAATGATGAGTCTATATAGTAAAAGTTAATGATATGTGTATGACTATGTATTAATATTTGAGAAGACATATGAAAATCCGTAATAATCACTTTTAATATTGTTGAACGTATGAAACAAACGTTTGAGATATTCATAGATGGGTTATGTGATTGAGTTATTTAAAAACATATTAATAAATATGTTGATAAATTAGTGCCATTGATGCACTGTTCAACTGATTGTCTATATTTTTTGAAGATTTACTGAATTTACTGGAGTTAATAAATTCTCTGCGAGATAGATTTTTCTGCAACCAAGAAAAATATACAAATTCTATATTTGATATTTTTATAAATATGTATATTCTAATTTTTGTAATTTATGTTTATATATTTTTTTATTTTTAAAGTTTTATATTTTGATACTTTGGTATTTTCATACTTTTACATATTTCTTATTTCTTATATTGATATACTTTTATATTTTCATATTTTTGTATTTTTATATTTTTATATTTTTTTTATATTTATAAATTTTTATAGTTCTTAATTTAATATGTTTTTTTTTCATTTAATTTTTATAATCTTATAATTTAACGCTCTTCATTTATATATTTTAACCTTTTTCCAATTTTTTTTTTTGTTCATTTTATATTTCTTTATTTGTAAATTTGCTATTTTCATATTTTTATAATTTGATATTTGTTGATTCTTATATTTTGGTATTTTCATAATATTTGTATTTTAATAATTTTATAATATTATATATTTATATTATTACATTTGTAGGTATTTTATTTATTTATTTATGTTTATTTATTTTTTATATTTATGCATGTTTATAGTTCTTAATTTAATTTTATTTTTAATTTAATTTTTATAATCTTATAATTTAACGCTCTTCATTTATATATTTTAACATTTTTCCAATTTGTTTTTTGTTCATTTTATATTTCTTTATTTGTAAATTTGCCATTTTCATATTTTTATAATTTGATATTTGTTGATTCTTATATTTTGGTATTTTCATAATATTTGTATTTTAATAATTTTATAATATTATATGTTTGTATTATTACATTTGTAGGTATTTTATGTTTTCATATATTAATATTTTGAACTTGAATTTGTTTTTATATGGTAATTATTATATTTTATTATATTTTTATAATCTGATATTTGAATATTTTGGTATTTTTATGTTTAATTTTATTATTTTAATGTTTAAATTTTCCTATTTTTATATTGAAATGTTATTAATTTTTGTAGTAAAATATTTTTTTTATTTTCAAGCCTTCACATTTTCTTATTTTTATATTTTTTATTTTGACACTTTTGTAATTTTAATAAACATATGTCGTTGTAATTTTATATTTTTTCATTTTTATATTTTGTGTTTTTCATATGTTTATAATTTCATATTTTATATTTGCATATTTTTGTATATTTATATTTTTATACTTTCTTATTTTTGTATTATTATATTTTTGTATTTGTTTTTTTTAGGTGTTTATTTTTTTATATTTTATATTTCAATATTTTTATATTTTTTCGTTTGTATGTTTGTATATTTTAAAATTTTATATTTAAAATTTTCATATTTTTATAGTATATATTTTAAAATTTTTATAACTGTATGTTGCTATATTTTTTTTATTTTTATAATTTTTTATTTATGTATTTATGGTATTTCATATTTTGGTATTTCATATTTCTATTTTTATAGTTTTACATTATTTTATTTTTTAATTTTTTATTGTATTATGTTTTAATATTTCTATGTTTTTATGTTTGTTTTATTTTTATGTTTTAAATTTCTACGTTACTTAATTTGAATATTCTTATGTTTTTGTATTTTTATATTTTCGTACTTTTATATTTTGTAGTTTCATATTTTTATATTTTGATATTTCTTTCACATTATTATTTTTTGATTTATATATCTCTACAATTTTATATTTTTGCACTTATTTTTTTGTAATTTAATATTTCCATTTTTTAATATTTTAATTAAAATTAATTAAAAACATTAATTATTAAAGCACACTTGCACACTTTCAGGCTTTTTTAAGAAAAATTTATATTAATGATGATGAAAATCAATCTTTGCAAACATTTTACTCAGTCAAATGAATGTAATGCAGTGCAATGTAAATATCAAACACCTCTGGCATACTTTTAGGATTGTTAGAAAATTAAAATATTAATAAGTGTAGTAAGTATATTCAAAAAATTCAGTCGAAGTCCAAAATTTCGATTACCAGGTCATGCTGGTTTTGTTTACTCGTTTTTCAATAATAAATATCGTTGCATACTTTAGGGGGTTTCGAAGTAAAGTTTACATTCATATTAAAATTTTTGAAGTAAAGTTTACATACATGTTCAAAAATGATATCCTGATTTATTTAAAATTGTCTTAACTAAAACTACTCTGTAACAATTACGCATTAGTATTGCATACTTTTAGGCTTCTTAACGAAACTCATTTCTTATTTTTCTATTATTCGTTGCGTTGAATTATGTTGAAAATCCTTATTTGCTTGAATATTTCTTAACCAAATCTACTATTAAAGAATTATGCACTAGTCTTGCATACTTTTAGGCTGTTTAAAGAAACTCATATCTCATTTCTCTCGCATTCATTGTGTTGAAATTATTTCCGTTTTTTAGTTACCTAAGTGTTTGTTAGACTTAAACAACGAGTTGCTTGGTTTTAGTATACTTCTGCCACAAAGTAGAAATCTTATACCACACATTTTAAATCACTTCACTTGTTTCCAACACATTCATAACAAAAAAAATCTGCATCAATAAAAAGTAAAACAACGAACAACAAGCAAAAAAGGCCACAATGAAAAGGCAGGAAAAAGTCATTTGCATATTTTTAGGCTGATGCGTAAAAAATATGAATGTAAATATTTTGATTACGTTGGCGCTACCAAGCACACATTCCACGCACCCACACAGCATCCGACAACGTTGCTGTCTGATCGACCGACTATGTTTGTTTATTTACAAAATTTAATATCGATTAATTGATTGATGAAGCAGTCTATGAATAGCTGATGAGACGAAGGTACACGCTGAGCGATTTTCGGTTTTGTGCCGCTTCGCTCGTTTTTCTCTCCTGTGATTTTATTTGTACTTTTTTTTTTACTCTCCCTTTGTCTCCCTTTTTTGTAGCCACTACAGCACCCACAGTTGCTGTTTTGACGCCCACAACGAAGCGTACGAATTGATTGAGTGTATGCGACGCGCGCATTGGTTGTGGCCGAGGAACGAGAAGGTAGGCAGACATAAAAGAATCAAAACGAAAATATAAGGAAACGGAAAAGGCAAAGGCAAAAAAAGCAGCAAAAATAAACATAAAATAAACAGTCAGTACAACAGAGCAAAGAGAGCAGCAGAAGCAGCAAAAGGGGAATAGCAAATTGATTGTATTGCATACTTTTCTACTGGCGCACGTACACATTTACAGAGCACACACGCAGAGGGCAGCAAGCGGCGAGCGGGAGCAGCGTAAATAAAACATGCGAACACACACACACACATCACAAACGTTCAGGCGCAAATCGCTGAGGTGTAAAACATGCCATCAGCAGTTTTAATAGAATTTCATATGCGCGCCCAAAAGTATGCTGTGCTTGTGTTTTATTTCCACAGCAGTGGTGTAAGGAAAATTGTATTGGAAAAGTTCTGTGTGTATGTGTGTGTGTGTGAAGCTTAAAGATTTAACTGTGGCACTTTTGGGCACTTCTAACTTTAATATTGTTTTATGACATAATTTTAGGCGCTTGAGAAAGCTAAAAATTGAACTGAAATGAAGCAGTCAGTAAGCATATTGGCTTTTTAGGAGGGTTTTCTTGAAATTATTTCTATATTTATGCCTTTTTGTTAATTAATTAATTTATTTGTTTATTTAGGAATTTATTTTTAATTTCAACAGACTCTGTGGTTCTTAGTAAATACATATTAAATATAAATTATTATACTTGTGGCATAGTTTTAGATGTTTAAGATACACAATGATCTCCCATTTAAATTTGGCTTTCTTTATCAAGTGAAACTTATGGGAATTGGTATAGTCTTCTTCTTGTGGTATAAAAGGTCTTTGTGCACGATTTAATTTTAAATTAATTTATATTTGTTATTTCTACTTAATTTATACACTTCAAATTTCTGTTCGAAGCATAATTTGGGGCATTTAAATAAACAAAAAATACTCAAAACATTTAGGCAACTAAGCACAACCTTAATTTACATTCACCTGTTACCTGCTTTCATCCAATTCCGTAGCAATTAATTTAAGACGTAAACAAAATTAATTCTTTCTAATAAAGAGGGCAGTTTTAAACTGTTTGAAGTTGCTAAAACTGTTGAAATATTTGTTTAGCTTTTTAACTTAAAATAAAATAATCTGCAAAGTACTAAGGATTCATAAAAAATACTTCAAAAGGACACAACATGTTTCCTTTATTTGTTTTCATTGATGTTAAAGAACCATTTATAGACTATTTTTAGGCACAAGAAATAATATAAAATATACAAAAATAATGTTCTTTCATTAGTGTACCAAATCAATTCGTCTGCTGTTGCTGACTACAAATGCGTCTAACTCAAATTTTCCCTATCGAGCTGATTGCTGAGCGTTAAAAACTGAACAACTCAATAAAAACATAAAAAAAAGCTCTAGCATGCTATTAGGCGTTTATGCAGCTCGTAACCTGTTAGAGGAGGCGCCAACCAGTGTAAACACAGCATTTCTGTGCCATTTATTCTTTCCTTTTCTTTTGCTTGCAGCTAAAAATTGACTCATGTTTTTACAGCTCAGTCTGTGATTTTCTTAGCATTCAACGTTCAAATTTTTCGCTGCTTTTTTGCATTTACGAGCATGTTGCTTTCTGCTCAAATCTTTCATACACGCACAATGTGTTGTTGCTTGTTTTTGTATTGCCAAAATTATTCATAGCTCATGTTTGTATGCCTCAATGATTGTCAGTTTCTTGTTCAATGTGTGCATTTATTTGATAACGATTTATTTTCACATGTTAACAATGCATGTTGTTGTTGTTGTTGAATCATTTCTTATTGTTGCATTACATGAATGCCATTTGTTAAATAGTAACACTTCAGAATTTACTGTTTTGTCTAACATAATTGTAGGCGTTTAATTGAGAATTGCTTGAAAATTGCTTGAAAATTGATTCTTCGTCAATTATGCTAAAGTGTGCTTTTAGGCGCTGTCAAGTGTTGGCACTGCAGAAATTGGCGTTTTAATGTAATTGTTGATGATTTGATTGATGTTGAGAAAATTTCAAGTGTTGTTAAAATGTACACAGATAATTGAAAATGAGAAAAAGGAATATTGAATGTAATTGTTATAGAAGATGTAATTGAGTATGAAAGACATGTGGAGCTGTACACCTAAATTGTGATAAATATTTTTGAATGTATATTGTGAGCTCAGGAGTTCAGGATAATAGTTGAAGTCAGTAATAGAGTGAAGTAAAACCTGGCTTGGCAAGTTCACTTAGTGGAAACTACCTAAAGACACGAATAAACTTTAATAGTTAAATTAAATATTCAAAATCTTTTATTCAGAAATTAAATCTTATAGGGTTTAGAGAAAATAAACAAACCACTAACTTTAGTACTAATTCTACATATTAAAAATATGAATTATATTTATCAAACTTATTTATTAAAATTCTTGAGATTTTCATTCTTCCTTCTCGGTTACTGAACAACAAAATCAAATTATTTCCCAAACAAAAAGGTTCAGTCAACGAATTCTGGTAGAGGGGGCAGCGGGGCGTGTATTGGCCTTTTTAAAGTCACAAATAAATTGACCTTACATACATTTTAGATTTAATAGTATACGACCGAATATTTGTTTTCGCCTTCGGTATTCGGCCAATTTTAAATCTCCTGCTTCAGCTTCGGCTATGGCCAAAATAGCCGAATACATTAGCCGAAGGTTTAAGCCCCGTAATCCAAGTCAATTTTCTCTGTTTCAAAGTATTGTAACAAATATTGGCTATCATCGATATTTCGGAAACCAATATTGCGATTAATAAAAGTTATCTTTAAACAGTAATTTATGTCAATTGAACTGGAACTGAACTATTTTGAACGTTTTTTTTTATTTACCAACTCTTTCTTTGCTCTTTTATTAATTCTCACGTGGAACAAAGAAATTAATAAAAAAAAAGAAAAAGAGCAAAATTTTATCAGTTTTTCCTCAAAAGAATTTTTATTAACACTCGGATGCCCAACAACTTTTTAAACGGCCAAAGCCCAACAAGGTCCCCAGGGACCTCTATTGTAATATTGCATATAAGGATTGTAATTGTATAATGTAGTGTTACATAATGTGTGTAGATGTGTTTGTATTATGTATTTTTTACTACAGACAGATGGCAAAAACATATAAAATACAAAATAATTGCTTTTAAAAACGCCATAGGTCCCTACGGACCTTGTTGGGCATCGGGGTGTTAATGCTTTCGCTATTTTGTTGCCATATGGCAACATGTCAATTTGTGGATGTCTGAACACTTTATGGTTTCAACAATAAATTTTTTTTGTTTATCCTTAGAATAGTTTGATGTTCTGGGAATAATACAAAATTTATAAAATGAATATTTAATTTTAAAAAACATAAGTATACACGTTTTTTTAATTGTTATATTTTTACATAGTAGAGAAAGAAGAAGCAGAAAAAATTAAAGACAGTTTTAATTTGCCTTTTATTTCAATTCAAATACATTTTTTTAAATAATTTTAGCCAAATTAAATGAAGAAGTATATTCCTTTTTGGCTTCGGCTTTGGCCGAATGTTTTATTTATGCCGAATATTCGGCTCGACTTCTAAAATTCTATCTTCGGTCGGACACTAATTTTTAGCAATTCTATGTAAAATACTAAAAGGAACATTTTTGTAAAACATTTTAACCCTATAGCTGCTACTTTTATGGGTCAATTTGACCCTTTTGTTTCTAAAATGCCAAAAAATATTAAAAAAAAGGAATATTAAGAAATAAATGTACTACGAAAATATTCACCACAACATTCTACTATGGGTCTCTGAATCCATTAGAGCTCAAAATTCAACTTAAATGCCAGAAATTTAGTTAATGTCGATTGTGATTAAAAAATGTTTGGTCCAATTAGTCGAGCATTGGAATATTTAGTGTATGGTTGGTTGGTTAGTGCTTTCTAGGTGAAAGTTTTTGCGATCAGACGGGCTTGTAGGAAGGCATTGATGGGTATATCCTATAAGATGGAGATTAGGTCCAGACTAGCTGCGTGACTCAGTGGACTCAGCGCGAATGCCGAGAAGTGCTCACTGAGCTGACTCATCGGGTCAGACGGTAACAAATGAGACAATGATCAAAGAGGCTCTCCGCTTGATGACAGTGAAGCATTAATGGCCAATGCTACACTAAGCTCAATCAAATTTTTCGAGAACTTACTTCGTTAAGAAAACAATAAGGAATCGTGCGAGCTCAGCAGATCATTTTGGTCCATATACTATAAACGGAGAACCCTGGGGTTCTCCCAAAAAGCCAAAATAGACAGCACCCACGAGAAAGAAATCATCTTCGACTCATTCTGTGCCTGCCCGACCCTGTCGAGAAGAAGGCGGAAGGCGTTGGAAAAACCATTGTACACTAATCTCAAAGGTGTAGTAAAATGCATGCTAGCTTCGCTTCTTGACCTCATTAACCCCTCGGAGTGACTATGAGGAACAGAGCACCGAGAGAGCAAGCCACCTAGAACAATACTGACTGGGAATGCTCTCTAATCAATCAGCCTGATGAGTGTTTAGTTAATTTAAGAAGCTCACTAAATGTCTGTTGGGTAAGGTAAGGGTTACTGCCTCTGTATGAGACGCACTTGGACCTACATGACCCCTTGTGATACCATTAGCTCCACCGTTTGAAATGTGTATCTTAAAGACTAAGTTTAACATGCGAATATAAAAAATATTACAAAATACTAGTAGTAAGCAACCAAAATCGACCGGAATCCATTTTCCTTCTCTCAGTTCTCTTTCTTCCTACTTTCAGTTCATTTCTTATTCCACAGAAACACACACACACATTGCACCAACTTTGCTAAAGTTCGCCAAGCCCATTTCAGGTTCAATGACTTTAAAGCAAATTTGCAATTCTATGAAACAGATTTCTACGTTTTCTTTCATTCATTGAACTCTAAAAGCAAGCAGACATCTTATAGACTAATTTTTAACTTTGCAATACATTGAACTTTTTTAAGTTGTAACAAATCAACTCAGTTCATGGTTGCGTTGTGAAGCGCTAAAAATTTCAACTAGCCTAATGCGAGTGTGTGGGCATGTAGCATACTTTTGGGGTAATAGGTTTGCTTGACCTTACTTAGGCTGTGTCAATTGAAATGCTTGAATGTGTGTATGTATGTGTATTTTGGTCAAATATGTACATATGTTTGGTTTTTCCTTTATATTATTTACACACACACACACACGTTTGTGTTGAAATTTTGCTGAAGAGCTGCAGAGCAAATTTTGTGACAGGCCTTCTGCCTCAATAAAAACAATTTTTTTTATATCACCTAAAAACCGGCAAAAAATTCAATTCTACTTGGGTTTTAATTGTAAAAAGTTATGCAAGTGCTTTTTGTAATTAAGTATTTGTATGGCCTATTTATAGGCGCAAGTTGGCACTCACTGTTTTTATTGTATAATGTTTGGCAAATAACAAAGTGTCACAGCGAGCATGTGTGAGCGTTAAGGAGCACACACATGTATATAAAAATACTCACATGTATATAAAAACATTTTATGTACATGTATCATATATACTCATATAAATCAACATTTAAATGCACTTTAAATTAACTTTCTACTTAAAATGTTGCTTTGTATTATTTTTTTTTTGGCATAAAACCCAAATGCCAAAAAGCCTCGCGAACGAACGCAACGTTCAGCTGCAGACAACGTGGCATATAAAAATGCCAAAATAATTCACCATTGACACAGCGAAAACGAAAAGCGAGCGGCAACAAACAAAAGACTGAGCAATGCTTTCATATGGCGGGTGTTAAAAATATTACTTATTACTTTTGATCCAATGTGAACAATTTATTAATACCAGCGTGCACAATACAGAATGTCAGCAACAACAACAACATGAAGAAAAACGGAATTCTTTTATTTAGTTTTTTAAAATTTTGTTCATTGTATATTTCAGCTGGCAATTTGGTGAAAGTGTTTTTATTGAATTCACGCTGCTGCTGGCATACGCCAAAAACCTATAAATACACATATACATATGATAAAAAAAAAACAACAAAATTCACAATAATGAGTAATGGTGCGAATGAGCGCATAAAAATGCCAAAATGTTTGAGTCATTTTCGAACTGAAATGAGCAGTGAAATTTATTGGAAAAAATGAAACGGCACAAAAAACGTGTCTGCGATGACTAAAAGAACAATTTTGTTGAAAATGATGAGGAAAAATATATATAAATAGTTGGAAGTGTTAAAAATTATGTCACATCAAAATGATGCAAGTTTTGTGAAAGTGCCAAAATATATAAATAAATATACATTTGATATTATTTTTATGGTGACCATAAAAAAGACTGGAAATTGTAATTTCTTTTTTGTTACTTTTTCATATATCTTTGTATATTAAAATTAGAATATTATGTAAAAAAAAACATTAGTTTGTTTTTAAATTTTAATTTCTCTGAGTAGAAATTTTACTCTTTTCTTTTTCATCAACTAATCAGATTTTGCATTCAGCATGAAAACTTCATAGATAACAATGAATCCAAGTCCTTTGACATGTCGCAATCCCATTGCCTACAACCAAAGTCGAGTCGAGTCGAGTCGAGTCGAGTCGAGTCGAGTCGAGTCGAGTCGAGTCTAGTTGAGTCGAGTCGAGTAGAGTCCAGTTGAGTCGAGTCGAGTCGAGTAGAGTCTAGTCGAGTCTAGTCGAGTCTAGTCGAGTCTAGTCGAGTCGAGTCTAGTCGAGTCGAGTCTAGTCTTAGTCTAGTCTTAGTCTAGTCTTAGTCTAGTCTTAGTCTAGTCTTAGTCTAGTCTTAGTCTAGTCTTAGTCTAGTCTTAGTCTAGTCTTAGTCTAGTCTTAGTCTAGTCTTAGTCTAGTCTTAGTCTAGTCTTAGTCTAGTCTTAGTCTAGTCTTAGTCTAGTCTTAGTCTAGTCTTAGTCTAGTCTTAGTCTAGTCTTAGTCTAGTCTTAGTCTAGTCTTAGTCTAGTCTTAGTCTAGTCTTAGTCTAGTCTTAGTCTAGTCTTAGTCTAGTCTTAGTCTAGTCTTAGTCTAGTCTTAGTCTAGTCTTAGTCTAGTCTTAGTCTAGTCTTAGTCTAGTCTTAGTCTAGTCTTAGTCTAGTCTTAGTCTAGTCTTAGTCTAGTCTTAGTCTAGTCTTAGTCTAGTCTTAGTCTAGTCTTAGTCTAGTCTTAGTCTAGTCTTAGTCTAGTCTTAGTCTAGTCTTAGTCTAGTCTTAGTCTAGTCTTAGTCTAGTCTTAGTCTAGTCTTAGTCTAGTCTTAGTCTAGTCTTAGTCTAGTCTTAGTCTAGTCTTAGTCTAGTCTTAGTCTAGTCTTAGTCTAGTCTTAGTCTAGTCTTAGTCTAGTCTTAGTCTAGTCTTAGTCTAGTCTTAGTCTAGTCTTAGTCTAGTCTTAGTCTAGTCTTAGTCTAGTCTTAGTCTAGTCTTAGTCTAGTCTTAGTCTAGTCTTAGTCTAGTCTTAGTCTAGTCTTAGTCTAGTCTTAGTCTAGTCTTAGTCTAGTCTTAGTCTAGTCTTAGTCTAGTCTTAGTCTAGTCTTAGTCTAGTCTTAGTCTAGTCTTAGTCTAGTCTTAGTCTTAGTCTAGTCTAGTCTAGTCTAGTCTAGTCTAGTCTAGTCTAGTCTAGTCTAGTCTAGTCTAGTCTAGTCTAGTCTAGTCTAGTCTAGTCTAGTCTAGTCTAGTCTAGTCTAGTCTAGTCTAGTCTAGTCTAGTCTAGTCTAGTCTAGTCTAGTCTAGTCTAGTCTAGTCTAGTAGCCAAGCTCGTTTGACAGATTATGACTGAGCAAATATGAGAAATGGCAACCCTTGGTGCCCCTTCTTTGATTATAAGCTTCGTACTCATACAAGCTCAATGCAAGAAACTAATCTAATAGCACCCAAAAAGTATGCTTTATATATTTTCATTTAGATTATTAGATACTCCACACTTTTCCAAGCATACTTTTGGGGTGCCATTTAGTTACATTTCGCCGCATAATTGAGGTAATTTCCCTTGCTAGATTTTAACATGAAATTTTAGCCTGAAAATAACGCCACAACCAGCTGTTGCCATCTTAAAAGCAGCCCTTCGTATACAATTTTCAGCAGCAGCAAAACAATAGTCGAAAATAGGTTGCAGCATTTAATTAAAGCATAAAATTTAACTAAACGTCACTGCCGCTACAAAATATTTTCACTTTATTTGAACAACATGTCAAAGATTACATACGC
Organism: Melieria crassipennis; assembly: GCA_963668005.1. NCBI lineage: Eukaryota > Metazoa > Arthropoda > Insecta > Diptera > Ulidiidae > Melieria > Melieria crassipennis. The sequence continues at coordinate 74,939,272 of OY764962.1, read as the reverse complement.
AGCATACATTTGCAAAATTGCCTAAAACTATGCTATGGGTTTGGTACTTTGGCGCAAGTGGTAAACATTTGCCAACAACATAAAAATTAAATTTGAATTACAACACAGCAATAATGTTGCATACTCACTGCTGCGTTTGTGGTAGTTGTGTGAGAGTGTGCGAGAGAGATAGATGAAGAGAGTGAGATATAGAGCTGGGGGTTTGTGATAGTATGCGAGTTAAGTGACTGCTTGTAGTGGCAGTTGTAGTTGGCGTAATGGCAGCTTGTTAGCAATTTTTGGTTATTTTTAATTGCCACTGGCACATTGTGCACAAATGTTGCCACACACTTGCACACACACACACACAAACACTTTATATGCATGTGAGTGTAGATGAATAAATAGATTGCTACGAACAATGTATTTGCCGCAATTTTGCACACAGCCACACACACACAATGTGTTGGTTTTGTTTCTGTTTTGCACTTTCAACTGTACTACAAATAAAATTTAATTAGTATTCATATTATTTTCAATCACTTTACGCCATGCACACGCACTTGTTGTTGTTATTTTTGTCGCATGTTGTTATTGTTGCCACATTAGTGAAGCATACTTGGCGGTCTTTTGCCGCGACAGCAACGACTGCCAGTTGCCAGTCCAAAGGTAGAAATGAATTTATGTACAACTGAACGAAATCGTGGATTTTTACACGAGCACACTTTTAGGCGCATAATTTAATTTTAAAAAATTTTGATTGCATAGAGCCTTTTAAGTCTATAGCGGTGCCAGTATGAGCTTTTTAGTGTCTTGACTTAAAAGCTAACACAGATTCAAGTATTTATCTCTCATATCAATATGGAAATAAATTAAAAACTCTTATTTTCTCTTATTTGTAATTTTCTACCCAAAAGCTATCACAAAGAAATTGAAAACTTAAACTAAAACTAACTCAAATCCAACAAAAAACCTCATTCAATTATTCCACTAAAAATATGACAAACAGAAAGTACACTTTTAGGCGCTGCCACTCAAAAACAACAACATCACTTGAGCTCTAAAAAACGCAGCCAACTTAAATGCCAAACATTTTCTGCCTAATTAAAGAACACTGAAGTTGAAGCGCCTGAAATTATGCCACTGTTGAAATAATTGGAAAGTATTTTTATGCCAACTAATTTTGCAATTAGCCAAACTTTTTCACAAGCCATAATTGTTAGCAAATTGTGTGAATTCATCAGGTCGAAAAATGTTTCAACAAAACTACACTACAACTGTCGATGAGAGAGAGAGAGAGATGGAGAGTTAATGGGGCTGACTGGTTGGCGGTATAGGCTGACATTTGGTATCTCATTGCAGCATTTGCTGACAGCCTGAGTGGGCAACTACAACAACAACAACAATAAGGCTATGAAAAAGTTGACAGTGAACATTTTGTTGCAAAACTAAAATGCCTTTGTTGCAAGTGCCATATTTGGCGAGTCGTTTCGCTGTCGTGGCGTAATTGCAGCTTATGTCATATTGAGGTAAATATTTAGTTGAGTCTGAAGGGCATTGTTGATATTTTTGTTTAACGTCTAAGTGACATTTGGCAGATTTTTCGAGTCGACTTTTAAGTGTTTGTTTATGTTGAAAAGCAGAAAATATTGAAGTGATGTAGTAAAACTTGAATTCTGTAGTGAATACTGAAATTTGTATGGGTATTGTGTTGCCTACATTTAGGCGTGTTTTTAAATTTAAGAGCTTTTATATTAAACGGAAAAATTTACTGATTTTGAGTTAATTTTTTTTTTAATTTTTTCTCAAACAACTTAAAACTTCCAAATCTTTAGAAAAGACAATTTGAAGTTGTGAAGCGAAAACTGAATTCTTGTTATGGATATTAGGTTGCCTACGTTTAGGCGTGTATTTAAATTGAAAAGCCTTCATTATAAAATAAATAACTGTACTGAAATTAAGTTAAAATTTCTATTTGTTTTTGGGAACAACTTAAAAACATTTATAAACTTCAGGAAATGTTGAAGTCATACCGCGAAAACTGAAGTAACTTTTTAGGCATTACGTTGCCTATATTTAGGCGTATAATAAAATTTAAAAGCTTTCATAATAAACGGAAAAGCATTACTGAATTTTAATTAAGTTATTTAATTTTTCAAACCAACCTAATATTAAAAAAATTTAGAAACTTCAGGTAATGTTAAGGTCATACTGCAAACACTGAAGTTTTGTTGCCTACACTTAGGCGTATATTAAAATTTTAAAGCTTTCATATTAAACGGAAAAACTTTACTGAATTTTATTGAAGTTATTTTTTATTTTTTTCTTAACCAACTTTAAAAAAATTTTGAAACTTCAGGAACTGTTAAAGTAATACCGCAAAAACTGAAGTTATGTTGCCTACACTTAGGCGTATATTAAAATTAAAAAGCTTAAATTTTTAAATTATTTCTGGAAAAAACTTAAAGTAAATTTATGAAGTTCAGGAAATGTTAAAGTCGTACTGCAAAAACTGAAGTTTTGTTGCCTACACTTAGGCGTGTATTAAAATGTTAAAACTTTCATATTAAATGGAAAAAGTTTACTGAATTTTAATTAATTTTTTAACTTAAGAAACTTTACAAAATTGTTGAAGGCATACCGCAAAAGCTGAATTCATATTATGGGTACTGTGCTGCCTACATTTAGGCGTATATTAAATTTAAAAGATTTTGTATTAAACGGATAAACTTGACTGAATTTAAATTGAGTGCTTAACTTGTTTTTCACAAATCTTTACTAAATTTCAGTTAAATGTTTAATTTTTTTGGGCAAAACTTTATAAAACTTAAGATACTCTACAAAATGTTAAAGTAATATTTCAAAAACGGGGCATTCTGTTGCATACATTTGAGCGTATATTAAACTTTTAAGACTTCCATATTAAAGGAAAAAATTAACTGAGTTTATGTTAAATTGTTGAATTTTTTCTTATTCAACTTTAACATTTTCAGGGAACTTAAATACAGAATAGTAAAGAAAATACAAACAACATCTGTTGTCAGCGTGCGACTGCGGGTCGGCTGGCAGCGCCCTACATTCTCTTGGTTTTCAATCGATTTGCGCGAATTTCAGGCTACAAACAGACAGTTTCACACACACACACACAGGTGACACATTTGTGTGTGACACACATACAAAATGATAATTATGTGGCAACAGGCACTCACAGTCCATATCGATGCCATCTAGAGCGAGGTGGCAACACCATCAGCGTCATTAACAGTGGCAACACTTAAATGTGTTAAGTCGGCAGCTTTTATAAAGGAGTCAAAACCACAGAACAGAAAAAAGACCAATGAGTGGGAGAGAGTGAGACAGTAACACAGAGAGAGAGAGAGAGAGGAGGGAAAAAGGGAAATATTGTAAAAACCCCAACTGATTGCAATCGACAACTTCATCAGACATGATAAGCGCGTTAAAAAGGACATCGAACAAACGCACACACACTCGATGCCACATAAGAGACATTAAATGAAAGAAAGCAAAAGTTGAACGGGCTCGACAAAGGATCGACAGCTGGTGGCAGGACAGCGGCAGCGTTGCACAGAAGCGCACAAAAGGCACACACAAAGTTGGCTGTGCTTGGCCATTGCTATCGGCCGACGTCTGCAGTCACAGACCAGCAGGTGGTGACACTGACATACATATATATATGTATATGTGTGTGTCTGTGGGTGAGTTGAAAAAAATCTCAATGGACGCTTTGTGGGCAGCAATTTTTAGGGCGTGCAAACCTCACAGTTTCTCCTCCCTTTTCGAAGAAAGGAAATGTCATAGGAATTGTATGTAGATACACACGCGTACAAAAACACACAAATACATACATAACTACATTCACTTGAATAGATTCGTGTGTGCCCTTATTGAAAATCTAAGCACATTGAACTGCAATGCGCAAGTACTGCACGAAAGGCGTAAAAAGCGTCATGTGAAATTGCTGGTATTACACCGTGCAACAGCATTTTTCACACCAGGAGAAATCCATATGTGCGTGAAACTAGAGACCAAATAAATAACATAAAGGATTCAAATTTTCAAAGGAACTTTTTCATATCCTTTTTTTACAAATAGATAAAAAATTAATTTTATTTCAATTCTTGAGCCTTTCCTCTTTCATTTGATATACATATCGCGGCTATATTTTAAACAGAATAAGTATTTTTTATATTTTTTTATCCCCTTCAAAATTTTGAAGTCCTTTTAAAAGGACAAAAAGAATGTAGAAATCAAAAACTGAGTACGCAGTATTACTATGTTTGGTCTGTAGTTTCACGCCCATATGGATTTTTCCGGTGTAAAAAATTTTTTAAATTTTTGTTGCACGGTGTTATACTATACATTTGGTTTTTGTTGTTGTTGTTGTCGAAGTGGTTGTTGTTGTTGTTTTACATCATGATGTGATTTAGATAAGCGTTTATAATAGGGAAATGCCGTTGCTGTTTATAGATATTTATTGTTGTCATTGTCATTATTATTATTGTTGTTGTAGTTCATGTTGTTGCTGTTGTTGTTTCAGTTGCTGCTGTTGGAGTTTGTTGTTGTTAACATGTTTGCTCTCTGTTGGGCATTGTTGTGGATTGTGTTTTCATTATTTTGTTGCTGTTGTTTGTTTTTGTGATTGCTGTTGTTGTTGTTGTTGCATGTGGCATACTTTAATTGTACATTGGGGAGTCATTTCTGGTCTGTCGGTGACCAAGTTGTGGCAGACACTTGCTGAAAAATGGCAACCATTTATGGTGCACATAAATTTAAAAGCATTGCGCATAGTGTAGCATACATTTAGGTGTTACAGATACACTATGCAGTAAAGTGTTTATAATTCATTTTAAGGCATTTAGATTCAAACATTGCAAAAACAAATACTTTAATTAAAGTTCATTGAAGCAAATCACTTTAAATGCGCCTAAAAGTATGTCAGTATTAAGAAAATTGTGTTGTAACGTATTGAGTCGAAGAAATTGTCTAACGATGCATGTGTCAATGTTATTCATTGGCCAGAAGAATACTACAAATTTTGTACTCTATGTGTTTTTTTACTGATTTTTTTTTTACTGAGCATTTTACTCGAAACGTGTCATGGTTGTTGTTCTGAAGCAGAAAAAAATAATTGTCCAGCGCCTATGTCAATGTTTTGTTTTTGTCACAAAAATATCCAAAACTCCGTGTTTTACTAACCTTACTGAGTTTAGTACCTTAAAAGTTAGTGAGCAAATCGTGTGTCCTGGATGATGTGTTGAAGCAAAAAAAGAAATCGTCTACGCTTCATGTATGTCTATGACAATGTCTGCCTTTTGTCACGAAAAGACAACAAATTTTGCGTTTTTTACCAACATTACTGAGGTTTTCCTTCCCTGAGATAGCAACAATTATACTGGAATATTCATGGGTTCCTGGCCTGTAAATGGGCTAAGTTGCGGCCGTCTGAATGTGGTATCACAATGGGTCATTCTGCTCCCAAAAACTCCCGAACTCTAAATTTTTTCTAAAACCAAATTTAAACTCTCTGCAAACGTCTAACAACGTCTTGTGCTGTGTTCCGTAAATGGGCTAAGTTGCGGCAGTCTGAATGTAATATCACAAGACCATTCTTGCTCCCAAAGATCCTCAACTCGAACTAGAATTTGTATCTAAACCTCAGTTAAACTTATTGATGAAGTTCAGCAGATCTACTGTCAGATCAGATTTTCTTTGTGGTACCATAGCATCGATTTCCTTCTCGTAGAACTACAAACAACCAAAATAATTGAAGAAAAGTTAAAAAATATCAAACAGTCTTTTACCCAAATTTGAATCTATAAATCAGTTTGACTTCTTCATGAAATTTAGTAGATTAGATAGTTCAGCTGCTTTGAGGTACCATGAGATCTATTTCTTTTTCCTGGACTCGAACCAACTCAGAGAAGTAAACAAGCGTACTGCAGGGGTCTATTTCCCTTCCAATAATTCGAACTTACCTTAAAAATTAAAGAAAGGTAAAGGAATATGTAATTGTCTCTTCATAATCTTCAATATAAATTTGAAATATTTTGACCGATAGTTCAGCTCTTTTTACGTGGGTCACACTATTTAATTGTCTCTACAGAATCTTCAATCTATGAAACATGTTGACCGACAGTTCAGCTCTTTTTAAGTGGGTCACACTATTTAAACAGGAACCAAGACACCAAAATGCGGCAACGAGCTACCTGTAGAGCTCTGCAGTGGCATAGGAAGTATTCCATTGTCTGTATTTCTATTTATCAGCCCAACTTCTGTATACATCACTGGACCAGGAGAACCAAAACCTGCCCAATAGAAATTAAAAATTAACACTTACATATATAAAATATTTTTCCATGGATCATCTCCCTATTTGAACATATTATTTCACTCAATATCTCTGTAGGGTCTCCCATTAGTGTCTTCATATAAAAAGGATATTGAAAAATGCATGATGTAGTCGGTTTCAATATAAGGAGACTCTTGCTCCCAACAAACTTAACATAGCCATTGAATTTAAGAAATAAGCCTAAAAGTATGCTGTAAATATAAGCGACTCTTGCCAGTTTTATTACTACATTGACTTACAACGTTGGGGAATTCTCTCTGGTACTAATCTACTAGACTAGTCCTGCCAACTTACCTAACCTAGCTAACCTTAGTAAGTAGTTCTATCGCTCCTGAGGTTTGCACTGAATCAGCCAAATAATTCATAAGCTCACTTATACATGTCCTACGAAATTATTCTAAATAGAAGCATACTTTAGGGTGCCATCACTAAATTAGCCATCAAATTAGTTTGAGTCTTATGGCCGCTTATATTAAAATGCTGCTGCAAACATTTAAAAATCATTGTTTTGCCTCTTTCACTGTTCTGCTTATACTTCAAAGTTTATTTTTTTAAATCATGTTTTTTCTAACAAATATTATTTTTCCCCATTCCATGCCTTAATTACTGCTCTCTCAGTTGGACATTGAACAAGTCGACAAATGCATGTTGCATCACTAAAATTTTAATGACACCAGTTTAGGTGTCAAACCAGTCGCCAGTCGACCATAAAATATGAAATTTAGCAGCAAATCACTTCAATGGGTTTTTTGTTGCCCGACGCAGACATTTTGAAACTTGAAACGTTTGCACTTAAACTACGCCAAATATGATAGTTTTCATTAGTTGTAAAATTGTTGTTGTAGTTTTTATTTGCGCCATCAAGCCGACTACCTACAAATGCGCCATAATTTAATTAAATTTAATTACTTTTTCAAACCCTTTTCAACCAGCCACCATCTCAACTGAAAAAATAAAATAAAAATGTAGGTAAAATGAATGAAATTGCAAATGAAAAGCCCAGACAGCCAAAGTGACAGACGGTGCGCCTGAAAGTATGTCATCAAATGTGCACACTAAACGTACAGCAATGTGTGTGTGTTTGTGTTGCGCTGTTGACGGTTGGTGACAGGTAGCTGAGAGGGCGGGGGCGAGGGGTGGGTGTGCGGGCAGTTGGCACAACGCAAAAGTCAAAGTCTAAATTACACTTGTGGCTTTTTCAATGATGCGTGCAAAAAGTGAAATGAAAACGAAAAGCGGCAGAGCAGCAGGAAAATACGAATTAAATAGTGAATGACAGTAGTAAAACCGCAAAATTCTGGCGTTGTCTGTGTGTGTGTGTTTGTGTGCATTAGTGCGTATTCTACACACACACACACATACATTCATATGTAATGTGCGTGTTTGTGGGGTGGATTTTGTGTATGGCTGGCTGATTTTTTCTGCGTGCTGACATTTGTTTATGTGCGTCGTGCGCTCTTATGTTGCAATTAATGTGCTTTCATATGGAAAAAAGTAATTTGGCGTCAAAGCGCTGAACACATACGCACATAGACAGAAGCATATACAGAAACTTTAACACATTAGAGAACAGCGGACTGTTAGAGTGGCACGTATTTTGGAATTTAGGGCAGCTGACGCTTTATGATGTTTTAATGTATATTTAAAAATACATTTTTGGGGAAATTAAATCTATCTGCCTAAAGGACACTAAAAGATTTAATATTTTTTAATTTAAAAAATCTACAAAAGCGAGATTTCTTATAATGTGTAGTACAATCCGACCTTCGATGATGGACTGAAAAAATGGAGCAAAATGAGTTCCTTCATGTAGGAGAAGGATGCAGAAATTAAGGTAAATAGGAAAGTAAATATTTAGGTTAGACATGATTTAGTGCACGATTTTTCGATTTTGATGCTCCGCAACCGCTCATTTGATGCGGTTTGGTAAAAAAGTGCATGAGCCAAAAAATTTTGGGGCTAGAGTGGGGCTAAATGGCGTCGCATCGAGGTCAAAGTTCACAAAAAAGCTGGGAAATTCGACAAATTTTCCACAGCTGGTCAGAAGTTGCTCTTAGAGGGATAAAATCTATGACCGACCCCACTAGTTTTCCTTACTGAACATTTCTTTCACACATACTTACCCCCTATCTCCAACCCTTAATGGGGCTCCCATACAAAATGGTCGTTTTTATAAAATAGGCTCCCACTGCTCCCAGGTTGCCCCCAGAAGTGTCAAATGTATGACCGACACCCATTTATTTTCTCTTCCAAATATTTCTTCCAAACATACCTATCCGCTAACTCCAAGTCCTAAGGGGGCTGCCATACAAAACTGGCCATTTTCTATGCCATTGGCTCTCCACTTGCAAATGTGGTAGTTAAGTAAGCGAGAAAACATCGTATCTCGGAAACTACTGAACCGATGTCAATGATTTGTCCAGCGTTCACCAACATTCTTGAGTACAAAAAATACAAAATTAATTAAGATTCAGAAATTCACCACCAGAGGACGTCTCCCATACGATCAGATTTGTGACGTTGTCAACTTTTGGGTTCCTGAACCCATTATTAAGAATCTCCATACAACACTAAATCATGTCTAATGTGGGTATGTATGTAGAATGTGGGTAGGTAAGTAGGTGGGTACGTAAAAGCCAATGAGGACCATTGTGGTAGCACTGGATCGATTTTCATCTCCTAGGACTCGAACCAAACGTATTAAGTGAAGAACGGATTGTCCAACTGATTCGTACACAAATTTTAATCTAAAAAACAACTTTACTTCCTCAAGAAGTTCAGCAAGTTCTATATGGTACCACGTAATCGTTTTCTTCTTTTTCCTTCTACTAAGACTCGAACCAAACGAAAGAAGTGGAGAAAGGATTCTCCAACTGTTTCTTACACAAATTTTATTGTATAAACCAATTCCACTTTCTCATGAAGTTCAGCAAATCTGATAGCTCAGCGTTTATGTAGTATCACGAAATCGCTTTCTTCTTCTTCCTTCTACTAAGACTTGAACCTATCGAAAGAAGTGGAGAAAGGATTCTCCAACTGTTTCTTACACAAATTTTAATCTATAAACCTTCATCATGGAGCTCAGCAAATCTGATAGCTCAGCGTTTTTATGGTACCATGAGAGCTTTTTCTTCTCCTACTTAGTACCCGAACCAACCAAAACATGTTAAGAAAGGTGAAGAAATAGCAAATTATTTCTAACTCAAATTTGAATCTAAATCCAGTTGATTTTGTAGATCCAAAAGTTCAGATTCTTTGAAGAACAATAGGGTCAGTTTCCTTCTCATAGCACTGGGATTAACCCAAACAAGTGAAGAAAGGTAAAGAAACATCCAACTGTCTTGAACTCAAATTTAAATCTATGAAGCTATTCGACTTCCTCATGAAGTTTAGTAGAACCAGTTTCCTTGTGGTACCACAGGATCGATTTCTTTCACATTTGGTTCGAAATAACCGAAACGGAAGTGAAGAAGAATGGAGAAAATTGTCTCTTCATCATGAGATGCATGACCGACAACCGAATCACGTACAGAAAGGTAAAGGAATAACACTCAACTGTCTCGTACTCACATTTTAATCTATAAACCTGTTTGACTTCCTTATAAAGTTTAAAAGATTAAAAAGCTCAGCTTCTTTCTGTACCACAGAATCTCTTTTCTTCCATTAAGACTCGAGCCAATCGCAGGAAGAGAAGAAAGATGCAAGTATATTCAACTCTTTCGTACTCAAATCTGTATCTATAAACCAATTCGACTTTCTCATGAAGTACAACAGATCCGAGAGTTAAACTCGGATAGACGGCAACAGACTTCTTGTTTTAAGTTAACTAGTTTCATAGGAAGTCTTCTATTGTCTCTGTTACTATTTCATCAACACAGCCAGTAATGTATACACTGGACGCGGAGAGCCATTTTATGCACATTGAAGTAATGACAAAGTGTCCTCTGATGACTCCAATGAAGTAATGACAAAGTGTCCTCTGATGACTCCAATGAGCCGCCCAGTAGAAAAAACTTAGCAGAAACCTATATCATACTTCGTATTTCTAATTAATGGATATTCTCCCAATTCGAGTCCGTTGTTCTCCCTTAAATGGATCGAGACAGAAAAGATATCGGAAAGTGCCTCAAGTTATCTGTTCCACTATTCTTTCAATAAGACTCAATATGCTTGCAAATTTAACGCCCATGTCTCCATTTAGATATCCAACAGTTAAGATAGCTGCTTTATAAGACTTTTTCCAGCCAACTCATCTGTCATCAGTCATTCATTCAAAATCTTCAGAAACCCAGCATAAACTGACATCCAGATGCCGTATGGCCTTTATTCCGCTTCGTGAAACCTCCAATTTCTCAACACCAGGCAACACTCTGCAAGTTGTCAAATTGTTCAAATAAGTGCCACCCTAAAAATCATCTACCACTCTCTTCAACAGCAACGTGTACAATTTGCTGTCATTTAATACTTTAAGCGGAATTTGTTGAAGTTGCGGGCAAAAGTAATTAAAATGCTGTAGCAAAAACTTTTATTAGCAGTCAAAAGAGGCGTTTTTCTTTGTTAGCTGACTGTGGTTTATGTTTTAGTGGGTTTGGTTTCAGACAACTAAATTTTTGGGCAAATTTTAGTGAAATTGAAAGAAGTATACTGGTCGCTGTGGTTTCGGGGTTAGTGTATTGGAATGAGGGGTTCAAGCATGGACTAAGTTATTAATAGGAGCTAGGGGTTTGCATATTGGATTGACGGGTTCGAGCATAGACTCTTAATAACTTAGTCTATGCTCGAACCCCTCAATCCAATACAATAACCCCTAACCCAGAGCGACCACTATAATTATTGAATATTGAATAATTGTTGTGTAGTCCGAAGAGACCGAAAAATGTTTAGCAGAAGGAAGAAAACGCTTAACTTCCAAACCAGCTTCACTACTCATATGCCCAGTAAAGAGTATTTAATAGATCGAAAATAACAGATGCCAAGTGGAATAAGTGGTTCTCTGTGGGATATTGCAGCGATTTTCAGAAAAAGAGAAAAATGTCTTGACTCCTTGTTCTGTATCAGCTAACAGAGCTTTCGATTTTATATATAACAGAGATAGCTGGATTCATGTTGGAGTCGTTGCGGTTTCCAGCGCCATAAAAGGACCAGTTGTACCTGATGTATCTTTATGTGCACAGGTGGGGTTTTTTAGAAGAAGACTGCCACTCCAACTCAAACTTAAACCTTGCCCACGTTGAAAAGAGAAACACAGTTCAATGTTTCTAGAAAAGTAAGTAAGTGAGTAAGTGAGCTTTTTTAGAGGAAGACTTTCATTCCAAAGCTGACCTAAATCTGGGCCAATAAAGTGTTCAGTTTACTGCTTACAGTCCAGTATAGCTTAGGTAGGTAAGGGTTTGTGCAGCCCAGATTGCACTTCCAATCGGGGGCCCAAATGGCCCATTTGGGAATCCCCACTGAAATCGCTCTGGAGCTAACCAACAAACTCAATCCGGGGCAAAACAGTGCGATCTATTAATAAAGGAACAAATCTGAGATTTGAACTTTACCCCTCTAGGACCATCAGGAATCTTGACAGTGCCGGGCAGTGGCACAGGATGTTTTGTAACGCTTCTACCTCTTCATTGCTGTAGTTTTTGCAGACATCACTGAACGAGAGGAGGCATTCGATGAGCATAGATTCGATCATAGTGTCTGGTGATGAGGAGTTATCGAATGTCGGTTTCACTCAAGGAGGCGTTTCCCTCAAGGACAGGGGGTGTTTAATAGTGACCGGCAGGTGCTGCAATCGGTCCTACTGCGCCATGAGGGCTCAGTGTCTTTTTTGGTCAACCTTTCAATATTCACATACAGAACAGATATCAGAGAAAGCACAGAGTTATCTACTTCAATGGTGAGCAAGGTGATCCTCTTTCATTGATCTATTAATTGAACAGAATTGTTCACCATTTTGTGCGTTGTTTGGATAGCAAATCATTCATTGCATGTTGAAGTTAATAATTCAATTAATTTTAAATAGATTTGCATACTAAAACCTCTCAAATGTTGGTATCTTTCTCCTTCATTTCACCTCATTCAGTACTAAGATGTGTGTCTGACCCGTCCATAGCTCAGACTTTCAAGCTCAGTCGCTGTATGCTGTGAGCCTCAGGCGCGATTCACTGAAGTTGTGTTTTGCAGAAATTGCACACAACTCAAAACTATACGCCAGAGGCCAAGCATCAATCAGAATCATGCATTGCTGTGGGCAGTTATCTTTCCTCTTCAAAGGAACACGCCTCCCACCATTTCCAGTTGCCCTCATTTGTTTCAGTATTATTTCCACCCCCCAACTTATGTTCGTCTTTTCTCTCCCATTTCTCATTTAAATTTTGACAATACACAATTAGAACTGCAACAAATCAACTCATTTAAATTTGGGACAATACACAATTAGAATTGAAACAAGTCAACTTCATTAACTTCAGACTTGTGCTCTCTAATTTTAACATTGCACATTCAACTTAATTCATTATGCAAAGTACTTTACGCTAAATAATTTCAGTTATTTATGCATTACAAATTTTTGTGACAAAAATAAAGTAAGAAAACAACAAAAAGAAAAGTTGTTGTCCGAACGATAATTTATGCAAATGACTACAAATGAAGCCAGCACACACACTTTTCCACCTCGGCCCAAGTACAGCAAATGAACAAACAATCCCCAAAAGTATGCCACACTTAATTAATGTATACGAAAATGACAATAAACTGGCAGCAACAAAAATACACACAGCCACACAGACACAGCTTGTAACTGTAATTAAATGCTTGTAGCAAAGAATTAACCTTAAATTTTTATGCAAATTGCAATGGGACAAAATATTCGAAACGAAACAAAACAGGAAAAATGTACAAGAGAAACTAGCTAACCAAAAAAACAAATTCTTTCATCAGCCTAAAAATATGCAAACATAAAAACGTAAACGCAAAATACATAAAATGTCAACTAAAAAGCAAACGAAATTATTTGGAACGAATAGGAGAAATGAAATGTAAACAGTGCACAGTATGTGGCCAATTTGCATATAATGTGGCAATGACAACAACAACAACAAACACCATAATAAAGTTTCAATGCGGCAGAGGCAGCAAATCGTAGTGAAAGTAGGTAAGAAATTGAATAAAATGGCAGAAGGTAGACAGCAAAGCAAGTCAGGCCGGTCAGTGAGGGAGAGGAGGGGGTGAGAGTGTTTAAGGAGCGGTAGCTGCTAACAGACGGCAACAGCTAGAAGTGAGAATATGTCTTTGGGTCGCCAACGTTCAATGGTTTCTGTGTCGACTTATTGAAGGTTGCTGCCACGAAGCGCGAAGTTTGACACTGTGCGCCTAAAATGCTGCCAGGACATTTACCTTTCCGGGGTCACCATTGTAGGTGACATGATTTTGTTTTTTTTTTATTAAATTTGTTGTTGTTGTATTTTTTTCTGTTTGCTTTCCACGTTTGGCCAGAAACAATTCGCTGAAACCCGAGAAACTGTGGCGCCGTTCGAACTATTTTTGCGTCCAGCCTGTGACACAACACTGACCGAATGAATATAAAAACTGCTATAAAATATGCGCCGCGACCGGCAACCGAACAGAACGTGTTGTGCGCAGTAGAGGGAACATGAAAATATTTATGATTTGCTTTGGTGACAGCTTAAGGACATTTTGGGGTCACGGCAACTCGGCCACCCAGTGCGATTTTCATTTTCCTACTTTTTTTTCTAATATTCGTAATTTAATTTAATATTTTTTCTATACACATTTTTTTGATTGCTCAGACAACATGGTAAAAAGTTTAGCAGGTCGCAAGGATGGACAACGCCATCTAAATGGTGCGTCATAGTTCGCCACAAGGCACAGTGATTCGTTCCATAGAAAAAATTAAAAAAATTTATAGTCTCAGAATTAAATGATTTGTAATTTTGTAATTTGAAAGGTAAAACTCCAACTAAGAAAACCCAAAAAATCTGTGCAAAAAATTAATTAGTGTGTGTGCAAAAGCGGCTCAAAGTTGAAACTTTTTTCACAAAAATATGTAAACACATATTTTCTGTTTTTTTGTCTATTGAGTAAAAAAAATTTAAAAAATACATGGTTACCTAGAAGTTGCTAAACCTTTCAATACAGATCAAAAAATGATGTGGTCATTTTCGCTTTTAATGTTTTCTCAAAATTTGCAAAGCTGAGGCTTTTACATAACTTTTAATTCAAAATATTTTTCTAAATTAAAAATCTGAAAATTGGCAAAACTTAGAGGAAAATATCTAAAAAGTATGTGAAAGTATGTTCCTGGATTTTTTAATTTTAAGAAGCATTCTTTCTTTGTCGGATAATGTAATTATATCTTCCGATATCTTCCGATCTCACAAAATAATTCAATTTGAAAAGTGGTCTAAACACGTATTTTTCGACAAAATTTATTTTATTTATGCCTAAAAGTATGCAATTAGCACGAAAAATGATAAAATCTGCAAAAATGCAAAACACACATCTATTATTATTATGGTTTTTATTGGAAAACCAGAGGGTCCTAAGACAATTTCTGTTACTCTTTGCAATAATCAATGGTGACGTTACCGATTAAATGTAAAATCTGAATAATCTAGCCAACACATTTGGTGCTATAGCTTTCCAAAAATGATGAAATTTGCAAAATTAAGCAGTATACTACTAAACTAGTATACAAAATTTTATGAAGAACGGACCACTCCTTCAAATTTTGTCCCGCGGTTGTATGGAGTCGAATCACTGTGCAGTGGTGTGAGCTCTGATGCCACGTACTTATTAATATTTTAATATTTGTGCAAAAAATGTTGTCGTAGGCGCCAAAAAGAGGCCTAAAAATACTATTTACATAATAAAAATATTATTTATTAAAAGCGAAAAATGAGAAAAATTAATAATGGTCAGTAGCGGCAAATTTATTATGCGGCATTGTCATTTGTTTTGCTATTATTAGCAATGATTTTATATTTTTTCGCCGTCGATGCGTCAAAAACTGAACAACTGAAAATGTTCATAGCTTTGTGGAAAAAGTGATAATGAATAAATAAATAGCCTAGAAATATGCTAAGCAATTTGCACTCGCAGAGCTACTACGATTACAAAAATTTGTTCTTCCTGTAATGGATTTAGGGTGTATTTGTTGCCTACTTTTGGGCGTACATTTATTTTAAAATTGTGCAGGTGAGAGATTCACTTAGTGAAGAGAATTTGATGCTATGAATGAAATTTGCAGCTTAATAAATCAATAGATGAATGTACTCAATTGTTATACATTTTTTATTTATAGACTTATATTTGAGTCTATATGAGCGAGTATCTAAAATTTGCTTTTTGTGTTTTGTATTTCTTATTATGAGAATGAACCAACTGTCTTCCTAGTCTTAAAGCCTTCTTGATCGCAAACTATTGGCATCATTTTATATATTTTTCTGTGTTCAGACATTATTCACACATTTAATGCTGACTGGATAGTCATAGTTTCTTAGCATACATTTAGGCCGAACCTTGCATATACTAAGCTAGCTGTAACTGGTTGATCACTATGGCCACTCATAGACCCCTATTGGGTCCTTTGCAATACCAGTTAAAGGTGCGTTCACTAGTTGAAGTAGTAATCCTTAAGAAAAGAAGTATTTTGTGGCAAACCTAAGCAGAGACCTCGGTCCTAGCAATGAATCGTACATATAAGAACAGAAAAATATACATTCTTCATCAGTGGCGCACACAGGATTTCATTTGGGGGGTTTTGCGTACAACTTTGGGGCCGAATACTATTCGAAATCATATTTTGTACCAGGAATTTTTGTGTTTGGGAGGGGTTTGAACCCCCAAACCCCTTCCTTGCCCTCCGGTGGGTGACACTGTACTTGATACAAGTATGCAAGCATTGCATTTTTCGACCATTTTCAAAAATCATACATTTTTGAATGTTGACCCACAGTGACTTTTTAAGGACTTTACAATTTTAAGGACATACACATTTCAAATATTTTTTTTAAATATTTGCAGTTGTGCAACGATGAAGATATGCATATCAAATGAAAGAGTAAAAATGTCTCCTTTTAACTAAATTTTATACTTTGAACTTTCAGGACCAATATGTCAGGTAGGGAAAACAAACATGTTTTGGATCTCAGTCTGTAGATTCATACATTTAAATTGTATTCTATTTCAAAGTTCTCAATAAAGTTACACAAAACCCCCCCGAAACAAAATCCTGCGTGCACCACTGGTCACCCCATCAAATTGTTAGTCACACAGTTCCATCAATTGAAAGAACTAAGAAACTTAGAAAACTTCTAGTCGTTGAGCATACTTAGCTATGGAGATCTCAGCGTGCCTCCAGCTTGTGGTGATTTGGTAGCAACCTCCTATTCGAATCTAACAATAATCAGATTTCTAATTTCCAAAGACTTTGTCTTTGAATAGAATAAGTTTGCTGATATATTTCCAGGACTGGGTTTTACGATATCTTATTTCAGCCATATTTAAAGGATTAAGTTATGGATCATAGCAGCACACATAGACACGTCAGATCCCTAACAATATCGGAAAACAGTGAAGAGAGACAGAGATACAGTAAAACTTGTATCCTCAATGAATATCACAGAATTTCTGTCAAACTTAAGCAAATCGAAACTAATCCCTTTTCAACGAAATTTATTTTTTAATTTCAATTTTTTGTAATTTTACCTTCAAGTTTCATTAATTGGAATATTTCTCAACAGTTAATAATTTGTTCCTAGAAATATAAAATACTGAATAAATTTTCCCATTTATTAAGTAATATTTCTGAAAAATGTTCCCCCCCAACTTGAGTATGTTTTCTTTGAATATAAAAATCATTGCATGTAATTTTCATTGCTGCAATTTTTATTACACTGGCATATGCGGCCAGCAAGTCCCCTACTTATTCCAGGTAGTCAAATTGTTCTTGCTTTTTCTTTGTTTTTTTTTTTGCTAGCCACTTTCGTTTAGGCTGCTTCGGAGGCGAACTGTGGCAATCTCTCAATTAAAATGGAATGTAATAAAATTTACATTTTTCGTAGCACAGAAATTCTCTCTTCCATGTACGTAAAAAAAATGTACATAATACCTTCAGTGTCATAGAATTCTTATTGCTCCAATCCCACAGCAGTGGAGCGTGCAGGCGGCGGCCAGAAGTGCGAGCAAAGTGACCGCAATGCCACAAGTGGTCAAAAGTTCATTCGTTCGTTAGGAAATTGCAGTCGCGCTGCCACAGACAGACAGAGAGACTCAGCAAGAAAAAGCGAGAAAGACATGCAGCAATAATGTCAGTTATGCATCGCTTCAGCTTGCAACTGGGTTCTTTTTTTCTCTTTTTTTGTGTTGAGTACTGTTGGTAAATTACAATTTTAATATTGCACTTTATTTAATTTTTTTACTTTTAAAGTGCAACAGTGTGTTTGCATGTGTAAGTGCGAGTCCATGTGCGGTCAAAGGTGTACAGTGCACGCCCGCTTTCAGCATTGCGGGGGTCAGCATTCAAGCAGAACGCCAAGAGTTATGTGAAATGTGTAACGTAAAAAGCAATGCGGCTTTTGTGCTGGCACGCCGGCTGCCAAAGAATTTCTGCTAAGAAAATGTGCGGCGAGTGCATATGAAAATGCTGGAACATTGCAAGAAAACCGCACGAAGCACAGGTTGGACGTGTGTGGCCGAGTCGCAGTGCACCGAGACTTAACACACATATGGCAAATTGTCTGCAACTGTTGCCGGACGTGCAATTTAAGAGCGACGGTTTTTGCGGTGTGCTCACAATATTTTGCCTTATTTTTAGTTGGCATACATTTAGGTGCGCCAGAAACTTCAGCTGCAGTTGGCAATTTCATTATTTGAATATTTTTGTGCAAATAGTTAGCTATGCTCAAAGGAAGCGGTTAATATTATTTGTAACGATGGCCAACGATTGTGGAAGCAAGAAAAGTCATTTGAAAGATATTACAAATAGTTTTTAATACAATCTACTACCTAAAAGTATGCCATATATATGTAGCTCCGGGTTTGATAGAAGCAGTGTATTGAAAATTTTAATATTAATTTCTTAGTACTCAGTTAGTACTTGAGCTCAGGAATGTGACAATTAACAGGTCTCCTTCCAAGGCTTTAAGTTAGATAAGTTTGCAGAAGGGGTGTGTACGACATGCACGACTCAAAGACCCTGTGGTAGATTGTGACTCCCTTCAATTTGGTTATGGTGACCTCCCCTATCTGTTGCGTCTGGATAACAGACACATTTTTTTGGGAACCATCATCCTTTCCTATCTGTTGGGTTTTCTGCGAAAAAGGAGAGAGCCCTTTGACCTTGGTCACTACGCAGCTGTCCCTTCGTCTGGATTCTTAGGTCAAGTTAGTTTACAGAAGGTATGCACTTCCACACGAAGACCCGGTTCGAACCATTGTAATTTCCTTCAATTTGAAGACGGTGTCCTTCCGTACCTGTTGGGTTCCCTGTGATCCAGAGGGGTCTTTTGAGAACCAGTTAGTCTTGGTGAGTACGCACCGGTCCCTCCGTCTAAGGCTTTGGGAAAAGTTAGTTTACAGAAGGTATGCACTTCCACTCGATGACCCCGTCGGAACCATTGTAATTTCCTTCAATCTGGAGACGGTTTCATTTCGTACCTGTTATGTTCCCTGTGATCCAGAGGGAATCTTTTGCGAACCATCATCCGATTTGGATACGGTGTCCTTCCGTACCTATTGGGTTTCCTATGATTCAGACGAAATCTTTTGGGAACCGTTTGACCTTGGTAGGTAAGCATCGGTTCCTCCTTCTTTAGGTCAGGTTAGTTTAAAGAAGACCCCGTTGGAACCATTGTAATTTCCTTCAATTTGGAGGCGGTGTCCTCCTGTACCTGTTGGATTCCCTGTGATCCAGAGGGGGTCTTTTGGGAAACATTTGTTCTTGGTGAGTATGCACCAGTTCCTGCTTCTAAGGCCTTAGGTCAGGTTAGTTTACTGAAGGTGTGCACGTCCACTCGGAGACCACGTTGGGTCCATTGTGATTCCCTCCAATTTGGAGCCAGCGTCCTTCTGTACTTGTTGGGTTCCAAAGCGGATCCTTTGGGAACCATTCGGTCTTGGTAAGCACATACAGGTTTCTCCTTCTAAGGTGTGTGCGACTTGCACTTCCACTCGTAGACCCTTTTGGGATCATTGTGATCCGAGTCAATAAGTATCCGTTGTCCTTCCCTACCTGTTGGCTTCCCTGTGATCGAGATGGGACCCCTTAGGTTACAGAAGGGGTGTATGAGACTTGCAAACCTACTTGGAGACCTTATTGGGTCCATTGTGATTCCCTTTAACTTGGATCCAGTGTCCTTCTCTATCCTGTTTTCCAGATGGGATCCATTTGATTTTGGTGATCAAGGCATAAACTATTTTTGCGAGTCCATCGAGTCCTTTCTCCTCGAAAGGTTTCGAAAAATGTTATTACAACCATAAATTGCAGTTCACTGAAAAGCACACGTTTGGAGGAAAACCTCTTAAACCACTGCCCTTTCGACAGGGTTGCTCGAGGTCTATGAGAACGCATGAAGTTATACACAATTGATGAGTGGGTGCTGTCTATCTTGACTTTCTAGTATCTTCTGGTGCATTTCACATACACAATGGACAATAGATACGATGGCAGCTTGCATGTACAATCGACATTAAAGTGAAAATAATCATAAATTATAAAATGTTTAATAATATTGCAAAAATAGCGGTTAGTCGCTAAAAATTCGGCATATTTTTTAAAACCCTTTTTGTAGCATTAAAATCTGTACAATAGGAAAGCGCTGACGAAAATTGAGTCTTTCTGACATCAAAGAAACGAAAACAGTAAATGTCGCGAAGTAAACAAGCTACATGCATACTAACTCGAACTTCTATCAGGCAATTCACTGGGGTCATCATTGAACAATGTGTCATAGGGTCCATGCACATAATATGGCACCTCTAATCCAATACTGTCTGCAGGAGCTGCGAAGTTGAAGAGGAAACATAAATGATAAAAAACTTTCCAAGTAAATGTTTGGCTTTCCAGAAATGCTGGTCTTAACAACCTGTGATCAAAGTCCAAAAAGCAAAGCAGAATTTCAACTATGAGAGTTAGCAAGTTTTATCAAGAAGTTTAAGTATTTATTATAAATTCTTCTTTATTATAAATTTGATTATGCTGGGAACCCAATGTAGCCCAAAAAAAGGGTCTTAAAAGTATATCTCCGATACATAAACCCTGAGGAAGCATGGGAGAATGAGGCAGAATTAGAGATCTGTCAATATCCAAAAAGTCTTTGCCCTCTTAGGACAATAGATTTTCTGTTTGAATCCAAAAAGTAGTAAAGTGGTATAGGACTCTGTCTTTTGAATTTCTTTTCGACCTCCAGGCTACAGGAAAACAAGACCGATAAAGCGAATCCGACAACATATAAGCGCTGAGGGAAGACTGAGTAAGAATCTTTAAATATACTTGAAGTCTTTGCTTTTGGAACAATACGTCTCTATTTTCATATCGGATATTTAAAGTGATGAAGAAATTTATCAGTCTTTGTTTCTCCATTGTCTCTTAAACTTATCTTTGACCCACTGTAATTAAAAAACAAGGCTGAAGAAGTAGACCTAAGGACAAAAAAGCGCTGAGAATTGAATGAAGGTTTGTCTATATCTTAAAAGTCTTTGCGTCTTGAATCAGTGAAGAACTTTGTCTCTCTTAGTCTCTTCTTTGTCTTTTGAACTTCTGTTCGATCTACTGTAGTCTAAAAAATAAGAAGAAATAAGAAAATAAGTTAATCCTATGATGCGTAAGCACTGAATTAGGTTTGAAAGAGCATTTTTCAATATCCTAAAAGTCTTTGCATTCTGGACAAAACATCTGTCTTTGCTATCGCAAATTTTAAATAGTGAAGGACTTTGTCTGTCTTAGTCTTTCGTTTGTCCCTTGAACTTCTCTTCGACCTACTGTAGTCTAAAAAATAAGACCGGAAAAGTGAATTTGGAAATAAAGTGCTGAGTTAGGGTTGCAAGAGGATCTGTGAATATCCTAAAAGTCTTTGAATCTTGAAGAACAAATTTCTGTTTCGTTTGTCATATTTGTCTTTTCTTCCTCTCCTTTGTCTTTTAAACTTTTGTTCGACCTACTGTAGTTTAGGAAACTAGGCCAGAAATATCCAGGCCAGATCCTATGATAAATATGAGCTGAGAGACGGTTAAATGAGAATCTGCCAATAGCCAAAAAGATTTCTAAGTTCTAATCTCTAATTATTTCTTGAGATTGATAGAGGATTTTTCAATATAATAAAAGTCTTTGCATCTTGGACAAATTATCGGTCTTTGCTACCGCATATTTGAAATGGTGAAATGGTGTCTGTCTTAGTCTTTCGTTGTCCTTTGAACTTTTCTTCGACCTACTATAGTCTAAAAAATAAGACCGAATAAGTGAATCTTATGATAAGTAAGCGCTGAGTTAGGGTTAAAAGAGGATCTTTCAATATCTTAAAAGTCTTTGCGTCTTGGACAAAACATCTTTGTTTGCCACTGTAAATTTGAAATTGTGAAGGACTTTGTTTGTCTCAGTATTTTCTTTGCCTTTTGAACTTCTCTTCAACCTGCTGTAGTCTAAAAAATAAGACCGATAAGAAAAGTGAATTTGGAAATAAATAAGTGCAGAGTTAGGCCTGATGGAGCATCTTTCAATGTCCCAAAAGTCTTTGCGTGTTGGAGAACAAATTTTTCTATCGTTTGTCAAATTTATCTTTTTTTCCTCTCCTTTGTCTTCTGAACTTTTATTCCACTTACTGTAACCTAGAAGACTAACCCCGAAATTTGGATCCTATGATAAATATGAGCTGAAGGACAGTTGAGTGAGGATCTGCCAATGGCCAACAAGATTTCACCTCTGTCTGTCTCCATCGCTAATTATTTCTTGAAGTTCACTCAGGTTTTCATATTTGTTAGCTAACACAATTTTCTTGCCTTCCTTTCATTTCTGTTCATGTACACACTTTTTTCGCTTACACTTTTTTTCAATTTACGCTCACTTCACGTAAATCCCTTCAATGCAGCGCAAACGAGTTGCCAGTGTCGCCTGTCGCTGATAAGACAGAAGTTTATTGCCATTCATTTTGCCGCAAGAACGCGTGCCACAATGAAACAGGCAGCCCAGGCTGTCTGGAAGCTGAAGAAACGACAGAAGTCAAAGGCATACATTTTTCGCCTATTTTTGTTCACTCTTTCGTTTGCTTGTACTCTAAGTATACTTTTTTCTTGCTTTAGGCAAGTGAAGTGGGATAGTGTATGTGTGTGTGTGTGTGTGTGTGTGTGTGAGTGTGGCTTGAATGTTTGAGAGTCTTAGGATAATGTAATAAAAACGTATATTTTACATACTCACCAACACACACAAACGTACATATATGTATATGGCATGAATCAAGCGCTAAGCAGACACATAGGTATACTATAGAATGTTTATATGTGTGTATGTGTCTGCACTTGTAATAATTTCACACATTTACGCAGCACTTTTGTGCATAATTTTTCCTCTGTTGCCTTTTGTAAAATATTCTTTTTTCATTATTGCTGTTATACTTTTTGTTATATTTTGTTATAGTTGTTGTTGTTATTATTTGTTTGGCAACAGTTTTGCCCATTTGACAGGCAACACTTGCCGTCACGGCCCAGAGAGGGGAAACACAGCACGGAATGGGCAATCACAAAGTGTTGTTGTAGAGGCAGGAACGCAGCCTGCACTGGTAGCCGACTAAGTACAAGCAAACTGAGAGCAAGTACAGAAAATTGCACGCACATTATTTGTTTGATTTCATGAACGTACATACAGACATGCTTCCCTTCTGCCACCCTTCTACCAGCTCGTACGAGTCCAAGGAGGCAGACGCAGTGCGGCGAACTTGTTCTCAATGCGTGCGCGACACAATGTTGTGTGTGTGTGTGTGTGCGTGTGTTGTTATTGATAACCGTCGGCAGCGTGTCCCGAAATTGAAATAAATCTTGACAAGTGCGTTTTTCCAGCGACTCATGCTTTGGTCGTTTCACTAAGCGCGCACCATGTGCGGGTTGGCAACCCTAATGCTGTGGCGTGAACGTCAAATACCAACAAAACTTTTGTATTTATGTTTATGTGCATGTTTATGTGTATGTGTGCGTGCGTGCGTGTGTTTTTGGCATGACATGCACGATAACATTTTGATTCTCTAAGGTAAACTGAATTAATGAGACGCAACTGTGCGTGGCGCTGCGCGGGGGGAACATAATGGCGACGGGTGAGGGGGGTGGAGGCGCTGTGTGTGAGCTTCAAATTATACCATCTGCAATTAGGCGATAACGTGCTATTTATATTTACAGCACTTATTTAGTGTTTCACTCTTGCCGTAGCATACTTTTGGGCGCAATTTGTGCCAATTGCATTTCTTGAGTGTTTTAGGAAATGATAATTGAAAGGAAATGAAGCGGACAGATTTCTCAAAACTCTCTTACACAATCTGGGCTGCAGTTAGGCATTTTTGTGAGATTACAAAATTTTAGTTCATTCGGTGTGAATGATTGGAAGGACGAATTTTTATACTTTTGAGTGATAAGGACAAGCTTGGCCTATAAGAAATTGCTACACAGATATTGCTAAGTCATTGCAATGAGACAATTGAAACTTAAGTGAGTTTCTTTGAGTCTAAACTAACTTAAAAAAGTTTATAAAAAACCTGAATGAATAAAAAAACGTGTACTAAACTTAGGTTATTTGATGAGAATGAGTTGGGGGAGAGGGTTGTTACTTTTTTAGGCATTAACAAATTTTGGCCGCTGAGAAATTGCTTGACATATTTTTAGGATTAATTCCTAATGTGGCATCAAAATGGATCAACTGTAGCTAAGCTACTACTTAACTGGCCATAACAACCGATCTTAAGCCTCAAATGAATCATGCTGAACTAACTTATAAAAGGGCAGAAAAAAACATAAATAGATCAGAAACTTTAGTAGAAGTGAAATCGAGAAGCAAATTTAGTACTTTTGTAGTCATCAGAAAAACTTGACCGCTGGGAAATGTCTAGAAATATGCTTAGGTTTAATTCTTAATGTGACTTTAGAATGAATCAATTGAAGCTTAAGTGAATTATTTTGATTCATACCGAACTCACTTATAAAATTGTACAAAAAACCTAAATGGATCAGAAAAACTTGAACTAAACTTTAGTATATTTGGTATAAATGAATTCGAAGAGGGATTTTAGTACATCTTTAGTCATTAGGACAACTGGGCCGCTGAGGAACAAGTAGACAAATTTTTAAGATTAATTTTTACTGTGACATTAGAATGGATCAACTTAAGCTTAAGTGAAATATTTTGATTCATATCGAACTAACTTATAAAGTGTACAAAAAACATAAATAGATCAGAAAAACTGGAAATAAACTTTAGTTTCTTAGATATGAACGAATTCGAGGAGGTAATTTAGTACTTTTTAGTCATTAGGACAGCTTTAGTCATTAGAAACAACTAGGTAGATTTTTAGTATTAATTCTTACTGTGACATTAGAATAGATCAAGTGAAGTCAAGCTTAAGTGAACATTTTTAATTCATACCGAACTAATAAAAGTGAACAAAAAACCTAAATCGATCAGAAAAATGTGAACCACCAAACCTTAGTTTATTTGGTATGAATGAATTCAGGAAGGGAATTTAGTACTTTTTTTTAGTCATTAGGACAACTTGGCCGCTGAGAAAAAGAAAGACATATTCCTAGGGTTAATTCCTACTGCAAATCCAAAAGTAATCAAGTGAAGCTTAAGTGAACTTTTTTAATTCATACCAAACTAACTTATAAAAGTTTACAAAAAACCTAAATCGATCAGAAAAACTGGAACTAGACTAGTTTATTTGGTATAAATGAATTTGAGAAGGGATTTTAGTACCTTTAGGAGGACTCAGCCGCTGAGAAATTATTAAACCAATAAGGACACAATGCCATATGAGTCTCATTTTGGGCATTTTAGAAAACAATGTCTATCGATTCAGTTTCTATTCTAATTCTTTTCTTATTATTTTTAACTTTACAAAAATAAAAAATAAAAATAAATAAACACAAAACCTTCAATAAATATTGCATGCAATTTTGTATCAGCTGCCCACCAACATTTGGTTAATGTTGCTGGCGCAGTTAAGTATTGCACATGTTCCCGACTTGTTGCTGTTACCATAGTTTTTGTGTTGGTAGTAATGGTGGTTGCTTCATTTGTATTTTGTCTTGTCCTGTGCTTTCCACTAAATGTTTTCAGTTTGGTTCTTTGGTGGTGTCTAGTTGTTGCATTAACGCTTTACGCTTCGCTAGTTGGGGTGACACCACATCATGTCCACATCCATTACCTGCCTTTGCCCATTCAACATTTGATATCAACGATTAGGGCTTTAAATTGTAAACACAATTTATTGCCAATGGAACACACTGAACAATGCAATGCGATGCGTTGAGTGACTGTTGTTTTTGTATATTTTGGGTACAAGAAATTTTACATTGAATCGAAAGCGTGTTATGAAAATGCTATAAAGTTTCCACCTGTTACGCATCAAATGCTGCACGTGTCTTCCGGTTATGGTAGACCATTTTAATTATTTAATTATATGTGATTTATTGAGGTATTTTTGGTTCGTTCTGACATTGAATTGAAGAGAAAATTTGAAAAATTTGATTTGATTTGAAGAGATACTTGGAATTGAAATGAAACTGGGTTCGGTAGCAGGTTCTGAAAGCTCGATCACAGTGCTCAGTAATAATTACTGAGCACTATAATCTATCTGGCTTGGCCATGTCACCCATAGAGATGATGAAGCTGCGGCAAAAATATGTCCAACGCAGTAGCTGAAGATCCACGATGAAGAGGGAGACCATGTCTCCGGTGGAAGGACCATGTAGAGGACAAGCTATAATTTCTAGGTCTGAACGACTGAAAAAGGCGCTAGCAAAGCAGAGACTAGTGGGGAGAACTTTTGTCGAGGGCTTAACAGAGTCATTGGTTGTTAAGTCTAGTTAAGTACGTAAGTAAGTAACGTTGCTTTGAGTTGAAGGAAGATCTCTCTAGTCAGTCATTGAAAGGGTTTAATAGAGACTAGAATAGATATTAAAATGAATAGAATAAAGATAGGAAAAGAGAGTAGAATAGAGTACAGAATAGATAATAGACAAAAGAAAATAATAGAGAATAGATTAGAGAGAATTGAATAGAGAAATTAATAGAGAATAAAATAGAGAAGAGAGTATATTAAAGAATATAATATAGAATAAAGAATATAATAGAGAACATTACATTACATATAACATACATATAAGAGAACATACATATAACACAAAAAAAACATTTCCTTGTTGTATGGCTCAATGCATATTGATCGCTGTTATGACGCACGTGCGCCATGAAGTCGCTCACTTCCGGTTCCTGCAATTATCTCTCACTCTGCAGTCAACCTTGACCAACTGACAGCATGTCTGCATGGATCTTTCTGGACTGCCTGCCGTTTAAATTCCCCCCTCTCGAATTCAACTGTCTGTCCATTGACCCCGACGCACTTTAATTCAACATTAAAGTCATCGACTGTACGCTTTGTGCTCCCTACACACACACACACACACACACAGTCACGCAGCGCAAGTGGTCAGGGATCAAGTTACAATTAGGTGTGTTGTTGTTGCTTTATTGTGGTTATAAGGTTGTGCGGGCATTTAAAATGCACCAACCACAATTTAGGGTTTTTTCAAACTGTTGAAAAAAGAGGAAATTGTAAAGTTTTTTTTTACAACTTTAATTCAAAACTGAGCTCAAATGTTGGCAGTTGATTTTAAGAATTTATTGCATTAATAATTGAATTTAATTTGCAGCTAATTGAAATCTATCATATCAAATATTTTACTTTTTTTGAAGCGATAACATTACGAAAAAGATTAAAATATTAAAAACAATAAAGAAAAAATATTAAAAATTAAAAAAAATATAAAAATTATATAAAAAATACATCTAAAAATATATAAAAAAAATATAAAGAAAAAACTGAAAACAAAATTCCATTCATAGTCGCAACTGCCGCCACTACGTCAAACCCCACTTGCTGCCGCTTATTAATTATGGTTGTTGGCGAAACTTTTTTTTGTTTTGCTGCGGAACAGTGAAAAGATGTTGGGAAAAAAGTATTTTCACAAAAAAAAAAATTTCAACATTTCATGCACAAAATCAAATTTGCAAAAATTTCATTTTTCACCCCTCCAAAACCAACCAAACAACCAACCAACTTGTTTGCCAACGTCACTCAGTGTTGTTGTTGTTGGTCTTGTTTGCAATAGAAGCGCGCAGAAGTCAAATAAGTTGGCCTGACTGCGCCATAAGTTGCTGTGGTGGTTGTTGTTGTTGTTGTTGTGCTGCTGCAAGGTAAAACCACAAAAACAAAAAGAAATAGTAAAAAAGCATGCTTAAGAGTTGAAGAGAAAGCGGAAACGGCGCGAAGTGCGCAGGAAGTGAGTCCACAACCCGCACGCGAAAAACTTTGGTCGGAACTTAATTTGGCGAATTGTTGCGCGCGTAGACAACAACAACAACAACAATAACAACAACAAATAAGTTGTGGAAAGTTATAAAAACAACAACAAAATTTAAGTAAACGAAACAACAACAAGGAACAGTCAAAATATGGCAACAACAGGAACAAGTAACAGCAAAACAACAACAATAACAACAACAACTGCAAACATAGTTAATATAAGAACAACAAGAGGAAAACAGCAGCAACAACAACAACAACAATCACAACAAATACCGTACAACAACAAACAAAACAACAACAACAACAACGATATTAACAACAAACCGAAATTGCTGTTGGTTTATGCACACAACGCCACATTGCCACCACATCCTGCTGCGCCACATCCTGCACCACTTTGGATGCCACTTCAATTTACAAAAACAACAACAACAACAAGAAAAATAAGTTGTTTTTTTTAATATTGCGCTCCAGACATCTTGCAGTGTTGTTCTTGTTTTTTCTTTGCAGTCTCAACAGTGCTACAGGTAACCCAGAGCAACATTGGCTACAACTACAGCAACAACAACAACATATAGCAACCATAGCGGAAATGGCAGCAACCTGACTTCTCTTCAGGTTGCAACAAGTTCCATGGAGTTCGGCAACGAAGAGAAAGAAACGGAAGAAGAAGAAGAAGCAGCAAAAGACGAAGCGCAACATATGCAAATTTAATATTTTTATTAAAAAACTTTTTGGCCATATGAAAATGCCGACGAAAAAAATGTAAAAAAAATTTGCAAAGTCAAGAAAAAACAACAAAAGCAACTAAAAGAATTGCAAAAACATTTTAGCAAAATACTTGGGCGCTGGTTTTGCGTTTCGGAGGAAGAAACGCGATATAAATACTTTCGTCAAAATTTTAGCTGCGAACGCAGTTTTCAACAACTAAGAAAGCCAAATATTGAGGTTGTTGTTGTTGTATTTGAAAATTTGTTTGCTTTAGGAACTTGTTTATGGATTTTGAAATTTTGGATAATTTTTTTTTATACTTATTTGTTGTTGCCAGTTTTGTTGCTCCCGCTGGGGTTAAGAAAGCTTTTATTACTTTTTTGCTGTGGGATTTCTTTGCGATTGTTGTTGTTGGTGTTATTTGTTGTGGTGTCGTTGTTGTTGGTGTCTATCATTTGTGTTTTTCTTATATTGAGTATAGGAAGTTTCAGTTGGTAGTGTGAGAAAACAGTGATTACAGCGCCTCTGGTGACTTGGCCAAGTGTTTATTCAAGTGATATATTCAGTTATTGTTGTTTTTGTTGTTGCTAGTTTATCAAATTGCTTACAATTTAATTTTGATTTAATTTTAAAATTTTTTAAACCCGTGCAAAGTATGCAAAAGGCCTAAGTTTACTTTGACTTAGCCTTCAATAGGATTTTTGTCAGAAAGTGTTTGCAAATATTTTTAAATTTTAGATTCAGGTGTTTAACCATTTAACTTTTACATAGTCAAAATACCAATTTAAATTCTTAATTCTGAAACCACACCATACAAAACCATGTTTTTTTACTCCGTTTGATCTTTTGTGGAGCTGTAGTGCTCAGAGTGTGAGATCTGTGCAAAAAAATAAAATGTGTCTTTTAAAATTTCCACAGTCGAAATACGACAGAAATGAAGGCTAGACAAATTTTTGTGTACTTAGCAAATTTTTGCAATAAACAAAATTGATCAAAAATCTGTATTAAGTGTGTAAAAAACTACAACATGCTCGAACGCGCTTCAAATGTTGACTGTGACATTAGGAGAGTCTACTTTGAGCAAATAAAACGTTTTTAGAGGAGGTCCTAAAAGCCGAAAAGGCCAATAAATAAAAAAATAAATGAATCAATAAATAAGTAAATAAATAAATAAATCAAAAAATAAATAAATAAATAAATAAAAAAATAAATCAATACAATAAATCAATAAATCAATAAATGAATAAATAAATAAATACATAAATAAAAAAATTGAATAAATTAATTAATAAGTAAATAAATAAATAAATAAATAAACAAATAAATAAATAAATGAGGAAAGAAATTAAGAAATAAATAAATAAATAAAACAATACATAAATGAAAAAAAAAATAAATAAATAAATAGAGAGAGAAAGAAATAAATAAATAAAAAATAAATAAATAAATAAAGAAAGAAAAAAATAAAGGAATAAATAAATAAATAAATAAATAAAAATAAATAAATAAATAAATAAATAACTAAATAAATAAATAAATAAAGAAATAAATAAATAAATAAATAAATAAATAAATAAATAAATAAATAAATAAATAAATAAATAATTAAGTAAATAAATAAATAAATAAATAAATGAATAAATAAATAAATAAATAAATGAATAAATAAATGAATAAATAAATAAAGAAATAAATAAATAAAGAAATAAATAAATAAAGAAATAAATAAAGAAAGAATAAAAAAGAGAAAGAACAAAATTTTTTTAACACACTTCATGTGCATGAAAAATGTTGTTTTAATTTCAAAATTATAAACCGCTCACACTTCTGTTGATTTTTTGCTATTGATTTCGTTTTCTATTTTTTCCCAAACAAGCTTTGCTTTTGCAACGCAAAAGTACTTATAGCATTTTTTTATAAAAAAAAATAAATAAAAAATAAAAACTCTAGGATTAAGTCCAGCAATTGCACTGACCCGACTGGACT
The DNA here is from genome assembly GCA_963668005.1 of Melieria crassipennis. Classification (NCBI taxonomy): domain Eukaryota; kingdom Metazoa; phylum Arthropoda; class Insecta; order Diptera; family Ulidiidae; genus Melieria; species Melieria crassipennis. Next base: position 74,908,654 of record OY764962.1, on the reverse strand, counting down.
CTCCACCTGCGGTGCGCGTCCAACACATTCAAATAACCGTTAACTACCCCAAATTACATTTGCATACGAGCGTAAAAATGTTACATATATATACAAAAATATATATACATGTATATATAGTATGTATAAAGGTATGTGTATGTGTGCGTTGAAGCACGCAAATGCAAACGTCTGTCCACTTGAAAAAAGTGCTCAATCTGTGTAAAGGTCAATTGTGTTGGTCCTTTGCACACTGTGTGCGCATATTTAAATTACTTTTTGGAGTCGCTATCGGTAATGCCACATCGGTGATGTTGCAAACACACACACACACTGTCACACAGTTTTATGCTTTTGCTTTGCGAAGGTATTATTTTTTTATTGCTTTTGGCATGTGAATTGTTCAACTGTTTGAGCATTGTGCGCAACTGTTGGAATGTAAAAAAGGTGGTGCAGAAAATACCGCAAAAAAATTATGTAATGTAATTTTATGCATAAAGTGGCATTACCAGCAGCTTTAAACATTTAGAATTGGAAACAAATCGGAAAGAAAATTATTCAACAAGCACTGTGAATCGATTGCAGTTTAAGCCCCAAAACAGCTCTCAGTAAATTTAAAAAAAAGTTTATCTTTAGTTGATAAACTCAAATCATTCAGTGTCCTTGTCTCATAATCTTGCAGTGACGCAAATTGTACATAATGTATACATCAGATTTATACAACATTTTTATTACCCTTAAGTCTAACTTTGCTATTGTCTCTGCGCTCAGTTGAATTTGTGTTCATTTCTGCTACACTTTTTTAAACTTTTTTATACTATCAACTAATAAAATCGTTTTAAATCCTTTGCCACTCTACCTTCATGCACATAAATTTTACTGCCAAATTCTTTTTGAAACACATATTTTATTATTTCTTGTTCTTTTCATTGGCCGCCAACGTGTCAGGCAGCGCCTGTCATTGCATTGTGGTGGCATTAAATTATGTGCTCACACATGCCGCACACACACACACACACACAGAGACAACGCATCCTCTGTCCTTTGTACGCTTTTTGCATGCATCGCTTCGCTTGCCGCACTGTTGCATTTGTGGCGCGTCTCCACGGCTGCGGTCATTCGGTGTGGCATATGTCACAGTGTAATGTCAGCTGATAAGCAGCGACATGCCGTGCTCGTTTTTATTCAATTTAATTTCCGTCTTTTTCACCAACGAAAGAGAGAGGGAGTGTGTATGTAGTTCGTGTAGTTGATGCTGAGTGAAATTTTGGTATGAAAATTTAATTGAAAATTTATGAGAATTTTTAGTAAAGCTTTAAACACACTTAAAAGTTATCTTGAAGAATGTATTTCTTTCTTTCTTGCAGAAAAGTGTGCAAGAAATTACAAGTCCAGAAATTGTCCGCTTAAGAAGTTTGAAGAGGGAGGAAGAAGTTAATTAAAAAGAAGTTAATTAAAGGAATACCACTTGTTTACTTGGTTTTTTAGTTAGCATGTACTAATTATAATTGTTTCAAAATTCTAGTTAAATTGAAAAATAATTTTGTATTATTAATAGTATAGTAATAGTTTATTTCATTAATTATTTATATTTTTTCTTTATATTTTTATTTTTTATAACTATTTTATTATTTTTATATTTCTATTTTTTATAGCAATTTTTTTATTTTTATATTTTGTAACTGTTTTATTAATTATTTTTTATTTTTTTGTTGTTTCAATAATTCTTTTGTAATACTTTTTATTTTTTTAAATTCAATATTTTTATTTTTTTATTTTTTATGTAGCGTACATAAAATAATATAATAATTTCTATTTACGTTTAAGTTGGTCTCATGTTTATATTTTTTATTATTATTAGCTAATTAATTGTTTTCAATAATAGTTTTTTTTATAATTTAAATTTTTAGTTATTTTAATTTTCTATTTTTTCCAATAATAATAATTTTTTTCTTTCAATTTGTTTGAATAATAATTTTTACGTTCATATTTAATTTTTTTACACTTTTTATATGTTTTATATAATTGTTTTTATTTTGTTCATATTTCCTTCTCTTTCATGTTTATATTGTTTAAAATCTTATTATAATGTTCTAATTCTTGTTTTTATTTTGTTTCAATGATGGGTTTTTATTTTTCATTTCGTTTCTTTAGTTACTTTTTTTTGGTGTTTTTTTTTGTTCAATAGTTATATTTGATTTTTTATTGAGTTTTCCTTAAGAGTTCTTGTATTGTAATTTTTTAATTTTAATATTTTATTTTGAAAATATTCCTTTCAATGCTTTATTTTTTTTTGCAAAAATTCTTCAATTTTTTTTTTCGTTCTACTACTTAGTTATATATTTCTTGAATTTTGTTTTTGTTTAAATAGTAATTTCTTATGTTTTATATTTCCTTTTGTTTAATACTTACTATACTTTTTTGTATTTTTATTTGTTTTAATAACTCTTTTTTAATTTTTTATTTTAATAATTAGTTTCATTTAATTTAAATATTAAAATTTTTTTTCATTTAATAGTAATTTTATTTTTTTATATTTCATTTTGTTTAATAGTTATTATACTTTTTTTGTACTTTAATACAAACACTTTAATTACACTTTAACACTTTAATTAGTGTCATTTGTTTTTAAATATTTTTTTATTATTTAATTTCAAAAATATTCTTTTAATGCTTTATTTTGGTTCAGTAAAGTTTCTATTCTAATAGTTATATATTTCTTGTATTCTTTTTGTTTCAATAGTAATTTTTTTAATTTCGTTTTGTTACATAGTTTTTATACTTTTTTGTACGTATTTATTTTGTTTTAGGAATTAAAAAAAAATGTTATGTTAATAATTATCATATAAATAGACATATATAAAAAAGTATGTTGTTTACTTATCCAATTTTTTTTGTTTTCATATTTTGCCTTACTAATTATTTCGGTTGTTTATTTTGTTTATTTAACAAAACAAGATATACTGATTTGTTTTAATAAACATGTTTTTTTTTGGTTTTTTATTTTGCTACATTTTGCTAAACATTTTTTATATTTGGTATTGAATTATATTATTATTTTAATTTTCTAAATTTGTTTATTTTGTTTTAATTTCCTACATTTTGTGTTTTATTTTAATAATTATTTAAAATATTTATTTTTCATATACTGTGTTAATTTTTTTAATTGCTATTTTGGTTTAATTATTATTTGAAATTTTATGTTTTTTGAATTTGTTTTAAATTTTGCTTCATTGTTAGTTTTCTTTATAATTACTTTGCTTTTACTTTTTTGTATTTCATATATAGTGTTAATACTTAGTTTTGGTTTTTGTATTTTAATTAATTAGTGAAATTGTTTATATATGTTAAGTTGTATTTTTTTTCAATTATAGTTTCTTGGATATTTTTAATTTTTGATATTCAAGTTTTCATTTCAGTTTGGTTTAATAATAATTTCTTGTTGATAATATAATTAATAATAATAATTATTATTTTTTTGTTTTTAATTTTTAATTTGTTTAAATTTGTCTCTTAAGTTTTTTATATAATACATTTGTGTTTTTTATTTTTCTTCAATAATAATAGTTTTATTGTTAAATAATTAATTTAATTTTTTATATTTTTTATTTCTGTTTTTGTGTTTTTTTCATGTTTATTTTGTTATATATGTTTTTTTTTAATCTGTTTTAAAATTATTTTAATTTATTATGTTTTTATATATTAATTTGTTTTTTTTTTTATTTTGTGAAGTTTTTAATATGTTTTATGCTGTATTTTGTTTCAATAATAGTTTCTTGGATATTTTGTAATTTTTTGGTTTAGTAATATTTTTTTTTAATTTTCAATTTGTTTTAATTATTGTTTTAATTCTTTTATATAATACATTTTGTATATTTTTTATTTTGCTTCAATAATAGCTTTTTTGTTTAATAAATTATTTGAGTTTTTTATATTTTTTTATTTTTGTTCCAGTTTATATTTTTTTACCTAGGTTTTTTAAATTTTTATTTTAAGATAAATTTTTTATTATGCTTTTATAATGGTTTTTATGAGTTATATATTTATATATTATACTTTGTAATTTTTGGTTTAGTAATATTTTTTTTAATTTTCAATTTGTTTTAATTATTGTTTTAATTCTTTTATATAATACATGTTGTATATTTTTTATTTTGCTTCAATAATAGTTTTTTTGTTTAATAAATTATTTGAGTTTTTTATATTTTTTTTATTTTTGTTCCAGTTTATATTTTTTACCTACGTTTTTTAAATTTTTATTTTAAGATATATTTTTTATTATGCTTTTATAATGATTTTGATGAGTTATATATTTATATATATATATATATTATCTATATATATTTATTTTCATATTGTTTTTATTTCATAATATATTAATTTTTGTATATTGTAATTTATATTTTTGGAAATATTTTTTATTTATATTTATTTTATAAATAATTTTTATTTTGCTTTTATAATTCTGTGTTTTATTATTTATGTATTTCTAGTTTTTATTTTATTTAAATAATTAATGGTTTACTGTAACTAACTCATTCATAATACAATAGAAATATTTTCAAAAAAAAGAAAAAAACAAAATAAATCTAAGCAAACGTATTTCTCCTGAGATTCATCATCAGTTAAATCACAAAGACTTTCACAGCAAAGCTTTAGCCTCAACGTTTTTTTTATTTTAATTTGTAGCGCTAAATATTTTCGCTTCTGCTAACTTTTCGCTAATAACAAAATTTGGAATTTTTTAAAAGTTAGCAAAAAAATAAATAAATTAGGCAAACAAGTGACAAATAATAAATACAAACCAAGTTATTTAAAAAGTTTTTGAGCCGCAGCACGTTTCCGCTGCCGCCTCGGATTTTTCTACTTACGACTGTGACGCTCACTTCGGTCCCTCAGTGTTGTGCACAAAATGGCAAACAACAAATCGTCAGAGCCAACGAAAAGTAGGTAGTTTAAAAATTGAAAATGGCAACAACAACAAACGAAATTATATTCAAAAAGTTCACAACACAAACCGAATGCAACAGTGCGAGCAGAAACGTGCGCAACGAACGAATCCTGCTGCGTTTATTTTTCAAATTAAATGCGCACAACAACAGTTGGCACGAAGCGGGACCAGGGGCGCGCTAAATTATGCAATCGCTGAAATATAACATAAAAACAAAAACAATAACAATAATACGCTACCACGGAAAGTAGCAACCAACAACAAAAGTGGTAACTTTTTTGTGACGCCACAACTTTACTCTATCTCTCTCTCTCTCTCTGAATGTCTCTGTCTCTCTTGCTTTTGGCCTGTCAGCATATTCATTACTTCCGCCTGGGCGTATAAACAAAAATTGCCAACAACTCAACGACAAAAGTATTCGAAAATTTTAATAATAATGCCGCGAACGTGTTGCCAACACTACAAAACCAAAGCTGACAGCAATGAAGTGACAGACACAACTTTCAAATGGCAACAGTGTCTGTATGTATGTGTGTGTGTGTGTGTGTGTATGTGCAATTTAACACAGCTAAATATACAAAGCAACAAATAGACGACATGCATACAAACAGACAGACAAATATTCAAACAGTTGGATAGATGCAAAGTCAGACAATCAGTCAGAGCCTGCGAGCGCAGCGTGGAGAGACCAACCGAGCGACATTGTCGGATATGTAGACTGAAGTTTACTTTGGTTGTTATTGGAGTTTTCTGTTGTTATATTTGCCTCTGTTGTTGTTGTTGTTGTTGTTGTTGCTGTCGCTTTACTGTTTTTCACGCACACGACTTTGATGACACTAATTTATATGTTGATGAACTGCTGTTACATTTACATCGAAAAGTTTTCGTCCATTTTATTTGTTTGTTTGTTTGCTTGTTTGTTGCTTTGTCAGCACAGTTGGCGTTTAGTTGTTGGGAGGTGTATGTAGAAATGTGGCGCAGCATCACGAATTAAAATCATATTTAAAAAGTTCTTTACAAGTTTTTTGTAATGAGAAAAATTTTTAATATTATCCGTTTTGAATATTTTTTAATGAAAATTTCGATAATTTTTTCAATGTTATTCATTCATATTTGTGACTAACTCTTTTAGTCATAAAGGGTGACCTGTAATCAGTGATAAAAGATGTTTCCAATAAGGATGTGACAGCAACTGTCAAAGATATCAATGACATTTAGTTGTCAAAATATTTAGTATTAATTTAAAATATTAATGTAGTTTATTTCTGTGTGGAAATAATTTGAAAAATAGTGTCGGGTAATCGAAAAAATAAATAAATTAAAAAAATTAATAAAACAAATAAATAAAATAAATATTGTCGAAAAAGTTTTAAGTTTGAAAAGTTTGAGCGTGAGTACACTCTTTTGGCTCCTTCGCGTTTCAGGATCTTTATACATTTTTTTCCGATGTAAAATGTAATGTCTGAGACCTGTGCTCGCTAGACTGTTCCGACAAGTGAAAACAACACCAAAAAAACAACAACAAAAAATCACTCTTTTGGACCCTAAGCCACTAACCAGACAGAGATTGGTGCGATTTGAGGAAAACCCATGAAAAAGACCCCAAAATGTCAATTAAGCGTCGATTAGCTCAATTGGACATCACCACAGAGTGATGAATCGGTTGGATTCGGGCCTATATCTACATTAGGTTGCGCTGAAGCAGGAATTGGAGCTGAAGGACCAATGACAATGCCAAAAATGTTGGCAAGAGATGCGGATTTTGCCGGCTGACTCATACCTCTTACTATATTTTCTAGCTTTTAATTTTTTCGAGGCTCGAGGCTAACATTTGCGACGCCTTTGCGAAAATAACGTTGCATATATTGGACCGCGTTATCAAAATTTGGACCGACCGATTGACGCAGTGCCAGCGAAGCCGAGGCAATCATTTCAATGATGTGCACTTCCATACTTTCGTCATGTCATGAATGTATGTAGCTTCAAAATATAGTCAGAATCAATTTAAAATCTCATACGTTGCTGCTTTCTATCTTTTCTTCTATCTTTTCTTATAATTCTTATCGGATCACCTTTTAGTTCAAATAAATTTTTGTTTTATAGTTAAATACTTGATTAATGTTAGTTAGCAACTAATAAGTTTCTACTAATTAGTTGGTCAATTTAATAATTCAGCAAATAAGTCACCAGATGGACTTTACTACGAAGGACCTAGAATTAATAAATTCGTTGGTCAAAGGTTTGGTGGACTTTGGATGTCCTAAAGACACCACAGAAGTTGGACTGGGTCAACTGACTGAAAACAATCTCTATAGACTTTTGAGAAAAATCTTTTAAACTTGAAGTCTTTATGAATCAATGCATTTAATTCATTTAATTGAATCAATGGTCAGTTCAATGATCAAAAGTCTGGTTGACTTTGGATGTCCTGAAGACTCGACAGAAGTGGGACTGGGTCAACTGTCTGAAAACAAACTCTATAGACTTTTGAGAAAATCTTTAAAACTTTAAGTCTTTATGAATCAATGCATTTAAATGAATCAATGGTTAGTTCAATGGTCAAAGGTCTGGTTTACATTGGATGTCCTGAAGACACCTCGGGAGTTGGAATGGGTCTACCGAGTGCAAACAATCTCTATGGGCTGTTAAGAAGAGCTTTTAAACTTTAAACTTTTATGAATCAATGCATTTAAATGAATCATGAATCACGAATGAATGAATGCAAGGTCTGGTTGACTTTGGACGTCTTGAATACCCTACAGATATTGAACAGGGTCTACCGACTGTAGACAATCTCTATGGTTTTTTAAGAGGAGCTTTTCAACTTGAAGCTTTTATGAATCAATGCATTTAAATGAATCAATCGTCAATTCAGTGGGTAAAGGTCTGGTTGATTTTGGATGTCCTGAAGACACCACAGAAGTTGGACTACCGGCTGTAAGCAATCTCTATACACTTTTATGAACAGCTGTTGAACCTTAAACTTTTATGAAGTAATGCATTTAATTGAATCAATGGTCAGTTCAGTGGTGGACTTTAGATAATCTCAAAGCACTACAGAAGTTGGATTGGGTCTATCGATTACAGACAATATCTATGGGCTGTTAAAAAGAGCTTTTGAGCTTTAAGCTTTTATAAATCATCTAAGCATGAATAAAAGCTCAGTTCAATGGTTAAAAGTCTGGTTGACTTAAAATGGCCTCAAGACACTAAAGATGTGGAACTGGGTCTACTGACTGTTGACACTTTCGATTGGCTTTTGAAAAGAGCTATCAAACTTGAAGTTTTTATGGCTCTTTATATTTAAATGAATCAAGAATCCCGATTTGTATTGAAGTATGTGAACTAAAGTTTTGTTTTTTTAGGCCAAGAATTTAAATTTACTCCCGTAAGTTGGGTCTTTCGTTAACTATGAATTTAAATTAACTTACTTAAGTTAAATTTTTTGTTAACTGAGAATTTTAATTGACTTACTTAAATTAGTTTTTTTTTTGTTAACTGAGAATTTTAGTCAACTAACTTAAGTTGTGTCTTTTGTTAACTAGAAATTTAAGTTAACTAACTTAATTTTTGTCTTTTTTTTACTTAGAATTCAAATCTAATTTTTTAATAATAATAATTGACTGGCACGACAGCCCGCTTACGCGCGACTAAGGCCTAGCTTCCCGCAATTAATTAATTTAATTTAATTTAATTTTTAATTTTTTACTTTATTGAAAAAATGCTTTTCTCTTTTTTGCACTAAAAAAAACCACTACCTTCTAAGTACTCACTCTTAATTTGATTACTGTCAACTATTTCTCTCACTAAACTAAAAGTTCGCACTGTCACCCTACAGCCAGCCAGTGTGACATCCATAAAATTTGCAGCCGTAAACGCCCAAAAGTGCCCCTTTTCGCTTTATTGCTGTCACTACACATAAATTGCACACATGAACGCTTTGAACGGCAGCGAACTGCACCTGTGCCTTTACAAAAGCAACAGCAACAACAACTCCATCATTCATCCGTTGCTTTTTAGAAAGCAAAAAAACGCAATACGCTTTGACGCTCAACTCAACTTTGTAACCTTTTAATAATGTGCGCCCCTAAAAAAAAAATTCAGGTAGCTTAAAAAAAGTAGTGCGCACATTTTCGCCAAACTATGCGCCAACATTTTTTGCTCAACTTGTAGCTGAACGAAAAACTGAAAGCAACACTGACACACGACAGTACAGCAACAACAAACAGCGCATAATCCGTCAGCGCTGACGTTGTCGTCCTGTCTCACATTCGAGACTTTTACTGCCTTTTCGTTGAAAGTGCGGCGCAGAATTTTGTCGCTCACGACCCTTTGCTGGCTGCAACAAATCCAATTATTGAACACACACACGCGCACATATTTGTATATAAAAAAACGTAAGAAATTCACTTAACTTTGTAGTGGCAGCTGAATTGTACAAGAACAACAACAACAACGCTGTAGTATATAGAAAAAAATATATACATAAACCAAATACATAAAAAACATGGCGGGTTGTAAAGTTTCTTGGGCACAAAATGTGAACGTATCTACCCGAATGGCAGTGCAACCGAAGCCTTGACGAGTAAATCACTTACGCAGAAATATTTTCCGCATACATACATACATACAACGCGTACTTGACGGAAATTGGCAGAAGACTGGCCAGAAGAGAGTGAGGCACATTTATTGCGCCTTTTTAGGCATCAAATCAAGTTAAAAGCGTAAAAGCCGAAGAAAAGGATGCGTGGCGCTAAGGTAAAAAATGTTCAAATTTAGCAAATTGCCTAAAAGCAATTCAGATACAAATTTGCAAGTGTGCAGAAAGCCGGTGTGGCCATCATTTAGTTCGTTTTTTTTTCCACCTCCTACACTGGTTTTGCTGGTCTTGTGTTAACTATTTGCAATTTTGTTGATTAATGAAATCAAATATTGATTTTTTTGTAGCCGAAATATTACAGTTACTGAAAGTACAGTGGGCTGAAATTTTTCGCGTTTTTTATTAGTTGGCAACTTGAATAGCCAACATTGCAGTAGAGTTTAGTCGTAAAGCGAGCGCGTCATAATTGGTAACCGCTCTCGGTGGCGCGTTGTAAACGAAAAAGTAGTAAAACTTTTTGTTGCCACTGTTCTGTAACAAAATTAGAAATTGCCAATAAAACTCAAAATATTTACTATACTTAAGTGGTAAATAAAAAAACGGTAGTAAATTTAAATATCTCTAAGCAAAGTAGAGACGTCTAAAGTTGAAGGAATGCGATAGGAGGTTTTAAGATAAATTCAAATGTTCATGGGTGGGTTGAGAAAAAAGGTTCAAAAATGTGCTCGTAAAATGTACTAAAATGTAGTCGAAAAGTTTAAACTACTTGAAGCGGTACGCAATTGAAAGAAAGCAGAAGGAAGAACTATGCAGATAATAAAAACCCAAGAGGAACTTTGTTTGGGAAGCTGACAAATCATTCATTCTAAGCGACATAAAGTGTAACATGGCTTCTACAAGGAACTCAATTACTATAGAAAGAAGCATACAAATGGTTTGTTTCAGTCCTTTACCAGACAGGATAATAGAATATGGGTCCAGCCGGTGCGAGTTTGGTATGTCCATGCTCACAGATTCTTCAGTACCTACAAGGACTTCCACTTCCTTAAAAAAAAGGTACCTGTACTGGGTTCCCAGAGCATTTTCGCTTTGATATGAGAATTCTTCCTTCTCTAAGTGGGCCACTTCGATCAGTCTCTCGTCGGAATAACAGAAGATGGGTTCAGCCGTTAGAAATCCGGTGTGTTGATGGTCACAGGTTCACCAGTTTTTACAAAGATTTCCATCTCCTTTAAAAAAAGGTACTTGTAGTGGGATCTCAGAGCACTTTCGCTTTGATATGAGATTTCTTCCTTCTCTCAGCAGAAGCCACCTATGAAACGGATCTATTAAGTGGTCCACTTCGATCAAACTGCGGGCAAAATAATAGAGTTCTCAGAATAATCTGGATTTCTAGAGTACCTTCGCTTTGATACGAGACTTCTTCCTTTCCTAAGCAAAAGCCCAGAATAATCTGGGTTCCCAGAGCAATTTTGTTTGGATATGAGACTTATTCCTTCTCTCAGAAGTGGTCCACTTCGATCAATCTTCGGGCATAATAATAGGGTTCTCAGAAAAATCTGGGCTCCCAGAGTACCTTCCCTTTGATATGAGATTTCTTCTTTTTCTAAGCAGAAGCCCAGATGATCTGAGTTCCCAGAGCACTTTCGCTTTGATATCAGAATTATTCCTTCTCTCAGCAGAAGCCCCCTATGAAAAGGATTCATTAAGTGGTCCACTTCGATCAATTTTCCGGCAGAATAATAGGGTTTTCAGAACATTATGGGTTTTCAGAGCACTTTCGCTTTGATAAGCTTCGCAGAAGATTTCCATCTCATTAAAAAAATGTACCTGTACTGGGGTCCCAGTGCATTTTTGCTTTGTTATGAGACTTCTTCTTTCCACTGGTCCACTTCGATCAGTCTTCCGGAAAAATAATAGGGTTCTCAGAATAATCTGGATTTCTAGAGCACCTTCGCTTTGATACGAGACTTCTTCCTTTCCTAAGCAGAAGCCCAGAAAAGTTTGGGTTCCCAGAGCACTTTCACTTGGATATAAGACTTATTCCTTCTCTGAGTAGAAGCCCAGATGATGTGGGTTCCCAGCGCATTTTTGCTTTGTTATGAGACTTCTTCCTTCTGGGAGCAGAAGCCACCTATGAAGCGGATTCGTTAAATGGTCCATTTCGATCAGTCTTCCGGCAAAATAATAGGGTTCTCAGAATAATCTGGATTTCTAAAGCGCCTTCGCTTTGATACGAGACTTCTTCCTTTCCTAAGCAGAAGTCCAGCATAATGTGGGTTCCCAGAGCATTTTCACTTGGATATGAGACTTTTTCTTTCTCTGAGCAGAAGCCACCTATGAATGGGATCCATTAAATCTCAGAATATTCTGGGTTTTTAGAGCATTCGCTTTGATAAGCATCGCAGAAGATTTCCATCTCATTAAAAAAAGGTTCCTGCACTGGGTTACCAGTGCATTCTCGCTTTGTTATGACACTTCTTCCTTCTGGGAGCAGAAGCCACCTATGAAGCGGATTCGTTAAGTGGTCCACTTCGATCAGTCTTCCGGAAAAATAATAGGGTTCTCAGAATAATCTGGATTTCTAGAGCACCTTCGCTTTGATACGAGACTTCTTCCTTTCCTAAGCAGAAGCCCAGAAAAATGTGGGTTCCCAGAGCACTTTCACTTGGATAAAAGACTTATTCCTTCTCTGAGTAGAAGCCCAGATGATGTGGGTTCCCAGCGCATTTTTGCTTTGTTATGAGACTTCTTCCTTCTGGGAGCAGAAGCCACCTATGAAGCGAATTCGTTAAATGGTCCATTTCGATAAGTCTTCCGGCAAAATAATAGGGTTCTCAGAATAATCTGGATTTCTAAAGCGCCTTCGCTTTGATACGAGACTTCTTCCTTTCCTAAGCAGAAGTCCAGCATAATGTGGGTTCCCAGAGCATTTTCACTTGGATATGAGACTTCTTCTTTCTCTGAGCAGAAGCCACCTATGAATGGGATCCATTAAATCTCAGAATATTCTGGGTTTTTAGAGCATTCGCTTTGATAAGCTTCGCAGAAGATTTCCATCTCATTAAAAAAAGGTTCCTGCACTGGGTTCCCAGTGCATTCTCGCTTTGTTATGACACTTCTTCCTTCTGGGAGCAGAAGCCACCTATGAAGCGGATTCGTTAAGTGGTCCACTTCGATCAGTCTTCCGGAAAAATAATAGGGTTCTCAGAATAATCTGGATTTCTAGAGCACCTTCGCTTTGATACGAGACTTCTTCCTTTCCTAAGCAGAAGCCCAGAATAATCTTGGTTCCCAGAGCACTTTCACTTTGACATGAGATTTCTTCCTTCTCTGAGCAGAAGCCCAGATGATCCGGGTCTCCAGAGCATTCTCGCTTTGATATGAGACTTCTTCCTTCTGGGAGCAGAAGCCATCTATAAAACGGATCCAGTAAGTGGTCCACTTCGATCAATCTTCCGGAAAAATAATAGGGTTCTCCGTATATTCTGGGTTCTCAGAGCACTTTCGCTTTGATAAGCTTCGCAGAAGATTTCCACCTCTTTAAAAAAAGGTATCTGTACTGGGTTCCCACAGCACTTAAAATACTCACCTATACTGGGTTCCCACATCATTTTCGCTTTGATATGCGACTTTTTCGTCCTCTAAGCAGGAGCCAAAAGGGACCCATTAAGTTGTTTGCTTCGGTTATGTACCCGGCAGGATAATTTGGTTCAGCCGATAGGAAACCGGTATGTCGATGGACAGGGTTCATCAGTATCTTTATTTATTTTTTTTTACAAGTCAGTCTACAGCAGATTACCTTATAAGCTATGCTAACAAAGCTTCAAAAAATGCCATCTTCTATGAAAGAAGTACCTGTATTGTGTTCCCAGAGATTTTTCACTTTGAGCAGAAGCCACCTATGAAAGGGACCCATTAAGTGATCCAGCATAATAATAGAGTTCTCAGAATAATCTGAAAAAAGCGCACCAAACCAATTTTAGCAAAGTCCCCAACCATCCTGCTGTCACCTCCTTTACACAACAGATGGCGCTATCAGCGGTAGCTCACAACATGGAAGGGGTCGTTCCTAAGCGGCGATAGATGGCAGCCCCATCACTTAGGACTACTTGCGGCAGGCCAGTCACCTACCCTGGCGGGAAAACACAGCCGAGGCCCTATGCTCCCGACAGGAATGAACAAGGAAAAAACATGGACCCCATGAGAAGAGGTGTTCTGAAAAATCACCAGTTAATTGGCAGCCCGGTGACTTACTTCTGTCATAGCTTCATATATGGAAAAGTAAGGGGAAGAAAGTTTCAGCTTCTCGGCACTTGACCTGATTTATCTGGAAGAAGGAAAACTCACCTAAACAACTTCTTCGTCAAAAATCCAGGAGATGAAACCAATAGGATTTTTCACAGTCTATAAGGCTTCCTAAGAAGTTAAAATTGATTGAATGAGTGAGCGAACTTTAGTTCATGGCGTAAGTGGGTTCTGGATTGAGACAGCTACCTCTACTTGCTTAAGTAGTATGTGACAATTTTTAAAATACATATGCACAGTTTTTTAGATAATTTATTGCTCTTGTATATAAATAAACTTCTTTTACATAAATAAAATAATTTCCCTTTTTTCTTTAAATTTTTCACTCAATTAAAATGCCACAAATTGCGGCAAATCGTTACCATAAATCCAAAGCCACCCACTTTTTCCCTCACTTGGAGTAATTTTAATTAAAACTGCTGTTATCTAAATGTTATTTATCATAAATTTTTTGCTGTTGTTGTAACACAGTGCAATGTAAACAATTCAATTAATTTTCATAATCACACTTTAAAGCTCAACCTGACTGCCGCAACCCGCTGACATTGAGTCGCTCGTTTTTGAATTCATCACATGCAACACTGACAGCACAGGACGCATTTACGAGGGCAGCAGGAGGCATGACGAGCGTTTAGCTGCGTGTTAAAGGGAAATTAAAAACATTGTAATACAAATTTTTTTTGTGCGTTAAATTTTTAATTAAAAACACCAAAACGGATATTAATAAAAATATGATTTCCGCTATGCATACATAAAAATCACTTTTTTCGCCCCCTCTCTTCATAGTATACAAACAACAATTATGAAAAAAATATATTGTTACAAAAACAACAAAAAGGATACAAATACAAAAAACATGCAAATGTGCTGAACACGTTGCAAACAAGGAAAACGAGCTAAATTGCGGCTAAAAAGGGTGTGTGGCGTTTTGGTTGGCTAAGTGAGTGAGTCGATGGGTGAGTTAGTCAGTGAGTGAGTGAGTCACTCACGCTGGCACGCCATGCATTGCGGGCCAAAGGGGCCATCGCAGCAGGTGTTGACAACACTTGAATGCGCGTCGCTGCGGCGCCCTAAACGTTACAGTCGCGTTAGTCGAATCGACTGGCAGTGAATTGGCCACAACATGTAAAGTGCTTAAGGGATTTGCCAATGCAACTTTAGGTTTTACGTTGCTGTTGTTGTTTTGTGCAGTGTTTGTTTCTTATAGCTTTGCGGCTTCCGTTGCTGTTCTCTGATTTTTTTTTGTCATGATTTTCATATTGCAACTTTTTTAAGACACAAGGAAGCCATAGCAAACTGGACAGCTGTACGAGTATAGCCGGTCATCGGCACTATTTGTTGTTGTTATTATTGTTAATATACCTTTTGTTTAATTTGTTGTTGTTGCCAAGCGTGCGGCAAACAAGTTTTGTCATTGTTGTTGTTGTTGTTTCATATCAGTGCCAAAGTGTTAAAATTTGCTTGCATTTCTTGCAGTTGTTGTATTTGTTGTAGTGTTTGTTATTGTTGTCGTACTTCTTTCCTTTGTATCATGTTGCAAGTATCAAATTTCAGCAGCTTTATTGCTGTCAACGCTTTACTCTTGAGTTGCTCTTCAGCTCTCTTTAACAGGTGCTATGTGTTTGTTTTGTTGTTGTTGTTGTTGGTTTTCTTCTTTTTATTACTGTCACTAACCCTTCGAAAATTCTTTATGCTCATTGGCTTTGTGGCATGCGACTTGATTTTGCTGCATCTGGCTATATTTTTGTATCTTCTTTTACTGCAATCATTGCAGAAATCAAACCTTGACACAGAGACGCAGCATTTGTTATTTGCTTTATTTGTGTCAGAATGAGTTGATTGGTTTTAGTGAAAATTCAATTGTAACATTGAAATCTGAACACTACATGAAGATAATGACCAATGAAAGAGAAGAGGAGTTATAGCAAATTTCATGAGCTTTTAAAATAGTTTTTCTTAAGTCTCCAAACCATTAAGAAATTGTTTAGATAGTCGAAAATTTCACTGCGTACCAAACGATTTTGCCTTCTAAAACTGTCTACTTTTCAGACATCAACTAAACCTTCAAACTTAGTGCTCTGTTTGACTTCCAAAACTTTCCTCTTTTCAGACATGAACTAAGCCCTCGAACTAAATGGTCGAAAATTTTAATATTTATAATGTGAAATTAAAATATTTCAAACAATTTTGTCTTCGAAAACTGTCCACTTTTCAGACATCAACTAAACCTTCAAACTAAATGCTCGGGAATTATAATGTTTCAAACGATTTTATCTTTCAAAATTGTCTACTTTTCAGACATCAACACTTCAAACCAAATGCTTTGGAACTATAATATTTTAAACGATATCAAACGATTTTGTCTTCTAAAACTGTACACTTTTCAGGCATCAACTAAGCCTTCAAGCTAAAAGCTCTGGAATTATAATATTTCAAACCAGTTTAACTTCTAAAACTGTCCACTTTTTAGCATCAATTAAACGTTCAAACTATATGCTCTGAAATTATAATATTTCAAACAAATTTTCCTTCTTAAACTGTCTACTTTTCAGACATCAACTAAGCCTTCAAATTAAATGCTCTGGAATTATAATATTTCAAACCAATTTTACTTTTAAAACTGTCCTCTTTTCAGACATAAGCTAAGCCTTCAAACTAAGTGCTTTCAAATTAAAATATTTCAAACAATTTTGTCTTCGAAAACTGTCCACTTTTCAGACATCAGCTAAACCTTCAATCTAAGTGCTCTGAAATTAAAATATTTCAAACAATTTTGTCTCCTAAAATCTTCCACTTTTCAGACATCAACTAATCCTTCAAACTAAATTCTCTGAAATTAAAATATTTAAAACGATTTTGTCTTCGAAAACTATCCACTTTTCAGACCTCAACTAAGCCTTCAGACTAAATGCTCTGAAAATATAATATTTCAAACGTTTTTTTCTTCCAAAATTGTACAATTTTCAGACATCAAATAAGTCTTCAAACTAAATGCTCTGGAATTGTAATATTTCAAACAGTAACTATTAAACAATTTCATGCTCAAAAATTATAATATTTCCAACGATTTTGACTTCTAAAACTCTTCACTTCTTAGACATCCACTTAGTCTTCAATCAAAATGTTGCAAAATTATACAAAATTTTTTTTGTAAATTATCTAAAAAATTGCACAAGTTCCCTAACAAACTAAAGGCTCATAAGATTCTGAATTATACCACTGAAAATTACAAAAAATCTATTAAATGATACCAAAAATATTGTCACCCAAATATGAGTTCAGTTCTCACTTAGAACTTTTAAAATTTCAATAGACTGTGGCTACCAAATTGGGTGATTCAAAGTCCTTAAAATTGATACGAAAATTAAATTTTGAAACAAATTTGACAAGCTTTTCAAATTTGTATTTAGTTTGGCTTGAGTTGGCACAAGCCCTTTGAACACCTAAACCAGGATTGCCAGCAACTCATTAATTTGCTTTTTCTCCAAATCTCTTCGAACTTTGAGACTCACTTTATATTTAGGAGAATTTTTATCGGTGGATCAAGCAGAAATGTCATAAAAACTCGTCAACCTTGAGGCTCAGTTTGTATTTTGGAAGATTTGTATGGGTGAATCAAGCAGAAATGCCATCAAAACTCATCGAACTTGAGGCTCATCCTGTATTTTGAAAGATTTGTATGGGTGGATCGAGCAGAAATGCCATCAAAACTCATCGAACTTGAGGCTCACTCTGTTTTTTTAAGGATTTGTATGGGTGGATCGAGCAGAAATGCCATCAAAACTCGTCAAACTTGAGACTCACTCTTTATTTTGGAGAATTTGTTTCAATAGATCAAACATAAATTTTTGGTCTGACTTAGACATTGAATCACCTAATTGATTGTGAGGTGTCAAAGAAGACAGCCGCTGTGGATAATCTGGTAAACTAGTTTTTGAATGCCCCAGCAACTTAATAGGTGTCCTTGTAGGAACAGGTTGGTTCTAATATGGGTTACGGATCATGTTAGAAGAAAGTAATATGAGCTGGTAGATCAAATAGCTAAGAAGTGATTTAAAGAAGACTGCTGTACACCTAATCTAAGCAGCGCTGACGAGAGAAAGAGATCTAGGAGGTTTTTTTATTCGAGGGCAGCTGTTAAAATCCCATTGATCAGGGAAGTCAAAAGGTTTCCAGGTAAACACTTCATCTGCCTATTTGAGATAGATTTTGTAAAATTTGGGGCAAAATGGCCCGGCAAAATTAAATTTTGTCTGGGCATCTAAGGTAACTTTTACAAAGACCGGTTTTAACTTTTTGTTCGTACAATATTTTTTTGATTTTAGCATTAAAAATATAATAAAAATCACAAAGGATTTGCTATCAGAAAGCAATTCCAGAAAAGATAACTTCTATATTAAAAAAAAATCTATATAAATAAATATTTTATGTGCATGTTTAACAGATCATAATTTGAGAACGCCTCTACTGATTTGGCTAATTTGTTTTTGTTGTGCTCGTAATGGCCAGAACAAAGTTTGTATTAAAGAAAATTTGTGAAAAATTCATTGGAACAGTCGGAACGTGGCATTGTTCTACGAGCCCAAATTTTTTTTATAACTAACTGACTAATGAACTAACAGATGCACAGCAATGAAACTCGGAAGAAACTTACTGTTCGCCTATGTGCTTCGACTGGGAAAGTGGGATGAAGATTAGACAAGGGGGCATGGCACCTTCCATACATCTCTATCTCTATCATCTTTGCCAGTCAGCTCGTGAAGAATTAATTCAAACGAATCTTTTCTTAAAAAATGTACATCATATTTTTTCTAAGTACACTTCTTAGTTTGTTTATTACTAAATTAAATTTGTGGAAAGTCGAATTGTGTCGCTAGTTTATAATAAAAAAACCTCTAGAGGGGTGGGGGTCGGGTGGGGGTTGGATTCAAATCCTCTCAAATATGTGTTGGTTGCACAACTTTTGGATGAAAAATTCGGTTTCAAATGGAATTTGGCCCAAAAGTTTTGTACCAAATCCACCTGTGTGCCTCACTGAAGACCTCAATGGAGACATTTGCACTCCTTAGACATTCTAGTGTTAAGAATGTTTTCATTGTATATCCGAAATTTTATAGATCTCACTTTTTTCTTAACCTCTTGCTTTTTGCTGCTGTTTACATGCAAAATTTGATATTTCTATATTCAGTAGCGCACACAGGGAGGAGTGGGAGGGATTCAAACTCCAAGTACAAAAGTTTCTGGTGAAATATATGATTTCTAATGGAATTGGGCTCAGAAGTTGTACGCAAACCTCCGCCTCCCAAATGAAATCCTACCACTGTATTTTTAAATATTTTTCAAATCCATTCATTTGTGTCGTTAAAGTTGTTTCACTTTTCCATAGTTGGGGCAGCACATTTCCGTATTTACTTTTGCCAATTGCACTTGAGTGCACTTGTGTCACTTAATTGCTCACTGGAGCATTCATTAAGTTGCACACGTCGTTCTTATGTGCAGTGAGACTTATGTACATATATGTGTACATACTTAAAAGGGCATATAAACCTGTATGTCTGCATGTCTGATATGTAAGTACATACATTCGTTGGCATTTTATCAATTTTGCTGAACAAGGAAAAGCACTAAAAAGTTTGATCGCATTTTGTTTTATTGTTGCTGCATTTTCGTTTTATGTTTTTTGATTTCTGTATTCGTCAGAATTCGTTGTTCACATTCGTTCGTTGAAAAGTGCTCACCAAATCCTACTTTCTGACTAACCCATTTCATCATTGTTTGTGTATGTGTCCTTGTGATCCTGGCTGCGCGCATCCTTTCGTCTAATTACTCTACACTTAATCCTTCAAATTTCAACTAACCCCATGTTGTCACATGCCAAATTCTGAACACTTAGTGTCGCGTGGTTTCAGTGCACCACACCTCTGTTCCAATTAAGCCAACTCACCCGACAAAAACCCGCTAAATTCAAACAATCAATTGTGCGCCAATTACACCGTGCGACAAAAATTTTAAAAAAATTTTCACACCGGAAAAAATTCATATGGGTGTGAAATTAGAGACCAAACATAGCTCAGTTTTTGATTTCTACATCCTTTGTCCTTATAAAAGCACTTCAAAATTTTGAAGGGGATAAAAAATTAAACAAATATAAAAAAGACTTAACCTGGTTAAAATTTGGCGATATGTATATCAAATGAAAGAGGAAAGGCTCAAAAATTAAAACCAAATTAATTTTTTATCGATTTGTAAAAAAAGGCCATGAAAAAGGTCCTTTGAAAATTTTAATCCTTTATGTCCTTGAAAATTTATATAGAATTTTCTTAAAAAGTAAGTATGTTAAAACCCAAAATCTTCTTGATCACGTGTCAAAATTTCATTGCTCTAAATTTATTGGTTCGAAGGTTATTAAAGAAAAAGCCGGAAGCTGCAATTCTTATGAATTACAAAAACTCTAATTTATTTGAGTATCAGTATTTTAAATAATAAAAAGACACAAAATCAATGAAGCGAGAATAATGAAATTTTGACACGTGATCAACGAGATTTGGGGTTTTAACATACTTACTTTTCAAGAAAATGCGATGTAAATTTTCAAGGATATAAAGGTTTAAAATTTTCAAAGGACCTTTTTCATATCCTTTTTTACAAATCGATAAAAAATTAATTTTATTTCAATTCTTGAGCCTTTCCTCTTTCATTTGATATACATATCGCCATATTTTAACCAGGTTAATTATTTTTTATATTTTTTATATTTTTTATCCCCTTCAAAATTTTGAAGTAAGGACAAAGGATGTAGAAATCAAAAACTGAGTTATGTTTGGTCTCTAGTTTCACGCCCATATGGATTTTTTCCGGTGTGAAAAATGCTGTCGCACGGTGTTACCAGTTGCCATTTGCCACTTTTCGGTATCTCGTGTTGTGCATCTTTGTGATTGGCCTTTAAGTTTTGTTTGTTCTTGTTATTGTTGTTGTTGCAATTTCATTTCGCATTGACCGCCACTTAATTGTCGCTAATTCCATTTCGAGCGGAAAATTTAATTGCGGATTGATTGAGCGGTTAAGTTCGTTGTCCTTGTGGCCAAATGGACAATTTCGTTTTACGTGCACGTTTTCATTGACATTTACATACACACACACACATACACACACACACTTACATGCACATTTGCAAACGCATTGGCGTTCCGGTTGACATTTCGATGCGGCAACTGTGTTTGTGCTTTGCTGTAGTTATTTGCCTTTCTACATTTCGACTAATTGGCTAAGATATGTACAAAGGTAGCGGCTGGTTGGTCCGCTACAACTGACGCGATTGAATTTGAAATGCCAATTGGCGCTGCCGCTCAACATGTTCAATGTACACGAACATACACTTTGAAGCAAACGTGTTTAAATTTGCGTGTGTATGTGTGTGTTGACATATATTTGTGCACACGTAATCAATTCAATCAAGTCGTTAATTGCTTTGCAAATGACCAAGTCTGTTTGTCAATTTGCTGGCAGCGTGATTGTGGGTAACTGTATTATTTTGTAGCATACGTTTAGGTGTTTTTGAGAAAAGTTTACACATGCTGAAACTACTTAGTTGCTTGTAGCAGAAAGTGTACAGTTGGTTAATTTTTAAGGTGGGAAGGTTTGTTGGTAGTAAGACAGGTTAAGTGATTGTTTCAAAGACTTCACTTGGACAACGTGATTCAGAGATGTTCTTAACTATTCTCGCACCTGGACGATTTAAATATAAGCTATGCAATCTTTGCTATATCATTAGGTATTAAACGATATAGATACCAGATACCAAAGATACCAACCTCAAATAGGAAATCATAAACATTGATTGCATACTTCTACGCATTTCAAAAGAATGAAATGAAATATTTATTTTGTTTTAAAAATAACAAAATTTAAGGCAACTGAATTCAAGGGCAACATTTTTATTTTATGAAGAATTAAAGTATCAGTTAACTTTTAGGCGCCAAAGTATGGTGCAAGACACGTGGCATTTTTAAATTCCTCTAAAGAATACCAACATTTTAGTATTTTTGTTGATATTAGAATAAACAAAACTTTATTATTAATATTATTATTAATACTATATTATTAATTTCTGTAGCATACTTTTAGGCATTATAAAGACTGTTGAAAAATATGGCGTGCTTACAATCTTTTAAAGGAAACTAAGATTTTAGTAGGCATGGTAAAATACAAATTTATAAAAATTCTGTTTTTATAGCATACTTGTAGGCGTTATAAAGACTGTTGAAGAAAATATGCCTTTTTAAAATAAAATGAAAAAAACTAAAATTTAAGTATGTATAGGTTAGGTTAGGTTGAGGTGGCTGCCTCTGTATGAGACACACTTAGGCCTCTTAATGGGCCCGTTGTGAAACCACAGATTCCACCCGTTTGAAATGCGTATGCAACACTGTTTTTTCAACATGTGATACACCACACATTTCAAACGGTTGGGGAAAGGGAGGGGAGCGGACCTACAGTTTAACGCCGAATCCGAACGGCGATGGGCAGTTTTTCTTTCACACTTGGAGGTTTTGCCATTGCCTGCCAAGAGCGCACTTGTGCGATTCTTGTAATTCTCATTCCCTTCATGTGGATAGCGACAGAAGTAGATGAGTGTTTTTTCCAGCCCAAGCCAGGAATCGAACCCGGGGCGCTCGGTATGAGAAGCCAGCGCGCTACCCGCTGAGCTATCGAGGCCGACATATGTATAACAATATAAACATTTTTTTAAATTTTGTTTTTAAGGCATACTTTAAGGCGCTATAAAGAATTTTGAATGATGGCATTATGAAATTCAAGAAAACCAAAATTTTGGTTTTTATGGTAAAATAAAAATCAATAAATTATTAGATAAATAAATATTTGGATGCATACTTTTTGGCGTTGGAAAGAATGCTACCACACCGTTCTTTAATACTTAAAAAAAAAACAAAATATTAAAATTTATAGCAGCATTGAAATCAATTACAAAATTTGCAGATCAATAAATTTATGAATAAATAAATACTTGGATGTATACTTTTAGACGTAAAAAAGAATGCTACCACACCATTATTTAGTACTTTTGAAAACAAAAACGTTAGTATTTATGGTAAAATTAAAATCAATAAATATTTGGATTTTGCAGATCAATAATTTATTGGATAAAAAAATATTTGGATGCATACTTTTAGGCGTTACAGAGAATACTACCACACCATTATTTAATACTTTTGAAAACAAAACTTTTAATATATATGGTGAAATTAAAACCAATAAATATTTGGATTTTGCAGATCAATAAATTATTGGAGAAATAAATTTTTGGATGCATACTTTTAGG
Organism: Melieria crassipennis; assembly: GCA_963668005.1. Classification (NCBI taxonomy): domain Eukaryota; kingdom Metazoa; phylum Arthropoda; class Insecta; order Diptera; family Ulidiidae; genus Melieria; species Melieria crassipennis. The sequence continues at coordinate 74,885,476 of OY764962.1, read as the reverse complement.
CTTTAGAAAAAAATGTTACCATACTATACTTTTGAAGAAAATCAATATTTTATTGTTTGTGGAAAAATTTAAATGAATAAAAAAATTTGTGTTTTTCGCGGCATACTTTGTGCTAGAAAGAATGTTGAAAAACACATTGCGTTCTTAAATCTAAGTCAAGAAAAAAATTTAAGTATTTATGAAAAAATTAATACAAAAATTTTGTCACATGCTTTTAGGCGTTCGCAAGGACATTGTAAGAGTCCTGGTATTCTTAAATCATTTAATTAACGAATACCAGCAATTAAATCATATTTTAAAAATTTTGAGTGCAGAAAAATAATTTTTGATTTTTAAATATTTTTTTTAACATACATCCGGGCTGATCAAGAAAAACTAAACAAATTTAGTTATTTTGACACACATAAAGTAGTGAACACTTTTGTATTACGAAAAATCCAATATTCAAAAATAAAAAGATATTTAATATCTTTTATTTGTTTTTTGTAGCCTACAGTTAAGGGTATTACAAAATTTAAAAAGTAAACCTTTTTAAGAACTTTCCAAAGAAACCCACCTAACGTTTACGCCATGAAACATAAACATAACCTTTGTAATATTTTTACAGTCGTAATAACAGAGAATTTATTTAAATTTTTTAGCACACGTTTATGCGATAAAAATATATGGCACAAAGCTTTAAGCTTTATAAGAGAGTAGGTGTGTTAGTACCTAATAATTTTGCAGTAATAATAGCAAATAATTGCTTTTGTGTGTAGTCTATTTTAAGGCGATTTATTATGCTAAATGAAATAAAAAATTTTGTGTAAAGTTTCAACAAAAAGTTTTAATATAAATGTACAAAAAAATAGCTTAGTAAAATTTGCGCAGGTGAAAAAAATATTGAAACTGTTTTGCATAATTTTGGGCTCTTTAAAGAGCAAAAGAAAAAGAAATATGTATTTTTCACCACGGAAAGTGTTTTTTTTGTTATTTATTTTTGGTGCCGGATTGGATTTTTTCTGGCAATTGTATTAAATAATTGTTCAATGCATACACTTAGGCGCCTTGCAGCAACATAATCCAATAATATTATAATTTCTATTATTGTAATACATATTTTAATTATTCTTGAAATTCGATTTGAGTGCAAGATTTCTTACTTAGAATTTTATTTTTATTGATTTGTTTTATATATATTTTAAAAATTTCGTTTTTGTGGCTATTTTAAGTATTTTAAATATTTTGTTATTTACCATAAATGGCTTTAAATTTTGCTTACGGCAATTCTCATTTCCTCATTTACAAGAAATTTAAAGTAATAAATACTACGTACAAATATAACAAAAACAACAACAACAACACATTTATTCATTCGAATCAATCAGCAATCAACAAGCAATACGCAAATTGCTAATTAATCGAACATTAATCGCCTTAACAACTGATTAGCACAAATGCAACAGTTGCCAATTGTTGCTGTGCTCTTTTCTCTTATCGTATTTTTTTCCCCGTTTTTGTTTTTGTTTTGATGACGCGCACATTCAATTGGCGGCATCATAAGCTCCATTTACAATTTAATGGTAATCGTTTAAGGCCTTTAATCGTCAGTTTGTGCATTAAACACAAACACAAACACGTTTAACTATTAGTTGATTGCATGGGCAGGAGACGAGCCGAGAACAGTGAAACGCTTGCGAAGGCGAAAGCATAACACAGAAATTCTTAAGGTGCCCCGTACAAATTGAAACCAATTGAAATTCCGTAATTGCTGTGAATTTCTTTTGCCTTTTTTTGCCAACGCAACGCAACGCAATGCCAACTGTCGACAACGCCGTTCAGCAATTGAATTTCATTTTGCGTTGTCTATATGTAGCAAATAAGTATGTATATGTGTGTGTGTGTATGTAGTGGTATGTAGGTGCAAATATATGATGGTAGAGGTATTTGTGTACGCTGCATTGCTTGTTGTTATTGGCATTGCTCGATTGGCATCCTGGGCACGTTTCGATGCGTTCGGGCGCTAATAGGGACGGAACGCTGTTGCGGGAGGCGTTAAAGGATTTCGAAATCAACCTGTGCTAACAACAACACTTTCATGCATACGTGCGTGCACCCATAACTATACATACATATATATATGTATATGTATTAATAGACATGCATGTTTGTATATAAATGAAGACCGTTACGGTACGTGTGATTTCTTATCTTAGTGCTCAAGTGATTTTAATGCATTTTATATATCGTTGGGTTGTTGTTATTAAGTTTACTGTTTTGACTTGTGTTGACTGCTGGAAATTGTCAGAATATTGCCGAAACATAAACAAAGGCCACAAGTGGGCAGACAGTGATATCACAAGTACAGAGGAAAGTAGAACTGCATGTAAATTTGTGAAGATGATATTGAAACCAATGGGATTTTTAAGAAATCTCTCTCTGAATCTCGAGTGATCCAAGGTCACTTAATTCATTACATAATACGAAAATGTCCAAAAATGTGTGCTTATCAATCAGTTGATGATGTTTAGTCTCAATGCTGAGAGAGATAGAGTATCCTTCTTAAAAAGATCTACAGATAGAAAGTGAAGCAAGGCATAGGTATTTAGGTAGGTAGGAGATTCCTAATATTGTATGATCCAAGGTCACTCAAGTCATTACATAATACGAAAATGTCCAAAAATTGACGCTTATCCAACACTTGACGATGTTTAGTCCCATTGCTGAGAGAGATAGAGTATCTTTTTTAAAAAGATCTACAGATAGAAAGTGAAGCAAGGCATAGGTATTTAGGTAGGTAAGAGGCTCCTAATATTGAATGATCCAAGGTCACTTAATACGAAAATGACCAAAAATTGATGCTTATCCATCAGTTGATGACGTTTAGTCTCATTGCTAAGAGAGATAGAGTATCTTTCTTGAAAAGATCTACAGATAGAAAGTGAAGCAAGGCATAGGTATTTAGATAGGTACGAGGTTCCTGATATTGAATGATCCAAGGTCACTCAAGTCATTACATAATATGAAAATATCCAAAAATTTGATGAGAGAAACTAGAGTATCTTTTTTAAAAAGATCTCAAGGAAGAAATTGGTGCGAATCCATCAATTGATGATGTTTAATCTCATTGAGAAAGCTAGAGTCTCCTTTTTGAAAAGATCTAAAGGAAGAAATTGGTGCGAATCCATCAATTGATGATGTTTAATCTCACTGAGAGAGGTTTAGTCTCTTTCTTGCAAAGGTCTAAAGGAAGAAAGTGAAGGAAAGCATAGGTAGGTAGGTCAAAGACCTGAACCACAAGTATATCGTTTTGTTGTCGCTACCTCGAATAGTTCCCCTCTTGACTTGGGAGAGAAACTAATCATTAGAACCAAACCGCTTCATCAAAATGGGACTTGATGCATTTCAGTTTAGTCTCCGAGAGATGGTCTAAGGAACCATTTAGAGAGACCCCAGGTAGGTACGTAGTTTGTTGTGGCTGTCTCTGTAGGAGACACACTAAGGCCTCATACATCGTGATACCAAAAATTCCACCCCTTTCAAATGTGTATCAAACACTGTTTTTCCAGCTTGTGTTACAACATACATTTTAAACGAATGGGGAAGGGGGGTGGACTTATAGTTTATCACCGAGTCCAAACGGCGGTTGACAGTTTCTCTTTCACACTTGGCGCACTTGTGCGATTCTTGAAATTCTCATCTGCTTTATGTGGATAGCAATAAAAGTATATGAGTGTCTCACCAGCCCGAGCTGGGAATCGAACCTAGGGCCTTTGGTATGAGAGGCCAGCGCACTATCCGCTGGACTATCGAGACCGGCTAGACAAACCCTAACGAATTTAGTCTTTTCAAAACGAATAGTAGAGAATTCCCACTCTCGCTGCATGTGGACCTATTTCCTAATGACTTTCGATCACAAGAGACATTGAGTCTAGACCAATTTCTGCAAGATTCTAGCAGCAAAAACTTTGTTTGCAGCGCCTAAAGCCTCATTAATGCCTTTTTAGATGTAAACAAATTTAATTTTATTGAAAAATATTAAAAAACTTTGCTTTAAATTCAACACTTGAAATCATAAACAAAGATTTGGACCCCAACAAAATTTCAACTTATTTTGTGTATATTGAATTTCCTTTTGTTTCTATGCCCCCTGCTTGCTTCTTCCACCCCCTCAGTTGCTCTGATGTCTTTGCCTTGGCTACCACTTCTTCGTTCTCCTTCCGCAGCGGCCACAGAGCGATGCGAGCAATTTAATTTTCTGCTGCAGCTGCCGTTGCTAGCAACAACAACGTGCGGGCACAGGTGTTTTAAATTTGTAACATTATTCATAGGCGTGTTTTTACCGTTGTTCTTATTGTTGTTGTTGTTGTTATTCTTATCAGCACCATTGGCGCAGCTGTTATGGCCTTAGACGCCCTGTCGCTGATTCTATTGATTGGATTGCAAACGCCAAAGGCAAAGGAAAACAACAACAACAAATCGACAGCGGCAGCAATCGAGCGACAACGCGGAAAATAGAGGAAATTTCAACAATTTATGGCAAAGACGCACAGCGGCTGCCAAAGTCCGTCGGGAATAAATGGCCGGATAAGGTGTTGACGGTTAAGGCGCTAGAAGCGATAGCTGCAATGGTGCGAGAGACGCATGTCTTTGCAAATTATTCAACGGCAATTTTTTCATTTTCGCAGCCATTTTTCCATTCCACGTGTACATTCACCCTTCAGTGCGCGGCTTTTCCAAATGTAATCTCGGCATTTGTTTAGGAATGTGCGTGGCACACTGAAGCAGCCGATCGGGAATGTGGGCAGCAAATTGATTTTATTTGGTTTTACCTTTTTTTTCGTTTGCAATCGTGTCTCGGCGAAGAGTGCGACGCATAATTAATTTGTTTTTTCTATGCGGCGCATTTTTCAAGCAAGCGACAGAAGCAGCTGTGCAAGATTTTTGTTTTCAATATCGCAGCCGAAGAATTCGAAGCGCGCAATTGTTGTACGGCCACGACTCGCCGAATGTTGGAAGTGGGTAATCAGTGAATGATTACTGCCATTATTTGCGCAGCAGGTATCGCATGAAACATTGAAAATGATGCCGAAGGTGGTTCTTTAAGGGAATCATTTTTGTTATTGCGCCTCGAATGAGCTTTTACTTTTGATTGAAATGCGTCTTATTGCGGCGAGAAAACGGTGTGGCCAATATGAAAGATCGCATTTGTATTCATTTGTCAGTCCATCAATCAGACTGTTCGTCCATCTATCCATTCAACCGTTCAGCTGTCAGTCCATCCAATTCCTCATCCCTTCAGCTGTCCATTCGTTCATCTGTTTGTCCGTCCGTCTAGGCACGTATCTCATCCGTATCTCATTCGTTTATCCATCCGTCTATCAACCAATGAATACAAATGACAATATTCAATTACCTGCCTAGTCATCCCTTTGTCTATTTGCTCACCGCTACTTAAGTGAAAACTTAACTTAACTTAACTTAAACTCGGGAAAACTCGTTTTCTCTTTCGGTGGCTGTCCTCTCAGCTGGAAATGGCAAACCTCTGAGAGTAAAAATTGCTTATGAAAAAAGCTCCCAACCTGCCGTTCGGAACCGGCATTAAACTGTAGGTCCCTCCAACCCGTGTACAAATTCACACGCACAACACGGGTAGTTGCGGGAAGCTAGGCCTTAGTCTCGCGTAAGCGGGCTGTCGTGCCAGTCAATTATTATAATTATTATTATTACTTAAGTGAATCTGCTTTTCCATTTCTTTCCACTGTTTGTTCGTTTATTCATCTGTTTATTCATCTTATTGTCGGTTCATTAATTTCTCTATACATCCATTTGTTCATCCGTCTGTTAATCCGTTCATACATGTGCCCATCTCTGTATTCATCCATTCACTCATTCATATATCCGTTCATTACTCCACTCCACAATCGATTATTCTTCATCTATTCGTCTATTCCCACATCCGTATATTCGTTGGTTTATTCATTCAGCCAGTTATCTTTATGTTCGTCTATCCATCCAACCAATCCATAATCCATCAGATTGTTCGATCACACATCTGACAGTTTATTTCTCCATCCATCAATCTGTACATCAGCCAATCTATCGATACGTCTATTCATCTATCCATTCATATTTTATTTTCACTTATCCATCAGTTTTTTGAATCACCTACTCCACAGCTTATTCGCCCATCCGTATATCTGTACATCTACTCATTCATCCATTCGTCAGTTTGTTCGACTTTCCATCAAACTAATACTTTACCCATCAGTTTGTACATCATCCCATCGATCGATACGTCTATTCATTCACCAATTATTCTTTTTTCATCTATCCAAACAACCAATCATTCATCTATCAGTTTTTTCGATCAACCACTCCACAGTCTAATCGTGCCTGCATCAATCTGTACATCTACTCATCCATCCATCCGTTTACTTCATCCATGAGTGTGTTCGATTACCCATCTCACAGTCTATTCGTCTATCCATCAGTCTGTACATAAGCTTATTTATCGGTACGTCTATTCATCCATCCATTCATATTTTTTTTCGTCTATCCATCCAACCAGTTATTAATCCATCAGGTTGTTCGATCACCCATCTGATAGTTTATTCCTCCATCCGCCCATCTATTGATACATCTATTCATCTATACATTCATATTTTTGTTCGTCTATCCATCCAACCAATCATTAATCCATCAGGTTGTTCGACGACCCATCTCACAGTTTATTTCTCCATCCAGAAATCTCTACATCAGCCCATCTATCGGTACGTCTATTCATCAATCCATTTATCTTATTGTTATTTTATCCATCCAACCAATAATTCATCTATCGATTGGCCATTCTTTCATCTATCTATTCGTCTATCTATTCATACGTATATTTTTTTTGTATTCATTCATCCATCTGTCATTTCGTGCGTCTATTCATCCAACCACTACTTTATCCATCAGTTACCCAACCCACTGTCTATTCGTGCATGCATCAATCTGTACATCATACATACTCATACATCCATCCGTCATTTTGTTCGTCTATCCATCCAACCAATCATTCATCAGTCGATTGCCCATTCTTTCTTCTATCTATTTATATGTCTATTCGTTCGTCTATTCAATGAATGATTGGATGGATGGATAGATAAACTGAAAGGAAGATAAACAAATTGACAGATGTATAGGCTAACGGATAAAAGATACTACGGACAGATTGATGGATGGACGAATAGACTGTGGGATGAGTGATCGAACAAATTGATGGATAAATGATTGGTTAAATGGATAAGCGAACGAAAAGATGGATGGATGAATAGCTTAGGAATATAAGGGCTGATGTACTGACTGATAGATGGGCGAATAGACTGTGGGATAGTTGACCGAAAAAAACAGAAGGATACCAATACTTCATGGTTGGACGAATAGACGAACAAAAAAATTGTTGGTTAGATGAATAGATCAGTTTGTTTGTTTATTCATCCCACAATATATTCATTTATTAATCAGTTTGTTTGTTCATTCATCCCACAATCTATTCGTCTATACATCAATCCGTACCTTCTTTTTTCTATCCGTTTGTCTATCCATATTTCAATTCGTTCATCTGGCTGCTTGTTCATCTCATATACCTGTGTATTCGTTTATCTTTCTCATTTTCTACTCATCAAATCGTCCGTTTAGTTGCTCGTTTAACTATCTATGCATCTATGCATTCATCTATTCATCCATCCATCCGTTCGTATATTTTTTCGTATACTTACTCGTTCAAATCACACGCTCATTATTCTGTCTGTTCATTCGTCGCACAGTCCCTTCTTCCTTCCATCTATTCGTCTATTCACACTTCAAACCGCTAATCTGTCGTTTTGTTCGTTAATACATTTATTCGACTATGCCTATATCAGTCGGTCCTTTTATCCATCCCACCGTCTGTTCATTCATTTTTCGTATATTTGATCATTTATCCTTTCACTCATCCAATCGCTCCTCCAACAGTTTGTCCGTACATTGATCTTACAATCCATTCATTCTTTCTTTTGTATATTTCTTCATTTATCCATTCATGCATCTATCGGTTCATCTATTCGTTCATTTATGCATATTTTTCTTATCTATCTATCCGTTAAACCACTCAACCATCAGTTCATCAGTGCTAATATTTAGATACCACTGTCTACTTGCCCATCTTTTTTTCAATTTCTTCATCTATCGATTCATACAGATATCCAACTGTCCTTTGATCTATTCTTTAGTCTATTCTTTGATCTATTTTTTTATCTATGTTTCTATATACCCTTTAATTAATCGTTTCTTCCATCCGTTGATTTAACTTTTTATTCATTCATTCATTAATTTCCTCATCCATCATGACGTATATCCATCTATCCTTTGATCTTTCCTTTGATCTATTTGGTCTATTGTTTGATCTATTCTTTAATCTATCCTTCTATATATCCTTTAATCAATCCTTCCTTCTAACCTTTGATCTAACTATATATTCATCCATTCATTTCTCCATTCATCATGACGTATATTTCCTGATCTGTTTTTGTTCGTTCAGTCATCCGTTTATCCATCTTTTAGTACATACATTCGTTGTCTTCCCTACCCATTGGTTTGGGTACCCTGGAGGTAAGATTCCCAGCGGATCTGGCTTGTGCAGCAAAAGTTTCACCTTTGGTGAACTTTATCAAGAACTCGAGTTGATTTTTCCCGGATTGAGACTGATTGGTTAGCTCCAGGACCATTTCAGAAGGGATTCACAATGGGCATAGAAGTGTGGTCTCTCTGTTAAATCATCTGTGAAATCCTTAAAAATGGTTACGATCTTCTTATTTTTGAGTAGAGTTGCCATATAACAGAATTATACGAATTATGTTAATTCATAAACTAGAGTAATCGGCCAGTTTATGGGTATCCACTAACGTAGAGGAGTCTGATGGGCCAGCTAACACATATAAAAATACATTTATCTACTATTAAACTTAAAGTTGACTCACTTTAAAACCAATTTTGTGTGGTAAATTTATAACCAATTGAAACATTCTTACATATATTTTTCATAGTTTACATCTAATCAAGCTTACAGATCCATCAAGCTTTAATTTTCAGTTTGTCACTTCATTTCCATAGCTGCTTCTTTATTTAGCTCCTTCTTTGCTTCAACTTCAAACTCTTTCAATCCCTTTTTCTCTCTATTTTTCTTTACATCTCTGCACTCTCCCCAACTCTCTCCATCTCTCCAAACTTCACACGATTTTAATAAGGTTTCCATTCAAAAATAGTTCCACTTGTCATTAAAATTGCAAATTTATTTGGCTTCTCGTAATGTGCCAAACTTTGCTCATTTTCCATTTCCATTTTTAAGTACGTGAAATAAAACAAACCCCTTTCGCCCCTCTAAAGAAAATATAAATAAGAAAATGTAAGCCTGCTTCACATCTGAAATACTCCTTTGACATGAGTTCCACAACTTTGTCCTGCGCGCACACAGCACAAAATATGGCTGCAGCCAAGGTCTGAAATAGAAAAACTTGCAGTCCCACGTTGCCGACTGGCACAAACTTTGTTAGGTATTTGTTATTACTAGACAAAAGCCCAACGGGGATTTGACTCTATTTCGCAGCGCTCGCAGCCTTAGGCCACATTTCTCGCTTCTTGCTGCCTGCGCCCCGGTCCCACTTGTCGCACTGACAAATCCCACTTTTAACAGTTGAATTTTTCTGTCATGTCAACGTACAAACGCAAACTAAGCTGTCGCAAAATGTATATGGAAAAGGAAAATTACGCAAAGCTGGCAACGCTCAAAGTCTTTGCAGTAGTTGAAGAAAAAATATGCAATGGCCTTGTTGTATTTTTCTTTGCGCGCCAAATTTTGCTCGAAAACAAAACAAACAAGCGAACAATTTTTAAAGAACATTGAAGCGAATTTAGAAAGAAAAACGCCACGCTTGAGCCGCTTAAACACGCGTCGCATATTTTTGCCGCGAGAGCAGTGCGCTGCTGCCGTAGATGGCGGCCGCAGTCGTCGAATTATACGCGCACGCCTTGTCCTGGCCGTGCCGCCACTTATTCAGGGTATTTCCCTGTTTTGTTTGGCTGTTTTTGCAGTCAACGTCAGACTGCAGCAATGCAACAAAAACTGATAAAACACGGAAGCAGCCAAGAAGCAACGGCATCTAATAGTGAAAATCCCTACAAAGCACTCGAGGGAAAACTCGGCTCGATTGAAAAAAGCGCACAGGAAGCAGAAGAAAATGCATTGCAGAACTGTGTGAGAAAGATGCAAGCAAAATGTAAACGAAGTTGCCAGTCAATGTGTGGCACGAAGGCCAGTGCCACTGCCAGAGTGTTGCCGACTTGCACTGTTTGGCATAAACTGTCATTTAGTTTGTTTCACTTGACGCTTATCCATCCATTCACCCCAACGTTGCTCGGGACGGAAAACTAAAAAAAATTCTGAAAAAAAAATTAAAAAATATAGAGACACGACTGCCGTGTCCGGGCAACGACGAGGATTTGCGAGAAAGAAGTAGAAATCCTGGATGGATCAAAAAAGACACAACAGCTTATAGCTTTACGAAAATAGATTTTATTTTGTAAGGCACAGCAAATTGGGTGATGTAATGTCAAGGAAAATTTCCATGGTTGAAGGCCATTTTACTTGTGTAGTTCGTAGAATCCGAATTTAGATTTAATACTATAGACTGATTCCTAGTATACGTGTAGACTGATAGATTCATGGAAGTTCTTTACCTATAAACTTGTTGGTCTCACCTACAAACGTAGACACATTTGAAAAATTTTAGTCTCTGATAGACTAAGGACCATCTATTTCCTATATAGTAGTTCATTTCTTATGTAGTATATCTCTTCCTATATAGTAGGTAAGCTCTCTGCCTATACGGAAAGAACATACAGGAAGAACAGTGGAAAATGTCTCGCTGGAGACGCAGGAAATTCGTGGAAGATAGACAAACTTAAGCCTCTCATAGATTGAGAATGTTCATGAGAGGTCTCTTCCTATAGACTGAGGACATTTGGTGGATGTCTCTCACTATAGAGTGAGAACATTAATATGTATACACTTTTGCCATAAACTGAAGGTCTCTTCCTATATAGTAAAAACATTGGTGAAAGATCTCTCGCTGGAGACGGAGGAAATTCGTGGAAGATAGAACAATTTGAGTCCCTCATAGATTGAGAATGTTCATGGCAGGTCTCTTCCTATAAATTTAGGGCATTTGTTGGAGATCTCTCACTACAGACTGAGAACATGTATATGTATACACTTTTACTATAAACTGAAGGTCTCTTCCTATATAGTAAAAACATTGGTGGAAGATCTCTCGCTGGAGACGGAGGAAATTCGTGGAAGATAGAACAATTTGAGTCCCTCATAGATTGAGAATGTTCGTGGGAGGTCTCTTCCTATAAATTTAGGACATTTGTTGGAGATCTCTCACTATAGGCTGAGAACATTTATACTCACTTAACTTTTAAGTATAGATACCCAGACTTTCATTCATTTGTAGATGGTATCACTATAAGCTGAAGACTTTGGTAGATGACCTTCTCGCTATAAACTGATGGTATTCGTAGGGAGCCTCTCATTATAGACTGAGGTCACTTATTGTAGAAGGTCTCTCTATAAACCGGGGACATTTGTTGAAAGAGTCTTTTTTATTGACTGAGTAGATTTATAAAAGATCTTTTAGTATAGACTGAAGACAATAATGTGTAAAAGATCTTACAAAAAACTGAAGCCTTCTATGGAGGTTCTTTCCCTATAAACTGAGGACATTCATATGTAGAAGTTTTCATTTAAACTTGAGACATTCGTGAAATGGGTTTCTTGCTAAAGGCTGAGAAATTTCGTGGGAAGTCTTTCATTATAGACTGAATAAACATATAGAAGGTCTCACTATATGCTGAGGATATTCGTGAAAGGTTTTTCTATATAGACTGTGCACATTTGTGGAAGGTTACTCGTTATGGACCGTGAAAATTTATAAGATGGTCTCACTAAAAATCTAGGAACATTCATGGCATATCTCTCCATATAGACTGAGCACATTTGTGGAAGGTCACTCGTTATAATCCAAGAAAATTCTTCGAAAATCTTTTACTACAGGCTAAGGACAGTCATATGTAGAATCTCCCACTACTGGGTGTTCTCTAATTATAGGCTAAGAACAGTCATGCAATAGGTTCTATTATAAAGTGGGTACATATGGAGTCTCTTAATTTACTGAAGATATTTATGTGTGAAAGCTTCCACTATAAACTCAAGACTACTCATGAAGTCTCACTCTCTATATTGAGCACATTTATGAAAAGTCTCTCACTTCAGACTTGGAACATTCATAGGCAGAAGATCCACTATAAACTGGTGGCATTTGATGAAAGATTCTTACTATAGACTGAGGACATTCATATGTAGAAGATCGCTCTATAAACTAAAAACATTTGTAAAAGGACTCTTGGTATGGAATAAGGAGATTCGTAAGACATTATAGACTGAGGACACTCATATGTAGAAGATTGCTCTATAAACTAAAAATATTTGTGAAAGGACTCTTGGTATGGAATAAGGAGATTCGTGAGACATTATAGACTGAGGACATTCATTGGAATGTTGGACTATAAATGAAAGATAGGTGTGGTCGTTCGAGACTCGCGTTTCAAAACACTAGTCGGCTGAGCTACAAAACATCCAATGACCAACTTTGTTCTAGAGTAAGTCAGATCAAAAGTCAGTTACAAAATATCCTATGACCAACTTTGTTCTAGAGATCAATAAATTACCCTTTGAGTATTTCTGATATGGGAATGGTCCTAATATGGGAAGAATGCTTTTATTAATTCTGTGCTGTCTCCTGAGATACGCAGAAGAGTTCTATTAATTCTAATCTTTCTCTCTTTTCATTTTCTCTCGCTCGTTTCAAAAGCTTCCAGTAATCGGAGTAAGTAATTTTTTTGGAGATGATTTAATAGCTTTCCCACCACTCATTCAGCTTCTGGTGTCTCGTGTCGGTTTTTTCAGATTATCTGTGCTACTGAGCCTCAGTAATAAGGAAACTTCTTCTTCAGAGTTGATCACGCTATACTTCATCAATCCTATCTGTTCACGAAGTCTTACTGTCAACCTTAGATAATACGATGGACCTCGGGTATGGTGAACTGCTCAGCTTTAGTCTCTTGTGTCTCATATTGGCTTCCCCAATGCTATGTCTCCCCAACTTTGAATGGATCGCTTAGTCCGCGAGGTTCAGGTACTCCTTCCTTTAAGGTAGTTTTTTGGCACCCGCTCAAATCTTGGTACCCAAATCTGGATCTATAGATGACTGAGTTGTTGTAGTATAGTTCCAAGACTTTGCCTAAGACTACATAGATCTGTGGATGTCTGATTTGTGGGGGTAATTCTGTTGTTGTAACTCTTGTATAGGTTCTCAGACAAATCGAGTCGTTCATAGGAACAAATTTCTTGAAAATTTTGCCAACATCATTAAAGATGCAACATTTTCTACTCAAATTTATTGCTGTTAACTCTAGTAGTATAGCACCTGAATATTTTTCTCCCTTTTTCTTTATTTCCCTATGGTGAAAATTCGTTGCAATTTTCTGGCATTTTCTCTACCTTGGCGCCTCGTTAAGTTCTACTTACACTTTTGCTTATTTCATATTTTGGTGCGCTTTGCAAGAAATGAGAAAATGTCAGTTTTGAGTTGACGACGATGACAACAACAACAACAACAAAATATATATAACAATAACAACAACAAATAGTGAAGCAAAACAAGCCACGATTAATGTGCAGCCGCTGATGGCAGCCAAGTTTGGAAGCTGCAGTTGAAATTGCAGTCAAGCAAAATATTTCTACAAAAATAGCACAAATAATAGACGAAAGTAGGAAGAAGAAGAAGAAGACGCAACAGCAACTACTGCACAGATTTTCAATTGGCGCTCACATGAAAATGTTGTTGAAGCCGAGAGCATGGAAGAGTGCATTGGGTTAGTCGGCTGTGGGTGTAGTTGGCAATGGGTTAAAGGATTTTTTGTTGTTGTTGTTGTTTTTTGTCAGCAAATACAAAACACAACGGTGGCGTGAGAAACTTTGCTGCATGGTTGTTGTTGTTGTTGCAATTTGTGAGAGAATTTGCCATTTTGCATGACACTTTTGCGTTAGTGCTGAGAAAATGTCACCGATGCATTGTTGTTTGTATGTGTGTGTATGTGTATGGGTGGCTGCAGATTATGTGCGACTATGTATGGCTATGTGTGTTGTATTCGTTGCTCCATGTGATTACATGCACCTTGCAACGGCCATGTGTCCATGTGTCGGTTCCATGTGCTACATGTTCCAAGCCGACTTTGCCATTTGTGCTCACATTGTCTTTGGGGCTTCTTCAGCTGCCCAGTTGTCTGTCCATCTATCCATCCATTTGTCTGTCTGTCTGCTTCCATTTTATGTCGCTGCCGCTGTGTGTTTGCTTTACATTTGCCACATTGCTCGCAAATTTGTTGGTGTGTTGTCTGTCACACATTGTCTGTCCGCATGCCTTCAGTGTGTCAGCTTAGTCTCGTTGGTATGCTACAATTTTATATATTTTTTTTTTTATATGCGTTCGTTGTCTCATCCTTTCGTTATCTTCAACTCTGGAGTTTTGCTAATATTTGCTAATGTTGTCTGTCGTCTGATAAAATGTTGACAATGATTAAATGTGCCCAACACCCAGGAAAAATGAGACGAAATTATGAGTGAGATTTATTTGAAAATGTAACAAACACTCCGACACCAACACACACACACACACATACACACACACAGACAGACAGACTCAACCTTCTGAGCGCTAAGCATTAAAGTAGCAGCTGAAGTGGCAGCAATGCGACAGTGGCAATGACATCAGCCACAACTTTGTTTTTGCCAGCCGAGTTTTGCGCTGTGAGCAAAAGACGCCACATGACACATATTTTTTTGTGGGCACTTTCCAGCTCGAATTTGGCTCGTGATGAAATGTAGACAATTTTTGGTTTTGCTTGAATTTTTTGAAAATTCAAAAAAAAAAAGATATAAAAGTCAATGCCAAAAGTGCCAATTTTTGTGCAGTTTGTGTCGGTTGGTGGCAGCAGTGTTGAAAGTTCGTTGGGCTACGATGTGACGTGGTATTTCTTGATTATTATAAATGATTTGCTCTGCATGCAGGTGTGAAATAGCATGAAAATGTTCAAGACAGCAATGGGTCGCCGGAGATTTGCTGCAGTAACAGTTCACATGATGTGATGCAGACAATTTTGAATTAATATTTTGTTAGTTTTCATGAGGCAAAAACGGAAAGTAGTTTTCATATGCTAATGGAAAGTTTTCTCACAGTAGTTGTGTCTGATGTGGGTTGTAACTGTCTACTTGGTAAAATATATCTTGAAAATAATGGATTTCCAAATAAACAAAGGCAAGAGGTGGAAGACCTCGAAAATTCCAAACTACTAATTTTAAACTATCAAAAGGTGGCCAAAAACTATCAACAAGTTCTAGTTAACTCCATAGATAAGTTTCAGTTAACTCCCAAGAAAAATTTTAGTTAACTTTATAGAAAGTTTATAGTTACCTCCATAAGGAAATTCCTGGTTAATGTTCCAACCATTTATTATTTATGTAAAATATGGCCAAGCTATCAAATAGTTCTAGTTAACTCCATAGAGAACTTCTAGTTAACTTTATAAAGAAGTTCTAGTTAACTCCGTAAGGTAATTCCATAAGGAAATTTGTGCTTGAAGTTCGAATCATGCATTATTTAAGTAAACAGAACTTCTAGTTAGCTTCATAAAGAAGTTCTAGTTGATCCAAAGAGAAGTTCTAGTGACCTCCATAGGAAGTTTCTAGTTACCTCCATAAGGAAATTTCTGCTTAAAGATCGAACCATGCATTATTTAAGTAAAGTAAGGCCACAAGCTATCAAATAGTTCTAGTTAACTAAATAGAGAACTTCTAGTTAACTTCATAAAGAACTTCTAGTTAACTCCATAACGAAATTCCATAAGAAAATTTGTACTTAAAGTTGGAACCATGCATTATTTAAGTAAAGAGAGCTTCTAGTTAGCTTCATAAAGAGGTTCTAGTTAATCCAGAGTGAAGTTCTAGTGAAATCCATAGGAAGTTTCTAGTTACCTCCATAATTTTAGTAAGGTAAGGCCACAAGCTATCAAATAATTCTAGTTAACTCCATACAGAAAGTTCTACTTAACTCCATGGAAAAGTTCTAGTTAACTCCATACAGAAGTTCTAGTTGATTCCATAGAGAGCTTCTAGTTACCTCCATAAGGGGATGTCTGCTTAGAGACAGAACCATGCATTATTTTAGTAACGTAAGGCCACAATCTATCAAATAATTCTAGTTAATTCCATAGAGAAGTTCTACTTAACTCAATAGGAAAGTTCTAGTTAACTCCATAGAGAAGTTCTAGTTGACTCCATAGAGAGCTTCTAGTTACCGCCAGAAGGAAATTTCTGCTTAGAGATAGAACCATGCATTCTTTCAGTAAAGTAAGGCCACAAGCTATCAAATCATTCTGGTTAACTCCATAGAGAAGTTTCAGTTAACTCCATAGAGATGTTCTAGTTATCTCCATAAGGAAATTGCTATTAAAAGTTCGAACCATGCATGTTCTAGATAACTCTACAGAGAAGTTCTAGTTAACTCCATAGAGAACTTTTAGTTAACTCCATAGAGAAGTTCCAGTTAATTTTATAAGGAAATTGCTGCTTAAAATCGAACCATTCAATATTTAAGTAAAATAAGGCCACAAGCTATCAAATAATTCTAGTTAACTCCATAGAGAACTTCTACTTAACTCCATAGATAAGATCCAGTTAACTCTTTAAGGATTTAGTTGTAATCTGTCAGGGATACATTTGTGGTTTTGACATCTTTGAAGCACTTTATTTTGCCTTACTGTTTTTTATTTCTACGAGATCAAAGAGATCCAATTCGAAATTCTTGGGGTCGTATATGTGATGTCTATAAGATGTTTCTTGCTCTCAAAGTCAGTTTAAGTTAGTGTTCTCAAGCATTCTGAATGGTGTTCCCAGTATAAGCTTCTCTTCGTTGAGACAACTATGGATCATAAATGTTTGGGTTCATTCAAAACCTTACTCAGTCCACTTACTAAGTCTACCTGTCCTGTTTTTATTCTAAAAGTATTTTAAAAGATGTTCTGAGTATAAACTTCCCTTTGTTGAGACAACTATGGATCACAAATGTGTTGGGCCATTCAAAACCTCACTTCTCTTAGGTGGCCTTGGCACGCTTTGGGTATTTGGATATTTGTATAAAGGTTTCTAAAGAGTGTTTTGGGTATTAGCTTCCCTTTGTTGCAACGACAATTAAGCAACAAATTATGGAACTATCTTTTGGTTCATTTGAAATCTTACTTGGTCCACTGATGTAGCCTTGTACCCCATAAAAGCCGTTTATGATATTTTGTTTTATTTCTGTTGGTGTTTTTAAGAAGCTCAGAGACCTTAGTTCTACTTTATTAACTTGACTATAGAATTAGAAAAGATGAAAGAATGATTTAGAATAAATAATAAATAAATAAAATATTGACAGATGATTTGATTCATCCAAAATCGCATAGATCTATTTTGAAAAAAATTTTAGTCTATTTCAGACGTTTGTGGTTTTCAAAGAAAATTTATGTTAGTGCTTAGAGGATCTTTTTTCATTAACCATGATTTACAAAATCGACCTAATATAAAAATTTTCATTTTGAAGTCCACAAAGGACGTTGGTAGATGTTCAAATAAAACAACGTGGCGGAGACCTAAACAGTGAATGTTAGATAAGGTTAGGTGGAGAAGAGGTGTTTACTTCAGTATAGAGATCTTTGAATATTATAGGTGATGATTATTTATTTATTCCTTAGATGATTATATAGATCTGCGTATGAGGCAATTATGAAGTCTAATTTTCTATAGTCTTAAACGAAGACTTTATTGGAAGTAAATAAGCGACTTTTTTTTGTTTTTGGTTTACAACTTTTAAACTATTTAATGAAATCTTTTAGTTTTTGTTATTGAATTAAAAATAAATGCTTAATAAATAGATCTGCATCGACACTTTTTCAAAATTTCTACAAATATTTACTTTTTTTTTAGTACTTAGTTCTGAACCAGGTGTTGTACGAAGACTTTAGTGGTACACTGTATATTCCTCCTTACAAAGACTTTGGCCCATTTCAGGATGATTTTTTAGTTCACAAGAATAGAAGCTCTCTAATACAGCAAAATTGTGAAAACATTTTTGAAAAATATTTGGTAATATTCATCAGCAAGTTTTCCAATTTTATGAAAATTGCTCCACACACTTCCCAACACTTAGTTTTGTGTTTGTGTTTCAAATCATTATTTATGTTCGTGTTGAAATTCTAACAAATTTACGATACACCAATGGCACATTGAACCTTGAAAAACAGCAGAGACGTTTTTCATTTTCTGTTTCAAAGCAATTTCGAAACGTTTAGCTAAACGATTAAAAGTTTAAACTTTTCAATGAATTGATAAAAATCTTTTGAATAAAAACTGCAATTTTAATTTTCAAAAATAAAAACTTGAATCGGCAGAAAAATGCGTCTACAGTAAAGAATGTAAAACAAAATTTACATTTTTTATTTACGGTGGGAAATGGTCGGAGATTTTCCCACGCCGACTACAAAAGCAAAGAAGCGCTGACCCCTGAAAATTGTAACCAAAGCGCGTTTAACATGTGTGCGTGTGTGTGTGTGTGTGTGGGTACAATAATAATAAAAAATAAATAAAGATAATAATGATTACTGCATGCAGAGTTAGAGAGAGAAAGATAAGAGAGAGTGAGAGCGCAAGCCAAGACAACTTGCTGCTCTACTCAATTAACGAACAGCGCAACGTCCCAAAGCGAGCAAATGGACAAATATTCGGAGCATTTGTGCGCGGCATAACAAAAGACGCAAAGCGGGCGCGCGCAAAATTGTCTGAAGCGGCAGCGACAGCACTCAGAGCAGCAGCAGCAGCAGCAAAGAAAAATCACACCATTAATGCGGCCTTAATGGCTGCCGACAGCGCTGGGAGCTGGCCAAAAGCGACGGCGCGCAAGTCGCACAAGTGGCTCGCCGGCTGGTTGGTTGAGTTGGATGGCCGGCGAACTTATTAAATCACAATGCGCCGCTGCTGTGGCTGAAGCAGTGACACCGGCGCTACGCCGCTGACGATTACGACCGTCGCGGCACGCAATCGAGAAGAATAAATGGCAGCGCGTTGGCAGCCGCAAAGAAGAAGAATTGCAAGCGAGCCAGCGCGCCGGGCAATTGAAGCCACAGCGCGTAGCTGTTGGCAACGGCGGCGGCGGCGGCAGCAATTGCCGTCGACTACTGCTGCAATCTTTCTCGTTGCTCTTAAGCACAACTGCGACTATGTTAATTAAATTAAACTTAATACGAGCATAATGACGATGTGTTGGTGTGTCGGGGCGTGAATACGTCGCCGGATGGTTGTGTGGCAGCGGCGACTACGTTGAAATGAACTGCCGCTCATTTGCGCTGAAGCAGTTGCTCGAGTTTTTTTTTTCTGTATGGAATCGCAACAGTTGTTGTTGTTGTGAATGATTGTGGCGGTACATGTGGGGAGGTGACAGCTTAGGGCCATGATTTAGTGATTTGTGTGTAACACTTCATTTAACAAATGTTTACAATTATTTTTGTGTATGAAATTAATTAACTTGAATTCATAAAGTGACAGTACTTTAAATTTGAATGATTAAAAATGAGTGGGTTGAATAAATAAATTAGTTTTAAAGTTTATTTAATACAAATGGATTGAATTGAATGAGTAACTAACTGATTAAGTAACAAACTAACTAACAAACTAACTAACTAATTAGCTACCTAATTAACTAACTAATAATCAACTAACTAACTTACTTATTAACTAACTAACTAAATAACTAATTAACTAATTAAATAATTAACTAACTAACTATCAACTAACCAACTAACTAAATAATTTAATACTTAATTAACTAACTCATTAGCTAACTAATTAACTAACTGACTAACTATCAACTAACTAACTTAATACATAACTAACTAACTATATAACTAACTAACTAAATAACTAACTATTTAATTAACTAATTAATTAACTAACTATTTAACTGACTAACTAACTAACTAACATCGACTAACTAACTAACTAACTATTTAACTGAGCAACTAACTAACTAACTAAATAACTAACTGGCTAACTAGCCAAATAACTAACTAAATCGAGCAACCAAACAGTTCAAGTAACACACAATCCCTACTTAATCAACACTTAATCACACTCAGATGTTAAATCAGTCTTTTATTCAATTACAACAAAAATAATTTATTCATTAGTTCTTAAGTTGAAGTAACTAACTATAATCAGTTCTTTATTAAGCAGCTGCATCTCAACTGATCAGTAAATCAGGCAATCAAATAGATCAATTAGCATTCAATCTCAACTCAATCAACACTTAATCGCACTCAGATATTAAATCAGTCTTTTATTCAATTAGTCTTAGTCAATTAGTCTTAGTCTTATTAAATTAGTCTTAGTCTTAGAATTAAATCAGTCTTTTATGCAATTAAAAATGTGAATTTATTCATTAGTTATTTATTTGAAGTAAGTAACTATAATCAGTTCATTATTAAGCAGCTAGAACTCAACTGATCAGTAGATCAGGCTGTTTGATTGCCTGAGTAATCAATAAGCATTTAATCAATACTTAATCACACTCAGATATTAAATCAGTCTTTTATTCAATTGCAAAAAGAAATAATTTATTCATTAGTTATTTAGTTAAAGTAACTAACTATAATCAGTTCATTATTAAGCAGCTGGAACTCAACTAATCAGTTAGTCAGGCAATCAAACAGTTGAATTAGTATTTAATCACCACTTAATCACACTCAGATATTAAATTAGTCTTTTTATTTGAAGTAACTAACTATAATCAGTTCATTATTATGCAGCTAGAACTTGACTGATCAGTAAATCAGGTAATCAAGCAGTTCAATTAGCATTTAATCATCACTTAATCACCACTTAATCACACTCAGATGTTTAATCAATCTATTATTCAATTAAAAAGGAAACAATTTATTCATTATTTATGGAGTTGAAGTGACTAACTATAATCAGTTCATTATTAAGCAGCTAGAACTCAACTGATCAGTAAATCAGGCAATCAAACACTGCAAGTAGCATACAATCGCCACTTAATTACCACTTAATCACACTCAGATGTTAAATCAGTCTTTTATTCGATTAAAAAAGGACAGCATTTTTTCATTAGATATTTAGTTAAACTAACTATAATCAGTTAATTATTAAGCAGCTGGAACTCAACTCATCAGTAACTCAGGCAAAGAATCAGTTTAATTATCATTTAACACCAATTAATCACCACTTAATCAGTTATTAAATCATCCTTTTATTCAATTAAAAAAATAGAATTTATTCATTAGTTATTTATTTGAAGTAACTAACTATAATCAGTTCATTATTAAGCAGCTAGAACTCAACTGATCAGTAGATCAGGCAATCAAATAGTTCAATTAGCTTTTAATCATCACTTAATCACCACTTAATCACACTCGGCTGTTAAATGAGTATTTTATTCGATTAAAGAAGTACAGAATTTATTCATTAGATATGTAGTTGAACTATAATCAGTTCAATATTCAGCAGCTAGAACTCAACTAATCAGTAAATCAGGTAATCAAACAGTTCAAGTAGCATACAATCGCCAATTAATCACCACTTTATCTCACTCAGATGTTCAATAAGTCTTCTATTTGATTAAGAAATAAAATAATTAATTCAGTTAATTCAAGCACTGGTAAAACTTTTAGCCAAGCAATTAATCGCTTAATTGACAATTGATATATTCAATAAATTAACTATTAATTAGTCAGTAAACTAACTATTGAATGAAATCATAGAAAATGCCACTAAACAGTCGAATTTCCATTCATTTCCTAATAATTTCGACTAATAATTTTCCAACAATATTTCTATTATGAAAAGAATAATTGATTCAATTAATCAATGGCACAATCAGTCAACCTAAATTTCATTCATTGGTCAATCCATCGAATAATTGCACTTTTATTTTTTAAATAAATCAATCATTTAATCAATTAGTCTTTCAATTAGCAAAACCTCGTAGCGCCCCAATTAGTCGTTCAATGCTTGCTGCAGTACACCACTGCTGCCCCATTTCAATGCGTCCAAAGTGTGAAGCAGAGAAAAGCGAACACACCATTGGCGTTGATTGCGCTGCAGTGATTCGATGCGAATACCAGCGCGCTTCTTGCATGTGTGTAGGTATTCCCCATATGTGTGTATGTGTGTGTGTAGACAAGTGCTCCTATCAGCAACGTGTATGTATGTGTGGCGGCAAGCACTTGTGCTAACAGTGCATTTCCCTAATTATTCGAGCACACACACACACACACACACACACACGTTCAAACGCCTCCACAAGTGCCCACACACTCACACATGTGCAAAACGTTAATGACGCCGTGGGAAATGCTTTGGCGGAATTTCCAATTTCTTCATCACGCTGCCAAGTGGCTGGCTGTCTGTCGTTGCGGCTCGTTGTGGCTGTGTTGGGTCGGTTGTCGAGCGCCTCGACTGCGCATTGCCTTGCCGACGCAACTGCAGCAACTGCGAAATTCGCAGCATTGTTTGGCAGCGGCAAAAACATTTCGCTGTAAAGACAACAAAATGCCGCAGTATTAAAGCAAAAAACAAAATGCAAAGAAAAGATTGAAAAATATGGCAACAGAAAATCAGCGCTGTGAATGTGCCGCCACGCTCGGTTGCATGTGAAATTGAGAGGATTTGTTGCTCCTTTCGGCGCAGTGGTTCTTTTCTTGCATTTCTTTGTTTGCTGCGCTTTTTCTTTGTTTTCTTCTTTCGCACTTCCGCACAATATCATTTCAGTGTGTATGTATGTGTGGGAACTTGTAAAGAAACTCGCATCGGCTTGCACTCAAAAATTATCTGCTGCAGCTCTCAGCAACAATAACAACAATTAAAAGTTGTCGTTCTCGTTGTTGCTACAATGATTTTTTTCACACATTCTTGCAGGTCTTGAGTTATTTTAAGTTTCACTTTGTAGTTGTTGTGTGCCAAGTCATTTGCATATTTCGTGCTAATTTTGCAGTGTGCTGCCAACGTTGCTTATTCATTCACAATTTGCTCTTAGGCGAACTGTTGAAATGTGGCATGCCACAAGACGATTTGCAGTTTGTGGGAGTCCGAAAGTGTTTGCATGGGTTACGAGTAGACTTTTTACGTCACATATGTAATGAGAAATGTTAACAATAGATGGCACGAAAATTGCTAAGTTTGCTGTTCTTATAAAATCTTACAAATATTTTTATTTGATTTGATACAATTCATATATCAAATACATTTCTTTATGTTTTCTGTTTTTGTCTTTTGTTATTTTTATGTTTTTATGAATTTATATTTTTATGATTTTATAATTTAATTTTTTGTTTTTTGTATATTTTCATAATTTTCATATGATTATGCTTTTATAATTTTATATTGTTGAATATATGTATTTTTATATTTTTGTACTTTTATATTTTTTTTATATTTATAGTTTTTTATAATTTAAAAATATTTATAATTATATATTTTTTTATTTTTATATTTTTATGTTCTTTTAATTTTAAAATTAGTTTTAATCAATAGTTACAGTTTTAAAGTTCTATTTTTAATATTTTTAGCTTTTTATACTTTAATTTTTTTACGTTTTTTATATTCTTTTTATTTTGTATTTATTGTATTTATATTCTTAATTTTAAATTTATTAAATTATTTTAAGATTTTTTTAAATTGTGGTATTTTTATATTTTTATATTTTAATAGCTTTCTATTTTTATACTTTTTTATTTTGATAGTTTGGTATTTTTATGTTTTTGTGTTTTTTATTTTTAAATATTTTTATTTTTATATTTTTGTGTTGCTATAACTTATATTTTAACATTTATATAATTTCTTATAATTTTTTTACACTTTTATACTTTCATATTTTTATGGTTTTATACTTTTTAATAATAAATTAAAATTTGAATAAATTTTTATTTCATTTATATTGTATATTTATTGCTATTGCTTTTTTAGGTTTTGAAATTTTGAATTTTATTTCATATTTTTCAAGCTTTCATTTTTTTACTTTTATTTCAAGTTTTTATATTTTATTTTGTATTATTCAAGATTTAATTTTTGTACTTTTATATTGTACATTTTTTTGAATTTTCTTATTTTTAAGTTTTTATAACTTTACTTTTTTTATTTTTCTATTTTTATAATTTGGTATTTTTATGTCGTCGTGATTTTATATTTTTTGATATATTTTTATGTTTTTATATTTTTGTATTTTTGTAGTGTTGTGTTTTTAATATTTAATATTTTATATTTTAATGATTAAAATTTTCTGTTTTACTTTGATGGTATTATAATTTTTAATAATAAATTTAAATTTTAATGAATTTTTATTTTATATCTACTGTGTTTTTAATGTTATGTTGTCATACTTTTATATTTTTATATTTTGGTTTTTAATTTTTTATATTTATATCTGTGAAAGTTAGAATTTTTTTTCACATTTTTCAAGCTTTAATTTGTATGCTTTTAGATTAAGATTTTTGAATTTTTGTATGCTATTATTTTTCAATATATATATTTTTATAGTTCTTATATTGAAATGTTTTTATATTTTATTATTGTTTTTATTTTACTATTTTAATACTTTCATATTTTGAAAGTTTTGTATTTTTATATTTTGACGGCATTTTGATGTTTACGTCTTTGTATTTTAATATCTTAGTATTTTTATATTTTTATATTTTTAAATATTTGTATATTTATTATTTATTTAATGTTTTACATTTTTATTTTTTATTTTATTTTTACTTACTTTTTTACTTTTTTATTTTTTACTTGTTTCATTTTTATTTTGTTTTTATTTTTCCTTTTTTTATACTGAATTTTATATTTAACTTTTTAATGAATTTTTTAATTTATAATTTTTTTCAAACAATTCATTTTTTTAAACATAGTTTTGTAATAAACATTTTTAATTTTAAGGTTTTATCTCCGTCCAATAACAATTATAAAAAATGTATCTCCCTCTCTAATCTCTTTGTCACCATTTCAAAGAAACTATTTTCATTTTTGAGTTCACATAAATTAAAATGTGATCTCATAATTCAAATAATGCGGTCAATGCCAGCGAGTTTTTGGATCATCAGTCAAAATAAAAATTAAAACGTTTTATTTGGCTATAAATTTTGTTGTTTTTGTATGTTTGTATTTCTTTTTGTGTATGCGATTAGCGAAAGTTTTCAAAATTTATGTTTAATTTAAAAATAAACAAAACAATAAAAACGATTAGCCACTGGCGTCATATAAATTCATTCAGTGTGTGATTGGTGCTACAGATGCGACTGCGATCGTTGCAAGTGGCAGGCGATGACATCATTTGGGGCAATGTGAAAAATGCTGCAGGTAAACGTGGCACTATTTTTCCGGTGTACTGAGTCAGATGCCAAAAAATAATAAACAGAAATTCAAAGCATAAAAATTGATTAATACAATTATGTCTTTTTTTTACTAATTTTCTCTGAAGCAGTGTTGTCATATCCTTTTCACAAGAATTCCCTTAGTGCTTAAAAACAAAGCTGCCATAGAAGTGAAATAAGAAAAAGTGTGAAAAAATGTCATACTCTACTGTAGTAACGCCCACTGTGAGGAGACATGAAGTCACCCAAAGCCAAAAAGGACATCACTCAACAAAAACGTCAAAGTACTTGAAGTAATGACAGTAAATTGTGCGTTTTTGCTTCAACTTGACGACACTGGCAGCCAGCTTACATACATATGTGTTCATTAGCATGTTTGCTAGCAGACACACACACACACATACATGCACAGCTGCATAATGCCAGTTGGGTGAACGAGGAAAGGCGCTTCTTCTCATTTTTTTCTTTCTCTAGCTGTGCTTCTCGCTGTGTTGTTGTCATAGACTTGTTGTTAGTGCAATATTCTAGCTCAGTTTTTATTGGCATTGTTGGTGTTATTGTTGGCAGTTGCTTGTCTAACATGCTCATAGTTGCCTGTAACACCGCCCAGCAACGCCAGAACAAGCTTCATTTTTTTTTGGTTTTATTATTAGTTTTTGCCTTTATGTCATTTCTTCTTTTGCTATGCATTTTTTGTCACCAGTTTTTAGTGCAAACATTGCCAGACAATTTTACTACGTTTTTGTCTTCGTTCTGGTATGCAATGCGAATGGATTTGCGGCAGTTTTAATGCTTAAATTTAGTGGCCAGTTTTTTAGGCCACAGAAACGAGGCGCATTGAGATGGCAACCCTTAAATACAGAAAAAAACATTGATAGAAAATAACATTGAGAAAGAAAGAGAGAGACAGAGAGAAAACGGCATAACAAAATAATCAAAGCTAATAAAAAATCTGAAAAATTCAACTTCCCTTTCGACTGGCTTCAACTTGAACTTTTTTTAACTGAACTCTGATTTTTCTTAAACAACTTTAAACTTGAACTTTTTTTACACGTTTTAGTCAGACTTTTTCCTTATCAGCTCGACTAGACTTCACACAATCGTTTTATGCAGACTTGTTCCTCATCAGCTCGACTAGACTTCACACAGTGGTTTTACACCGAATTTTTCCTTATCAGCTCGACTAGACTTCACATAGTCGGCTCAACGTTCGTTTGAACATTTGCAATTAGCAATTTTCTCTCCATGAAAATCTTTTGTGTCCACATGCATCTATCCTTTGCCACTGAACACAGGCTTTTGATACGTTTTTCCTCTTTCAGCACACTTTTGTTGCCTACTTTTGGGCAGTTTTCTGGTTAACCAACAAAATGTTGTGTAGCAGGTTTTAAGCCGTTCACACGACACAGCATTTTGTTGGCTTGTCTATGCGCCTAAAAGCAGCTATGAGCACAAAATGCTCTCCGAAAAGTAGTTGAAAAGCAAAAGCCGCTAAAACGAAAAAAATTGTCCCTCCAGTTTAAAAAATTTTTGCAGCTTTTTTGCCTTGCGAACTGCAGTTTATGATGCGGGTATCGTCGTCTGCTTTGGGATACTTTCAGGCTTTGAATTTAAAGCCAAACTGGCGAAAACTGGTAGTTGGTTACTGACATGTTTAGTTACACATTTTTTATGGGCATACTTTTAGGCTGATTTCTAAACGTATTAGTATGTATTATTATTTTAGGTTAGGTATACAGATTTAACCTTCTAAGTTAAGACTTTTCATTAGTTAAACCCTTTCGCTGCAGGATTTTACTGAGGAAAGTTAAAATTTTAGAGTTATCGATTTAGTTGTTTGTGTGGTTATACATATCAACAACATGTCATACTAATATTTTTTTCAATTTTGTAACCGTGCCCAGTTTTTTTGAGTGTTGTCATGTGACAGCAACCATATCGTTCTGGTTGTATTAATTAATCAAACATAAATTTTTTTACGCATAACTAAAAATCGAATATTTCTTCATTTCCTACAGCTAAAAATTCTTAAAAAATTGAATTAAAAAATCAAATTAAAATATTCTCCTATTTTTTTTTGCTTCTTTTTTATTTACTATGTAAAGATGTAAGATTCCAGGAACCTGTATACTTCTCCCCTTTGAACTTAAATATTCAGTTTAAAAGTTTTGTATTATTCCGAAAACCTTAAACGATTCTAAGGACTAAGAAACAAATATATTTTTTTAAACCATAGAGGGTTCAGATGTCCACAAAGTAGCATGTTGTCATATGGCAACAAAATAGCGAAAAGGTTAAGGTTAACTCTTTTTGGGTTCTAAGATTCAGATCTTCTTCGAAGCTTAAATTGTTGAATACTTTACTATTTAGGGCTAAGATTGCTGCCCCTAACTGGAGACATCTTTTTCTGCTGAGCGCAGCGCCATCTCTATGATAGATTTTATAGAAGGTTCGGATTATTAAATGTATTTCCCGCTGACAACCCACAAGGAAATTCCCATTTCATTGAGATTATATCCTAGTAAACAGTGACCAGTCAAATAACCTTCAAGGATGCGCAGGTTCTGGGGTTGAATGAGTGAGTGAGTGATGTGATTGTGGGCAGTCCTTGATATCACATTTCCTCAGACTCTGTGGATCTCTTCTAGCCGATCCGAAGGATGTCCGACAAGCCAAGTTCCACCATCTCACAGTTCCAGTAGCGAGGACTCACATCAATGTTACCAATATTTCTACGCTCAGTCTGTTTAGTGTTGGTGTTGGGGAGGTTTGAACCACTTAATCCCCTCCTTCCTTATGTGTGCCACTGGATCTGACCATTCTCATTGGTTGAGTGATTCTGCAGCTTTCAATAGGCAGTCCTTGATATCAAGTTGCCTCAGAAACGGTGGATCTCTTCTAGCCGATCCGAAGGATGTTCGACAAGTTGCATTCCAGTAGCGAGGACCCACATCAATGTTACCAAATTGTCTACGCTAAGTGTGTTTAGTGTTGGTTTTTCCATTGCAAACTGCTCATAAGTTTAGATTCTCGGAATATATTAGTCGAGATATAAACGTCATTTGAAATTTATGGTGATGTAAAAAAAATGTGTTGATAGGGGAGTATCAGGATGGTTTTTTACCTGGGCTCAAGGTTTGAATTTTATTTTATTTTTGAATATAATCTGTGTTTAATAGGTTTTTGAAAGGAAGTTTCTGCTTGATCTGACCTCCAGGACATTCGAATTTTCTCTACATGGCCTTGGGAATCGGTTTAAGAAAGTAGAAAGTAAAATTTGGTTCCTATACTGAAGCATTGATTGGATTCATTTCCGTTCTTCTTCTAATGATTTGAACGTCTATCTGTGGAACATCTCCATTCTTCTGTGTATTGTACGAATACCGATTTGACGGTACTTTTGACCCATCCCAAAGATGCTATAAGCGTGAATCTAGAAGTCATCCTTAGTAACCTGGCATACTAAGTTTTTCATTTTCTGATCTGTTGTCCTTTTAAAATGACTTTTAAGTTTTAAGTACATACACATTTTAAACATTTTCCAAAAATATTTAAGGTTATGCAATGATGAAAGATTGAATATGAAATGAAAGAGAAAACTGTCCGCTATTTGACTAAATTATCTATTTGAAACTTATAGGATCAAAATATTTTAGTTAGTAATAAGTAATATCTAAAAATTTTATATGTCTATCTAATTTTATAGACAACAAAAATTAATACGTATTCCATACTAAATTCTTGCTTATGCATGGAAACTTTGTTTTTAACTCTAAACCAGTAGAGACAAAAAAATTAAATTTTGAGGTATTATACTACAGTTCGAGATCCAAAACATATATGTTTTTCAAAAGGAGTCACTAAAGAAAACTTTAAAGATATCGAAGGATACATATTTGAAATTACCTTAATGGCATATTTTGGCCCTGTAAGTTCAAAATAGGAAATATAGTCTACAGGCGACAATTTTCTTCTTTTATTTGATGCCCATACCTTCATCAATGCACAGCCGCAAATATTGAAAAAAATTCTTTAAAATATGTTTGTTTAAAATTTTAAAATCCTTTCAAAAAGACATCGGAGACTTTTAGTCTAGTCGCACGGTGTTCTAAGACTTCATTCAACTGAACACTTCAAAGCTCACCTGTTCTTGTACATGTTTAAACGTATATCTATTCTTCTGTCAGATATCATAAATCCATATCATATCCAAAGAGTTATTGAAAGGAAAAGTGTCTGCTTTTTAAATCTATAATAAGCAAATAAGTTCACTAAAATAGTTTTTCATGAGTTTTTTAATAACAACTTTAAACCCTTTCACCAAAAAAAATATTTCATATGTCAACAGCCTCCAAGTCCTTTCAACAGTCAACAAATCCTTCACTCATTCGAACTACTTTTGTTTTAACCCATTTTCGGCCGCTACCAGAAATAGTCAATATTTTTGAAATTCCTTTTAAGGGGAGGTTCTCCTCTTTTTTTTTCAAAAAAGCAATTTTTTTTTTTTATGAAATGAAAGGTATGATTGTCGAGAATATGTGTGCAAAAGGATTTTTTGATACGACGCGTATTTTCATGGGAGAACACACCTGTCTCACGCGCGCTACGGGACGCTCCACTGCTCTAATTTGCTTCAAACGCGTTTATCTCGAAACCATTTCTTTCATCCTAACGTCAAGCGTAACTCATGATCTACTTATCCGAGTTACTTCATCTATAGCATTTCTTAAAGGGTATGATTTTTTATATGACTTATACCTAAAACAAATATAAACAAATGTGTAATAATAGTCTTTTAACAAAAGAAAAGTCGAAAAAAAGATGGTAAAAATTGAACTTTTTCTATGATTATGCATAAATTAGATGATTTTTTATAAAAATTATTCAAAAATAGGTATAAGTCATAGGGAATTTAATATTCTTTACTATAAAAAAAAAATTTTTGATTTCAGTTCACTACAAGTGGCTACAGCCTTGACGTTTCCGAACAATGTCTCGCTTGCAGAGGTTGACAAGACCCGCCATTTTTGGGCCGCCATATTGGATTTTGTAAAAAAAAATTTTTTTCTTGTATTTTAGAAAGATGGCTTAATAAACCATCAAAACCGTCTATTCGTGAGTCGTTTCATTATCCGACAGTAAACTAAAGAATTTCGCTTTATTTTCGGCCGAAAAGAGGAGAACCTCCCCTTAAGGACTTACATTTAGGACCTTAATCAAGAATATTTTTGGATTTTTTTTGTGTTTTTTTTTATAAATTTTTTTTATAAATTAATAAAAATTCAATTTCAAATAAAAACAAATATATATGTACATAGTTTTAGTCAAATAATAATCAAGCATGAAAACAAACAATTGTTGGCTTAAATATGTACTTCTGGCCAATCGTCGATTTTTCGACCACTGAAAAGTACGCGGTGCTGAGAGGTAAAAATATTTTCATAATCTTATGGATATCAATTGATTGTGGTAATTTGGTCTTTAGGCTTTATAAATAATCAATAATAAATCAATAATTTGAAAAGGTTATATGTATATTTTTCAGAATATTCAAAATATGACTAAAAAAAATGCTTTTTTCGTGCCTTCGCCAACATCTCTAAATTTATCGTTTTTAAAAAAAATTATTATTTCGAGGGGTTACCAAAAGACCAAAGCTATTTTCTGTATCAAAAGTTCAAAGATATAATGCCTAAGTGCAGAGCTACTCTCCTTCAAAGTGGCTGGTCGAAAAATCGACCAGCGGCCGAAAATGGGTTAAAAAGACTTTAATTCAACATTTAAAGTTCTTTACTTCAACGTCAACTTGCTTCTGTCCCCCACTTCGTACCGTCTGCCATTTAGTTTGTCAGTTAAAATTCAAAATTTGAAAATTATGCAAATCGTTTTTGACTCGTCGTCGTTGTCGTCATCATCAACGAGCTTATCATAGCTGCTTCTCATTACGATATTCATCATAATTAAAGTGCAAAAAAGTCATCATCAATTTTAATTGTTCATTAGAATTGGCGCACGCGCCAAAATGGCTACCACCTCCAGCATTCAATGCCTGACACCCGACGCTTGGCGCTTCGCTCGTACTCCACATTGCGCGCACACAGGCCGGCAACGCATCCAAAATTTGCGCCAGTAAATGCATAAATTATGCATTAATTTTG
Organism: Melieria crassipennis; assembly: GCA_963668005.1. NCBI lineage: Eukaryota > Metazoa > Arthropoda > Insecta > Diptera > Ulidiidae > Melieria > Melieria crassipennis. The sequence continues at coordinate 74,853,728 of OY764962.1, read as the reverse complement.
AATGAAGCTCAAAATTATGCAGCGACCACACACACACACACACACACACACAGACGCAGCGTGTCCTTTACTCCTTGCGTCTCTACGAGGCATTGGTCACGACGCGGCCGATTTTCAACGTGTCATCATTTGATAATTTGTCGAGCACAATTAACTTTAATTGCACATAATAAATAGTGCAATGCGATTTGCGAGAGTATATGTGTGTGTGTGTGAGTGTGTGTGTATGTTACAATTTACTCTACAATGTGCGCAATATTATTTACCGCGTTGTTCATAATTGACCACAACTCATCAGGCAATGTTGTACGAATTTTGCTCGAATTGCCGTCTGTCTGCAGCTGTCGTTGTGATTTGAATTTTCATTATTGCGTTGATTGTGTGCGTATTTGATGGTTTCGCGTTTTTGTTGTTTTTGATAGTGTACACTTTGCCAATGTGCTGAATTTTAATTACTGATTTAAATGCAAATTTTAATGAGGCGTGAAGATGTGCAGCAAAAAAGACTATTCGGTTTTTCAGTTTTGTTTTGCTAACCAATGGTTCAATGAGTTGAAATATTTAGAGCTGGAAAATGTGGGAAATTTACTCTGTTTTTATGAAATGATGATGCAAAATGTTTTTGTAAAACTTTTTGTCAGCTTTGCTTGTAGCTACAGTAAAATATTTAAGTGTAAGCAAATTTTGATTTTGAAATGATTAAACGAGAATGAAATTTCCATTCAATAGGGTGGCTTTTTTTAAGTGAAAGCACTTTTGATAGCCGTCAATGTAGCTAAAAGCTGTTCAGAGCTCTTTATTTTATTGTTTAAGGACACACAAATTTGTTGGAAAATTCTAGTAAGTTCCACACTCAGCCAGAGACAGACAAAGTATCTCGTAAAATATTGCAATTTTAAGGAGCCCTTTCACTCTGTTTTTGAATATACCAGACCTTTGAAGATATCTGAGTACATACAGCGTTTTCAAGGAGCCAAGTTGGTCGCTTCTCAGAACATCAGTGCCAAATGTCTCAAGCCTGAGTTGGGCAGACATAAAGAAAGTGATCCCACAGGCAGAGGATAGCGTACTCTCTACGAGCTTCGTCTACAGAGAATTACTCATCATGAGGCATAGAAAATAATGTGAAGTTTGTGGTCGCAATAATCAACCATCACAGCAAGAAAATGGTTGTATTGTTGATCAATTTCGAACCAAACTAATTTTCATGATACTAAACCAGCAACAACTCAAAGCAATATTCGTACTAAAGCAAAAATAGTCGCTGTATAAAAAGGGAAACAGAAAAAATGCAGAGTTATCGATCAAACTTTGTTCGAAATAATGGCTTTCCACTACATGGAAAATTTGATGAAAGGATCAAAGGATCAATGAGATCTATGACTGCCGGCTGCATGGATTTAAAAGGAAGATCTTTGACTGTATCGAATTTTTGTCCAAAGAAGATCCAGAATTTTTGATCAAATATTGTTTCGAACTATGAGACCTTCTACTATCGAATCTGTGAAAAATGTGATGCAAAGAAGATGCAGATCCATCGATCAAATATTGTTCGGATCAATGAGGTCTTTGACTCTTCCCTACATGCAAAATTTGATGCAACGAAAAGTCAGAGCTATCGATCAGATGTTGATCGAATCAATGAGGTTTTTGCCTGTCCACTAATTGAAAAATTTGATGAAAGGATCAAAGGAAAAAGGAGATCTATGACTGGCGGCTACATGGATTTGATTGAAAGATCTTTGGTTGTATCAAATTTTTGTCCAAAGAAGATCCAGAATTTTTAATCAAATGTTGTTTGGAACAATGAGGAAAATTTGATGCAAAGAAAATCCAGAGCTATTGATCAGATGTTGTTTCGAACAATGAGGTTTTTGACTGCCCACTAATTGAAAAATTTGATGAAAGCATCAAAGCGCAATGAGATCTATGACTGTCGGCTGCATGGATTTAAAAGGAAGATCTTTGACTGTATCGAATTTTTGTCCAAAGAAGATCCAGAATTTTTGATCAAATGTTGTTTCGAACAATGAGACCTTCTTCTATCGAATCTGTGAAAAATTTGATGCAAAGTAGATTCAGATCCATCGATCAAATATTTTTCGGATCAATGAGGTCTTTGACTCTTCACTACATGCAAAATTTGATACAAAGAAGATTCAGATCCATTAATGAAATTGTTCGGATCAATGAGGTCTTTGACTCTTCACTACATGCAAAATTTGATGCAAAGAAGATTCAGATCCATCGATCAGATATTGTTCGGATCAATGAGGTCTTTGACGAACAACTACATGGAAAATATGATGAGGATCTTTGCAAGGTCAATAATTTGTCCAAAGATGTTTCAGATCTATTGATCTAACGTTGATCGGAACAACGATATCTTCTACTATCGACTCCGTGGAAAATTTGATGCAAAGACGATTCATACTTAGATATCGATCAGATGTTGTTTGGAAAAATGTGTGAATACATGGAAAATGTGATGGAAAGAACTTTGACGGGGTTGGCATTCTGTCCAATGAATGTTCAGAGCTATCGATCAGACATTGTTTGGATGCATGAGATCGTTGACTTTCCACTATATGGAAAAATTAATGCAACGATTTTTGGTGGGATCTACAATTTGTCCAAAGAAGATCCAGAGCTATTGATCAAACGTTGTTTGGAACAATGAGGTATTTGGAAAATTGTATGTAAAGAAGATTCAATGAGAAACAATGAGGTCTTTGACTGATGACTACATGGAAAATGTGATAATCTTTGCATGGTCAACAATTTGTCCAAAGATGATTCAGAGCTATAGATCAGGTGATAGAAAGAGCTTTAGCGGGTTTGGCTATTTGTCCAAAGAAGATCCAGATCCATCGATCAGACATTGTTCGGATCAATGGGATCTTTTTCTCTCCACTATATGGAAAAATTAATCCAAAGATCTTTGGTGGGATCTACAATTTGTCCAAAGAAGATCCAAAGCTAATGATCAAACGCTGTTTGGAATAATGAGGTCTTTTACTGTCCACTACATGCACATTTGTTGCAAAGAAAAGTCAGAGCCATCGATCAGATGTTGTTCGAAATAAAGAGGTTTTTGACCTACGGCTACATGGAAAATGTGATGGAAAAAGATATTTGCAAGCTCAACAATTTCTCCAAAGATGTTTCAGAGTTATGGATCAAACGTTGTTCGGAACATTGAGGTCTTTGACTATCCACTAAATGGAAAATTGTCAATAATTTGCAATTTGTATAATGGCAGCTACATATAATTTTTAATGCTTTATGCAGAGAGGAACATCAACGGCGGCAACAATAGAAGCGACAAGTACAGGGAGGTCATCTCCCGATTAAATACTGAGAGAGTATTATGCAGTGAACAGCGATAAAAGGACGAGATCTTTTTAGTGGGTAAAATTCCAGAATACCGATGTCCTGGAGGTTGTTGGTATTATTTCAGCGAACCTTTCAATGTTGAAAAAAAATCTCATAGAAGATTCAGCTGTTGTTCATATAAGATTCGATTCGATCTAAAGTCACGGCCAATGGACCAAGTGACCGAATTATGTAGAAGGAGTTTTTATTCGAAAACATGCAAAACATTGATCCAACAGTTGATTCGATATACTTATAGTTCCAAAAAGTTAGCACTATCAATTCAATTAATTCATCGATAAATTTCATCATAAATCAGACTTACCGATTGCTGCCGCTGTTTGACCCGCCAACGTTGCCAGCAGGCAAAATGTTACAGCGATAAAAGGCGCCAGCGTTGTGTGCGTCTGCTGGTGTTGTCGTCGTCCGATTGGCAACATGTTGCCAGCAATATTGTTGCTAACGCCACTAAAGCTGCAATGTTGAAGGTGGTGTGGCTTTTAATTTTGATTGTTGTTGGTGTTATTATTATTGGCTGATTTTATTCCTTATTGCAACTATAATGCAATGTTGTTGTTGTTGTTTGTGCCACTATTATTGCCGTTGTTATTATTACGAGTGCATATAGTCTGCCTTTGACTGCAATTGTCGAATTTCTTTGTTTTTACTGTTGTTGTTGTTATCTTTGTTGCTTGCTCACGCGCACAGTTGTTGCAATTCAACGTGTTGTCACACTTGAAAATTTGGCACGCCAAATGCCATTCAAAATTTAACGATCGTTAAATTTTACAATAAAAAGACAACAACAAGACACAAGAAATGTGTGTTGTCTTCTTCTTCTTATGCTTTTTGCTGCTACTTTACGCTGCTTCTGCGGCTCCTTGCAAGGCTTTAATGTCGTCTTCGTAGTCGTTTTTTGGTTTTTTGTTGCGGTTACTGTGCTGTTTCCTTTGGCAAGTTTGCTCGTTCGCTTCGTTGCAATGTATTTCAATGTTGTCGCCGTGAGTGTCTGTGTATAAGTGGCTGTATGTATGTGTTTGTGTGTGTGTGTGTGGACGTTCGTGTAAGTGTTTGCTTGTCTGCTTTAACTGAGGAATTCGCTCAGTTCTGACAATGAAGTTGTTATTGTAGGTTTTTGGTACTGTTGCATGTAACGTTCATCTGTTTGTGTGTGTGTATGTGTGTATTGTCAATTGCTGGGATTTATTTTTTATTAGCAATTGTTGTCGTTGTTGCTGTTGATTGTTGCAGTTGTTCCTTCTTATTGTTCTTTTTGTTGTGATTTTTTATTCTTTGGCATTAAAATTGCATCACTCACATAAATTTCGCACTTGCGAAATTTTCTTACACTTTTTTGCGCTTTATTCCGTTTCTTCTTCTTCTTCTTCTTGCTTGATGCTTTTTGCGCTCTCTGCTCTTTTCATTGGCTTTTTACTGCTTTCACTTTTTTACTGTTTATTTTTTTAATTTAGCTTTTGTTGTGCTCTAAAATTTCACTTCATTTCATTGCGAAAGAATTTATTATATTTTTTTTTTGGTATTTTGCTGAAATACTTTTTTTTATATTCAATTATATAAAATTTGCTTTGGTTTACATTTATGTTGTTATATTTGTTGTTGTATTTGGCTGTGAAAAGAAAAGAGATACAAAAAAAATTCTTATTAGTATAAAATTAATAACTTTTTATGGGAATTTTATTTTAAAATATTTTCTTTCAGAAAAATTGTTTAATGTTTGCTTGCATTCAAAGTTGAGCAGAGAAAATATAACAAGTTGCAATTTATGTATACAAATATTTAAGTTCTACTAGCGGCATGAATGGGTTCCATGTGAATGACAGATAGAAGTGACAGCTCATGGATGAGGTCATCTTGATTCAAGTTAGGCCGCATTGCGGTATCAAACGATCAAAGAATCTTTTTAAAACTCAAATGAACCTGAACAAATAATGAAGAGAAATAGTTCCTTGACAATAGTTTCTCATATGCCGGCAACATTGGCGGTTTGGTAAAACCACACCACAGTTTTTAATGGAAAGATCTTTCGAGAGGCAGCAATTTGTCCAAAAAAAAAACAAACTTATCGATCAGACATTGTTCGGGGTAATGAGGTCTTTGGTGAAAAATTTGATAAAAAGATCTTTGAAAGGTCAACAGTTTGTCTAAAGAAGATTCAGAGCTATAGATCAGATGATGGAAAGACCTTTGGCGGGGTTGGCTTTTTGTCCGAAGAAGATCCAGAGCTATCGATCAGATATAGCTGGGAACAATGAGGTCTTTGACTGTCGGCTACGTGGATTTGATGAATAAGAAAGAAGATCCAGAGCTATCGATCAGACGTTGCTGGGAACAATGAGGTCTTTGATGAAAAATGTGATGAAACGATCTTTGCAAGGAGCACAGTTTGTCCAAAGAAATCAGGTGATGGAAAGATCCTTGGTGGGGTCGACAATTTGTTCAAAGAAGATCCAGAGCTATAAATCAGATATTACTCGGAACAATGAGTTCTTTGACTGTCCATTCCATATAAATTTTATCGAAAGATCTTTGATGGATTCGACAAGTTGTCTAAAGAAGATACAAACTTATCGATCAGACGTAATTCGGAACAATTGAGGTCTTTGACTCACGACTATATGAAAAATCTGATGAATAGATCTGTAAAAGGTCAACGTTTAGTCCAAAAAGATCCAGAGCTATAGATCAGACGTTGTTCGGAACAATGAAGTCTTCGACTGTGGATTTGATGAAAAAATCATTGGCTGGGTCGAAAATTTGTTCAAAAATTATCCAGATTTATAGATCAGACGTTGTTCGGAACAATTGAGGTCTTTGACTCTCTACTACATGGAAAATTTAATGCCATGGTCTTTGATGAATTTGACAATTTTTTCAAAGAAAATACAAACATATCGATCAGACGTTGATGGAACATTGAGGTCCTTGACTGTCGAGCATATGGAACAGGAGCAAAGTAAATGAAGAATGGTTCTGTCTTTCTCCAAATCTATGCAGTTGGTTCTAAAATCGTTGACCTAACGGCCCAACTCTTATCTTCTAGCGTGTTCTTTAAGGATACAAAGACATGTTATGACACTAAGCGTGTCTCATTTGAGGTTCAGCGGCTTTTGGCACACGGCCAGTACAGTTCTGCTTAGAATTATTGCGCAGATTCGTGTCAGTTTTTCACTGATGAGTCGAAAATAAATAAGATGACTTGAATGACGGCGTTTTCTCAGAGTCATGCGGTATTATATATTTTTACGTGGATGATCCAAAAGTTTTCAACCTAAGAAACATACAAGAAATTTTTTCTTAAACTTTAGTTTACTTTTTCACACAGCCTCCTTGCAAGTCTATACAATTTTCACAGAGATGCTCCCATCTTTTTAACCCGCCCAAATAGATTATTGAAAGTGTTTACTCGAACATGTTTTTAGTCTAAATCTTAATTCAATATGTAACAGAAACGTTCTTTGAACATATTCACAGCTTCTGCTATTTCTTTCAGTTTAATTCGAAATCTTTCTATTATCTTTTGCTGACCCTAAACGATGCCATTGTCAGTGGTTGCAGTTTTTAAATGTTAAGAAAGTTCATTGTCTCCAAAGCTTATAAAATTTTAGAACAATATTTATTCATTATTTACATTCATTTTAGTATTAAAACTGTCAACTCGATTCTTTAATACCTATCAATGAAACTACTCTTCTTTAAAAAGGAAAGATTTCATTAAAAATTTGCAAAGCATGAGCAAAATGTTTGCCATCATTTAGTCTATTTTCCCAATGCCATACTTCTTCTTCTTTTCTTTTCTTTTCTTATTACCAACCGTCGTCAACCTCAGCCTACAGCCTCGAGGCGACACTCTTCAACTGCCGCACTACCACAACTAATCACCAAAAATCGTTGTCCGCTTTCGATCACGTTTTGCGTGCCGCATATTTCGTCGAAAATTGTCAACATCACATTTGAGTTCATCGGATGACGGTCACGTCTATGCGTGCACTTTGCCAACACATCAACTTATTGCTGTTTTAGTGAACAGCGCTGATCTGAATGCTATTTGCTGCTATACTTCGAATTGCCTTGGGCTCAATTTGTTTTTGCTTTTCTTTTTGTTGTCATTGCTCGCATCATTTTGTCCAATTTGACATGGCCAGCAAAAGCAGAAAATTCCAACAACATACGCCAGCATCACTTTGCGCTTATCTATGCCTAACTGTTGTCTATTGTTATTGTTGTTATTAGTAGTGGCTGTTTATTTTGTTTAACATTTCATATGCTGGCAATAGTTGTTGTTGTAGGCTTCAGTTTTCATCCGTCGCACATACAGCTGCCCACAATAAGCGCTGCAAGGCATGAATAAACAAGCAAAATCCTACGACAAATGAAAACGTTCAAAAGCAACAATAACAAAATAAACAACAACAAAAACAACAATAAAAACAACAAACAATCCAAAAGCTTCACTTTAGCTAAAAATGGTAAAGAGGGCAAAATATGAACGTTGCTTTATCGTAGCGAAGAAAAATGCGCACATTTTGCTTTTCATGAAAATCCAATAAAATTGATTTTCGTTGGCAACATATACCAACAGCTACAACAACAACAACAACAACATCAACAACAACATTATTAGCAAACACACTGGAAATGGCAAAAAACCGTCTGACATTTGTTATGGCGCTGCCAATGCCATTCGCTTCCAATGCTTTGCAATCATTCGAGCACATTGGGGCGTATACGCAACACAGCACAACCAAATCAAATAGAATACTTGACTAAGAGTATGAAAAGCATGAGAATTTGGTCAAGCGTATGTAGATATGTTTGCTTGATTGTTTTGTTTTTTTTTTTTGTTTTTTGTTGGCACACAATTTGTTTTCGTTGCTGTTAGTGTTGTTGCTGTAGTGCGGTACGTGTAAATATTGTGTACATTGTATTTTGGCGTTTTGTTGTTTATGTGGAATAATGTAATTTGTAGACAGAAAGCGATTGCGCCTAAAAATATGCGCGAAATATTTACACACAACAAAATGCTTAGCATACACACATAAATAAATTTTGTTGAAATGAAAAAAACGTTGGCAAATCAACTCGAGCAGTAAAAATGCTTGTTCGGTTGATGAAAAGATGGAATATATGTATGTGCGAGGTTGGGGCTGTGTTTATTTGTCTACTTAGTAAACATACAAGTTGTATGAGGTATTTAAAGACATGAACATAGCACAGCAAATCAATATCGAGTGGTTAAGCTGACTTGGCCATCTCGCTCACATGAACCATGAAGCAAAAAAGGTGTTCGATGAGGTAGTTGAAGGTCTAAGCGAGGACGTAGAACGTGTCTGCGGTGAAGCAACTCAGTTAGAGCGGTTAGAGTTAGGGTGGCAACTTATGATGCTCACGTAGGCCAGTAAAGACCAGTTGTGTTACTACAAGAGTAGATAAGGATACTAAAACAGCCACCATTTGGGAGACCAAAGTAGCTAAACCAATTCAATTACGTTTGTTGAAACCTTACGGAGTAGTGTGAAAAATAAAAGCATAAAGATGCATATAAATTATTAACGAGAGCGAGTTTTGAATGTGGATCGAAAGCACTTCAATTCGCAAGATCTGTCTGGTAGCTTGCGACCATTATGGGTACTGAAAATTAAGTCCTAGAAATGATGTGAACAGTGCCAAAGCTACCATAAGTTGACACCTAAATATGAACTAAATATGACATAAGACAAAGAGCTCTAATAACTTTTTGAAATCAAATGAAAAATCCCATGAAATAAGAGAGAACCCAATTGTATGTGAAATAGTTCAATTGCTAATCGACAAATACATCCAATTCACAACAACAAAAAATCAACTAAAATGTTCCACTCAACGTTTAACACTAGAAAGACCATTGCAGTCCTTTTGATTGTTTTTCATTTTTAAATATCTGTATTTTCTTTAGTTTTTCTACGAACTTTTGCTTTGGTTACTTTTTTTTTATCATGAAGTTTTCCATAAAAGATATAAAACTTATTTTTTATGGAAAACTTGCGGTCTTTCTAGTGTTAAGAAAACCTTTCCAAGTGCAATAAGTGATGCGAATCATCACTAATTACACCGTGCAACAGCATTTTTCACACCGGGAAAAGTCCATATGTGCGTGAAACTAGAGACATATGTAAAATAGTAATACTGCGTAGTAATACTGCGTACTTAGTTTTTTATTTCTACATCCTTTGTCCTTTTAAAAGAACTTCAAAATTTTGAAAGGGATCAAAAATAAAAAAAATATAAAAAATACTTAACCTTGTTTGAATATGGCAATATGTAAATCAAATGAAAGAGGAAAGGCTCAAGAATTTAAATAAAATTAATTTTTTATCTATTTGTAATAAAAGGATATGAAAAAGGTCCTTTGAAAATTGTAATCCTTTATATCCTTGAAAATTTACATAGAATTTTCTTGAAAAGTAAGTATGTTAAATCCCCAAATTTCCCTGATCACGTGTCAAAATTTCATTACCCTAACTTTATTAGTTCGAAAGTTATTAAACAACGGCGGAAGCTGCAGTTCTAATGAAGTACAAAAATTCTAATTTATCTGAGTATAGAAGCGAGAATAATGAAATTTTTACATGCGATCAAGGAGATATGGAGTTTTAACATACATACTTTTCAAGAAAATTCGATGTAAATTTTCAAGGATATAAAGGATTAAAATTTTCAAAGGACCTTTCTCAGATCCTTTTTTTACAAATAGATAAAGAATTAATTTTATTTCAATTTTTGAGCCTTTCCTCTTTCAGTTTATATATATATCGCCATATTCAAACGAGGTTAAGTATGTTTTATATTTTTTTTATTTTTTATCCCCTTCAAAATTTGTAAAGTCCTTTTAAAAGGACAAACTATGTAGAAATAAAAAACTGAGTATGCAGTATTACTTTGTTTGGTCTCTAGTTTCACGCCCATATAGATTTTTTCCGGTTTTCCGGATTTTTTTAATTTTTGTCGCACGGTGTTGCCTAAATCATTTGAGATAACTCAACATTTTCATTTCAATATTGAAGTCATTTTTAAGTTATTTATTTTAACATAAAAGGTTATTTTCAAAAAGTTATTTTCACATGTACTAACACACACAAAACATTGCATACTTTCGGGCTTACCGAAGATATGTGTATCGTACTTTTAAAATGTCCTAAATTACCGCGAAATGCAACATTTGTGTGTACATAAATTGTTGAAGATTTATAAGCAATTGTGTTAATTTTTTTGAGACCTGAATTTAAAAGAATTTTATTTTTTATTTTTTTAATTAAATTAAATTTAAAATTTTTTTAATTTTTAAAAAAATATAGGAAAGCTATATTGGTCCTTTTTGGTGCTTGAAAAATTTTAAATAAATATTGTCAAGTATTTAAATACTCATTCTGCAAGAAATAGTGTCAATTGATTGAGATCTGAATTTGAGGATATTACAAGAAATGTTTGAAAAATATAGGAAAGCTATATTGGTCCTTTTTGGTGCTTGAAAAATTTTAAATAAATATTGTCAAGTATTTTAATACTCATTCTGCAAGAAATAGTGTCAATTGATTGAGACCTGATTTTAATGATTTAAAAAAAAAATTTTTTTAAATATAGGAAAGCTGTGATGGTCCCTTTTGGTGTTTAATAAAACAAAAGTAAATTCTGTCAGGAATTCAAATATTCCTTTAATGTTTAAATAGGTGATGCTACTTTTAACCATTTAAAATTCATTTGCATGCTTTTTGTTGCAAATAGAATTTTTAACAATCAACTTTTAACTATAAAATAAATAGTCAAGAATTCAGTTGATTCTGGGTAAATAAACTAAAAAAGGTGAAGCCATAGAAAGCATAAAATAATATTTAGAACATTTCTCTAATTTGTATTATTTTAATGCTACTTGGGTTATATTTATTGCTATGGATTATATTTTCATATACTAGAAATAATTATAAAAATTAAAAAAAGAAATCACTAATGTTGCTTTAAAGCAGAAGTGTTCCTGTGATCTATGGTCTCGTTTCCATAAAAGACTGATTGACTGACTGAAAATTAATTTAATGAAGCCAAAAGCTGTATGAGTTTACATTTATCTATTCAAGTAAATCAAATCCTTACAGCTTTACTTGCTAGGAAGTGTTGAGAATGGAACAAAAAGATTCAGTGAAATGTGTACAAAATGATATCATACAAGAGTCGTCTGAAAGATTCCATATCTACTCAACATGAAGAAGGCAATACTTGTCAACAAAATGTGGTGAATCTGTTTGAACCTCTTTTGAAAGGTAATCATTTAAATTTTTGTAATTTTCGTTTGAGTCAGTCGATGTGAGAGTGAACTGAGTAGCAGTCAATAAATATTTCTTTTTGAAAGGCAATCTACCTTGCCATATAGATGAGATGAACTCTATGTAAAGGGACTTTCAACTATCATTTAACACCATAAAATTTTGGACAAATTAGTTCAAACCTGGCCGTATCAGCTTGGGAGACAATGAACGTTTGGAAGGTCCAAAAACTGTAACCACTGATGTTAACATGACTCAAGTTCACCAAATGCTGCTGGACAAGCGTGGACTTAAAGAAAGAGATAGCAGAGGCTATGAATATGTCGAAAGAACCTGTTTGTTACATATTGAACCAAGTTTTAGTCATAAAAAAGCTAGCCGCACATTAGGTACTGCGTTTGCTTACATTAGAAAAAAAACCAGTTTGAATGAACCTTTTCAACGCTCTATTTGGACAGGTTTAAGAGATATTAGCATCTCTGAGAGAAGTGTGTAGACTTTCAAGGATACTTTTTACAAAAATTACAGTAAATTTAAAGACAAAGTGCCCATTAACAATGACTCCAACTAAGTTCATATGCATTGAATTTTTTTATATATTGAACGGCACTGGCCGAAAACAACTAACTAGGTTTGCATTTTTCATGCGCCTAAAAGCATGCTCGGATAATTAAATTAATTCCATTCGATTTCAATTTCCTAATCCCATTTCCACAGTCAACTTTGTGGCTTTGCATAACACATAAAATATTAGTTCAGATCCCGAAAAGGACAAAGAGAAAAAAGTTAATACGCTTTGCACTAATTCGACGCAAATGTTGTTGCTGCTGCAGCCGCTCCATGACTAACAGGTGCGTCCATTCAACAAATTCTCAACTTGCTTAATATCCGATTAGGCAGCATAAAAGTCACCCCCGTCTCATTGCTGTCGACCGCATATGTAATCACTTCCAGCTCCACAGTCCACTACGCTGCGCTACGCGGCATTCGAATAGAATCACAAATGAAGTGCAGCAAATCGGAAATATGTAAACCTGTGCACTGCGTAAGCGGCAGCGAAATAATCACAAAAGGGCTGAAGCCTGTCGGCTACTACGTAGCGCCCAAAAGTCGACTTCATTAAACAAAAGCTAACAAGTAAATAATTTATAAGCAGCACATGCGACCACGAACAAAGCACGTCGCTGTTGTATGTTGCTGGCTGGCCACTATAATAACAACAAATAGCAAACAGCAAATATTCGTTGCTGTTGTCGGTTGCTTGGCCGCATTGGTAACATTTATTTCTTTTTTTTTTTGTTTCGTAGAGTGGTCACAACTGTGCTTCCACTTTTTGTTTGATGTTTTCGTTTCCTGCTCGTTGCGCCCTCACTGTGAATTTTGCTTTTTGTTTATACATTTTCCGTTCCTAAACCAAAAAACAAAAAAAAAAAAGTTTTCTTTACTTAATTTTATTTCGTATCGACTTGGTTTTGCTTACACCAAAGCTTACCCACTTGTAGGAAACATCGCACATTGATACACACACACACACACACACACACACACATGCACATACGAGTACATGAAAACCGAACGCAGTAAGTATATCACATGCGCGACATTGACGTGTGTTCAGTTGCCAACATTGCAGGACATGTGCACTTCCGTTTTTTGTTTTTTTTTTGGGCAGCCAGAACGGGGCCAGACTAGACTGGACAGGCCCGTAAATATGAGTTTTTTTGTTACTTTTTCCTATTTTTCTTGCTGCCCTTTGGCCACAACGTCACTCAAGCTATGTTGTTTTCCTCTTTGGTTTTGGCACTGCAATAAGCGGCCACAATTGAAGAGAGTTAAAAAGAGTGAAAAGGAGTGAAAAGGAGTGAAACGAAGGCGTCGAACGCAAGAAAATTAAAGAATGTTTGGAAATGACTGAGTTTGGTGGTTTGTTGTTGTGTTTGCATGAAGCTGGGGAAAAGGTGTTGCGGGTTCTGCTACTCGCGAGTAGCGGACTGGAAATCACTGTTCTGAACTGGCAGTTGCTCGCGAGTAGCAGAATGGCCATCACTGTTCTGATCTAACAGTTGCTCGCGAGTAGCAGAATGGCCATCACTGGTCTGAACTGACAGTTGCTCGCGAGTAGCAGAATGGCCATCACTGTTCTGAACTGACAGTTGCTCGCGAGTAGCAGAATGGGCATCACTGTTTTGAACTGACAGTTGCTCGCGAGTAGCAGAATGACCATCACTGGTCTGAACTGACAGTTGCTCGCGAGTAGCAGAATGGCCATCACTGTTCTGAACTGACAGTTGCTCGCGAGTAGCAGAATGGCCATCACTGTTCTGAACTAACAGTTGCTCGCGAGTAGCAGAATGACCATCACTGTTCTGAACTGACAGTTGCTCGCGAGTAGCAGAATGGCCATCACTGTTCTGAACTGACAGTTGCTCGCGAGTAGCAGAATGGCCATCACTGTTCTGATCTAACAGTTACTCGCGAGTAGCAGAATGGCCATCACTGTTCTGATCTAACAGTTGCTTGCGAGTAGTAGAATGGTCATCACTGATCTGAACTGACAGTTGCTCGTGGGTAACAGAATGTCCATCACTGCTCTGAACTGGTAGTTGCTCGCAAGTAGCAGAGTGGCCATCACTGTTCTAAAGATATAATTTCTCTCGAGTAGCAGAATGGCCATTACTGTTTTAAACAGATTATTGCTCGCGGGTAGCAGCATGGCCATCACTGGTATGAACTGATAATTTCTCGCGAGTAGCAGAATGACCATCACTGTTTTGATCTAACAGTTGCTCGCGAGTAGCAGAATGGCCATCACAGTTCTGAACTGGTAGTTGCTCGCGAGTAGCAGAATGGCCACCACTGCTCGGAACAGACAGTGGTTACTTGCAAGTATCGGAATGATCAACACTGCTTAAGATTCAGCGAAGTATTAACGCTTTCAACTGGAGATGTCCTGAAAGTTGATTATGTGGTAGGTGCAGTGACGCACACAGGGGAGGGTTTTTTGGGTTAAAACCCCCCGAAATATCTTTAAGTTAGTATAGAAATTTAATTTATAACCGTCGCATATAACACTTCGTTCAATAATGTGGGTGACTGACACATAGATGGCGGCACTAATACTAAAGCAATATTTTTTTTCGAACTTGTGAACCTTTTTAGGCTTACTGTCAAAATTATATGTCAATCCGACCATTACTTTACAAGTTACAGTGCTTTAAGTGACACTACTTTTGAGTTTTCAAAAAAAATGAATTCAAAGCAATTCCGTGTGCTGATTTATCATTGTTTTTTAATGAAAAAAAATACTGTTCAATGCCAGGAATGGCTTGAAAAACATTATTCGGACTCTGCTCCATCAAAAAGAACCATTCGTAAGTGGTTTGCTAAATTCCGTACAGGCCATATGAGCACCGAAGACGATGAACGCAGTGGACGTCCAAAAGAGGCTGTTACGGACGAAAACATCAAAAAAATCCACAAAATGATTTTGGAAGATCGTAAATTGAGGTTGATTTGTATAGCTGACACTCTAAAGATATCAAAGGAACGTGTTGGACATATCGTTCATGAATATTCGGGTATGCGAAAGCTATGTGCAAAGTGGGTGCCGCGCGAGCTCACAATCGACCAAAACCAGAACGTGTCGATGCTTCGGAGCAAAAAAAAAAAAATGGTACTGAAAAGTTGGAAGATCGCTATAATCGGTGTATCGCCCTCGATGGCAACTATGTTGATGAATAAAAACGAATTTTGGCAAAAAAATGTGTTTTAATTAGTTAGTCACCTACATTTTTGAACGAAGTGTTATATTCAATCATCAATAACACTACCCTATACAAAAAATTCACCTAAAAATAAAAGTGTTTTCTAGACTAACTTTGGGCCGCTGAACATGAAAGGGAAGATCAAAAAAAAGTTGTAAGAAGCGTAAAAAATCTTCGAAAAACCAGTTTTTTCACTGTTATTTCAGTAATGAGCACATATCTCTTAAACGAATCATTCGACTAACACAAGCTGTCCGTCTGTCAGAAGTTAATACCTTAGTCTTTCCAGAGATATACAGATTGTCCAAATCAGATGAGATTTTGAGAAATTACTGACGATGAAAGTTGTAAAAAGTAAATTTTTCGACCATTTTCAAAAATCATAAATTTTCGAATGTTTTTTTTGTAGATAAAATAAATTATCTCCTTTGGTTTTAAAACCTATGATGAAAGATATATTATTTGTGCAAATATTAAGCCTAACATCAATAGAATCGAAAAAAAATTACAAAGTTATGATGCACTGAGTGAAAACACCAACTTTCCATTTATTACAACGTGCGAAAAAAAAACATTTTTTGCCGAGACCCATCCTAATGTTGATATAACCGTGAAACTAGAGATCATTTATAGTGACCTGGCATAGTCAGTTTTTCATTTTCTGGCCTAAAGTCCTTTTTAAAGGACTTTAAAATTTTAAGGACATACACATTTCAAATATTTTTTTAAATATTTGCGGTTATGCTATGATGAAGATATGCATATCAAATGAAAGAGAAAAATTTTCTCCTTTTAACTAAATTTTCAATTTTGAACTTTCAGGACCAAAATATGTCAGGTAGGGAAAACACACATGTTTTGGATTTCAGTCTGTAGATTCATACATCTAAATTTTATTCTATTTCAAAGTTCTCAACAAAGTTACTCAAAATCTCCCCCCCGAAACAAAATCCTGCGTGCGCCACTTGGTAGGTGGAATATATTTTTATAATATATATTTTTTTTGTATTTCTCTATGCTAAACTCAAACATTTTAAATATAAAAATAGTAAACCATAAATATAAAAATAGAAAATAAATATAGTAAAATAAATATTAGTAAAATAAAACTAATAAATATTTCATAAATAAAAAACTGAATCATTCAGAATTATTTACTAAATATTTCTGCTTGCTTGATTTTAATTCATTATGCTTTTAAATCAATTCTATAGCTTTCAACATATTGATTTCAGGTTTTTGTTTCTTGCTTCAATTTAATTTTATTCATTTTTTCGCGTCGATTACTTTTTGCTTTCTTTGTCCTTTCATTCATATTTCGCTGATATTTGCGCTTTTCTAATTTTATTAATGCTAATTTGCCAATTCACCCCTCCCCCCCCCAACAAACTTAGCTCCCAAAAGTGCCACGCTCGTTGTGTCTTTTGCGCACTGTTTTCCTTTTCAGTGCATTTCCTTTTCAGTGAGTTTCCTTTTCAGTTATTTTCTGGTGCAATCTGCTTGACTATTGTTTTCGTTTCATTGGTTTTCATTGGGTTCTTTTTACAATTTCACATATATACTTGTTCATTCCTTCTTCTCTCCCTTTGTGCGTTCCTGTTTTTCTATTAAAATTCTACCTTACAGGACACAGATCATTGTTTTGTGCTTTGCATAGATTTGCCACTTTTTTGAATTTCTCTCAAATGTATTTATTTCTATTTTTCATTTGATTTTTTGTGTTTTGCATTTCGCTGTATCACGATTTCCTCAATGTTTTGCAATGTTCTGCACTTTTCTGTCACTTTTAAAATTTTTTAAAATTTTTTTTGTTTGCTTTATGCACATTTCCTAAATTTTTTTTATTTTGCCCACACTTCAATTTTTCAATTTCTTTTTTAATTTTTGTTTTTTATATTTTCTTCATTTTTTCTCCAATTTTCCATGTTTTTTGTTTGTTTGTTTGGGTTAGGTTTCTTCATTTATTTGCTTCATGCTCACAGCGCCCATATTTGTGCGTCTCTTTGTGTGTGTGTGTGTGTGTGCTGTCGTAAAAAAGGTAAACGTAGACACTGTAAATATGGCATTGAAGTGTTGCTTTGGGTCACATGTTTGTTGCTTCATTGCGTTCCTGTGCTTTCGGTTTGTTGGTTTTCACATTTGATTTTGTGTTTTCCTTCTTGATTTCGTTTCGCTTCTCTGCTTGATTTTCTGTTTTATTTGTCATTATTATTTGTGATTGTATTTACTTGCTGCTGGCATGTGTTGTTGTTTATTTTTCGTATTTTTATTTTTCCAAATTTTTTTATTTTGTTTTTTTGCAATTCTTGTGTGTTCTCCTTTAACGTTGCTGCTTCCTTGATTTTGCCTCAATGGTCATTCAACTGTGAATGCAGTCAACTGTAAAGACACAAAAGCAAGAAAAATACATTGAAAAATATGCAAAAATTAGAAAATTGTTTTTTTGTTGCTATTATTCTAAATCCCACTGACAGTTGTGTCGGTATTTTACATATATTTGTCTACATTGTTTTACTCGCAGCTGGCCATTGCCCATTGAACACTGTTTGTTCCAGTCAGTATTTTCATGTGTATGTGTGTGTGCGCATGGCCAGCAGCCTGAACCGGCATCTGAGTCTGTCCATTTGCCAATTTTTGCGCCGACTTTTTTCCTCTTCGCTTGCTAATATTTTTATTTCTATTCTTTCATTTCGTTGCGCTTTTTTTCCTCTTCTTACATGTGTTTCAAGCAGAAAATTGCTTTTATATTCATATGCCTTGTCTGTCCCACTGTCCGTATGTTTCGGTTCGGGCTATGCCTGACTGCTATTCGTAAGGTCCAAGTCTTGGCATATGTGTGCGTGTGTGTGTGTGTCGGCGTTCACATGTGGTGTGGGAAATTAGGCAGAAACATATTTAAGACGATTTACTGATGAGATCTCCGTTTAATGGTTTCTTCTATTTGCCATTTGCTATTTGGTTGTTGCCATTTTTATAGTTTTTTTTTCTATATGAAATTGTTTTCTTTCCATTCATTTGTTGGTTTTCTGATTGTTTATGTGTACAAGATTGTTGTTATTGTTGCTTTTGTTAATGGACATAAATGTAATGGACGGGAAGTTTATACATTCACACATGATATGGTTGTACGGTTGGTTGAACATATTTTTGGTTGAACATAATGAGAGAGAGAGAGAGGGAGAGATGTAAAAAGGACATGGAAAGAGAAAGAGTGGATGTTGAAGCAATCTACTTTGATAAGGAGAGTGGAGAGAGAGAGGAGCGGAGGAGCTTCTAAAAAGCATTTTGATAATGAAAAAAAAATGTCTCAGGTGTGAAAATCTGAAAACATGAAAACAAACAAATAAAGGAAAAAGAAAGAATATATATTTAAAAATTCTTAAAAAAAATAATTAAAAAAAGCCGGAAAAATAGAAACAAAGAAATAATGAAATTAATGAGTTTATTTCTGCCGTGCAAAAAACTGCAAAGAAGATAAACAAAAGTTAATTTTTTTTTAAAGAAAACATTTTAGCAATTAGAAAGGAACAATCAAGAATCTAATATTTAATAAAAACAGAAAAAAATGAATTTAAAAAAAAATTAATTAAAAAAAGCCGCGAAAATGAAAACAAACAAATAAGCAAATAATTTAGTTTATTTTTGACGTGTGAAAAGCTGCAAAGATGTTTAAAGTCCAACAAAAGTTAATCTTTTGTTTAAAGAAAACATTTTAGCTATAAGAAAGAAACAATAAAGAATCAAATATTAAAGGAAAAAAGAAAAAATATATTAATTAAAAAATAAAAAAAAAATAATTTAAAAAAAGCCGGAAAAATAGAAACAAAGAAATAATGAAATTAATGAGTTTATTTCTGCCGTGCAAAAAACTGCAAAGACGATAAACAAAAGTTATTTTTTTTTTAAAGAAAACATTTAAGCAATTAGAAAGCAACAATCAAGAATCAAATATTTAATAAAAACAGCAAAAAATTTATTTAAAAAAAATTAATTAGAAAAAGCCGCAAGCATGGAATCAAAGAAATAAGCCAATAATTTAGTTTATTTCTGACGTACGAAAAACTGCAGAGACATTTGAAGTCCAAAAAGAAAAACATTTTAGCAATTAGAAAGGAACAATCAAGAATCAAATATTTAATGAAAACGGCAAAAAATATATTTTTAAAAATCAAAAAAATTAATAAACAAACCCCGCAAACATGAAATAAGCAAATAATTTAGTTCATTTCTGACGTGCAAAGTTCGAAGACAAACAAAAGTTGATTTTTTGTTTAAAGAAAATATTTTAGCAATTAAAAAGGAACAATGAAGAAATAAATATTAAATTAAAACAAGTAAAAAAACGTAATTTAAAAAAATTAAAAAATTTTATTAAATTGTTTGCTCGTTGGTTTTACTCCAAGGAAAGCTTAGCGCCTCTGTGCGATTTAAATATTTTCAATAAAAGAGAGAATTAAACCTGAACTTTTCCGTTCGTATTCCGATTCAAAAATTAGTATCTGTCTGTGCTTGAAGCTTTCAAATGGCTTCAGAGGCACACAATATGGGCAAAAGTGAAAGGTTGTTTCTCTTGGACAATGAAACTGTTTTTTAGGTTTTCAATTCAGTCCATGCAATTTGATAACAAATTTAATAAATTTTTTATTTATATTATTTTATTTATTTTTATTTAATTTTTTTTATTTTATTTATTTGATTTATTTTATTTATTTTATTTTATTTTATTTTATTTTATTTTATTTTATTTTATTTTATTTTATTTTATTTATTTTATTAATTATATTTATTTTATTTATTTTGTTTATTTTATTTACTTTATTTATTTTATTTATTTTATTTATTTTATTTACTCTATTTATTTTATTTATTTTATTTACTTTATTTATTTTATTTTATTTTATTTTATTTCATTTTATTTTATTTTATTTCATTTTATTTTATTTTATTTTATTTTATTTTATTTTATTTTATTTTATTTTATTTTATTTTATTTTATTTTATTTTATTTTATTTTATTTTATTTTATTTTACTTTATTTTATTTTATTTTATTTTATTTTATTTTATTTTATTTTATTTTATTTTATTTTATTTTAATTTATTTTATTTTATTTTATTTTATTTTATTTTATTTTATTTTATTTTATTTTATTTTATTTTATTTTATTTTACGTTATTTTATTTTATTTTATTTTATTTTATTTTATTTTATTTTATTTTATTTTATTTTATTTTATTTTATGTATTTTATTCATTTAATTTTATTATTTTATTTATTTTATACAACAAAAACTTTTAAGTTCTGACGTTAGAATTTTTTTTAAAGGACTTTGAAATTTCAAGGACGAAAATTTCAAAAAATTATTTAAAATTGTGCGCAATGTGGAATACATTTTTGGGTATCAAATGAAAGAGAAAAATCTTTAGAATTTAACAATACAAGGACAAAGTACAAGGACGAATGATTATTTTGTTGCCTTAGTAATAGTTGTTATCGCTGCAAAAGTGTGGCTGCTGCAAAAAAAATTTCCTGTTAAAGCGCCACATAGAACACTGAAGCAAGTTCTAACTTAAAGCAGGGCCAGTTCTGCTTTTTTCGAAATAAGATTAATGAATTTCCGAACTTCGGAACAACAAATATGCTGTCTGTGCTTATACTTAGCTTCTATTTGGCTTCAGATCAACAGAATATTGATAGGTTTTGGAACAGTCAAATGGCCCATTAAGGTACTGGATTTATAATTTCCTAAAACTCACACTGTGCTCAGCTGCAGCAGATTACTCAATAAGATCGACTACAAGCATCGACAACACCTTTCTTGGATACCAGGACACAAAAAGAACAAATTTCGGAAAACTGTTGCCGGAATTTAACTATAACTGCAACACAACCGCCTTTTTGTTATTTATAAATCCCCTTAAAAGCCCTGATTATTTTTAGTTTTTATTTTATCTTTAAATGAGTTAATGTTTCACCAACGCATTGAAGCTAATGCTATCAATTTGCGCCTTCAACATTATTATCCTCGATTATTCATAACCAGTACGCTTAAACAATAATAAAACAAACGCTCAACATTGAAAAAAACGAAACTGTGGTTGCAGCTCTAAAATACATTTAAATGTCAATTATAATTATTCATGTATATTCTTGTTGCGTTGACCTTTAATAACCTCAACAATAATGCCCAAAGCTGAACAGCTAAATCAACCACAACAACAAAAAACGCAATGGGCTTTTGTTAAAGCGAGCAATCGCCGCAAATTGGAAACCCTATCAAGATTAACAACAAATCATAAAAAATGTGAGACACCCCAAAAAAATATTTATATATATGTTAAAACCACAATCAATTGTTGGCAATAACCGCTGGCTGGCAAAAACATAAATGTAAAAATATAAAAAAATAAAAATAAAAATAAGTAAAAATAAAATTCCACAAAGGAAAAAATGCCCCAAGACCAGTGAAAAACTGCTCCAAAAATTATGCAAATAAATAATACTTGATCCAATTAAAATAAAATGCCCACATAAAACTCACACACTCAAACAATACCACACAACAAAAACAACAACAACTACAATATGCCGACTTATGTATGTATATAGCAGTCAATGCGCACGCAAACGCAAATATGAGCAAAAAAAAGTATTTCCATAAATCTCCGAAAAAACGCCACAAAAATAAAATGCACATAAAAACCGAAAACAGGCAAATCAAACCAAACCAAACCAAACAAGACCACTTAATAAATAAAGCACGAACAGAAAAATATTAAAGCAGCGTTTTAGGCGCAAAGCAGAGGCCAACTTGAAAAACTGACCAAATGTGGCAAACGCGAGAAAATATGCTAAGTAGCAGAGAAAGACAGAGCAAGTAAAGCAAAGGAAAGGGAGAGAAGGAGAGAAAGAGATGAGGAGAGAAAGAGATGGCAAGTATTTATTATGCAGTCACGTAGCTCTTATGGCCAAAGCGGGCCATGTTGTATGTTAGGTTGTAGTGGGCCATAACTAACATTGGTGGTATTCGTGTTGGGTTATGTGTGTTTGTGCGTTCGAATTTATTAAAATTGTGTGACTCAGGTTAGTTACTCATAAATTATGATTAAATTGTGAAATGTGACATATTTCATGTGCAAATTTTTTCGTTTTCATTATCATTTACAACTGGACGGTGGCCTTTGTTTGGTTATTTGTCAGGTGGTCAAATGTCAGAAAGATTAGAATTTTGCAGCACGTACAGGACTGGGTGCCTTATCGAATAACACAAAAAAAAATTTACAACAACAACTGCAAACATATGCAAAGCCATACTGGCGACTGCTAAATTAAATGCATGCAACATTTGTCAATGAAAAGTTGGATTAAAAATTGCAAAAATAAAAAAAATAAAACCCCAATTCATTCTAGTTGCTTTAAATATTTTTCCCAAATACATTTAAGTTTTATATATATATTTTCATATATGATGTATGACATGCATACAAACACAAAAAGACTAATGCCAAATGTAGGTCGTTTGTCAGGATTTTTTTTGTTGTTGTGGGATTCCAGCACAAATGTCCAGCATATGAAATTAAGCAATACATCAAACTGACAGCGTAAAGAAATAATAAAATAATGTGAAATATAAAGAAAGGCGTACATAAAGGCAAAGTGAAAAATAATCAATTGAAAGCGTGGAAGTAAAAAATAAATAAATAAAATAAAAAGTTACTAGTTTTGGCTGCAAGACAGATAGACAAATATTGTGCAGTGGAGCCCATGAAAACTTGAGAGCAGCACATTGGAAGTGAGCCAAAAAGTATGCTTTTTATTTGTTACTACTGTAAGACTGGTCCATGAAATGCCTTCAAGTGGGTGAAAAAAGTTGTATATTTTTGAGTATCAATATTGAATCAATAGGAAAGAATTCAAATTTGTCAAGGTTACAAAGAGAAATTTATATGTATTGGAAATATATGTAATTTGCTTTAATTGTTGCCAGATATTTTGGCTCAGGTTTGATGCATTTAAACGTTACAGGCAAAAATCTGGCATAAAGAAATTCAATAGATTGGGTTATTCATGTATTTTTTTGTGACCATTTGACCTATTAAATTCATCCTAAATGTATGCTAAAGTAAAGAAAATATATAATGGATTACTTGTTTATTTCTTTGTCATTGTTGTAGCATACCTTTAGGGTTAATTTTAATTAAAAAATTATTAACAGCGCAGTCACATTCAGTTAATTACTAAAGTTCTGAGTTTCTTTCCAATAAAGCTGACAGCTATAAAAAAAATTTAGTAATCAATTTTTGTTTTTTTAATATTTATGAAATTTTTTTTTTGGTCAAATTTTGGGCGCCATTTTGAATGTTGCACTTCGGCCTTTTGTGTCAATATTGGCATCTGATTTAAGCAGCTTCGACGCACGCTTTCGCATTTTTAATAAATTGAGTGCATTTGAGTTGGCAGTATTGCTTTTGTTGTTGTTGCTGTTATTGTTGTTTTGCAGTTGTTTACAATAGCAGCAACATTGTCATCTCCCACACCGCCACGTGCCATCATGTTGCCCAATCAGCAATGCCATCAACACCAAAACACCACAACACAATTCACCAGATTTTTTATACGGGTTTCATATGTGAGTGTGTGTGTGTGTGTGTGTGTGTGTGTGTGTGTGTGTGTATGTTTTTTGCATTTATTTATTGACATTGAGCGAACGTACGAGCAGCCAAACTCGGCGCAAGAACAGCGTAGCGCCAAGTAGACTAAAATGGTGTGGAGTGCCAACAAAAACAACAATAACAATAACAACGGACGTGTAAATGTGCGCATCAGCCACAATGGCGCTAAGCCAATAAATTAAATCAAACAACGGCGATAAACGCGTTCAGGGTTTTTTCTACTCGGTTTTTTTTTGGGGGGGGTTCGTTTGCACTTCACATGCGAGCGCGAGTTTGTGTGTGTGTGTGTGTGTGTGCGTGTGTGTGTGTGTCTGCATGCGGCAGCATTGTTGTAAATTCCATGGGGCAATATGGAAAAATCCCCAACGAAACAAATACCAACAGCAACAAAATCAAAATATAACCCAACGCAACGAAGTGCCAATGTTGCCAACGTAGCGTTCACGCTCACGTTCAGGTTTACGTTCACGTTCACGTTTTTTTTTGTTTTTTTGCCGCTGCGTATAGGGCAAAGTTTGCATTGTTGCGAAAATTTCAAAAGCATTTCATCCCACGATGCCAGTTTTCGCTGCAAAAAGTCGACGTTTACATTCTCAATCATCTGCCACACCCAGCACTACAAGCAGCCACCAGACCAACTTCTGCCCACTTCGCCTCATATCCTTTTTGGTACTATGCGAGTTTTGCGCACATTTGCCGGGTGTTGAGTTGGTTTTGTTGCGCTTCCTGTCGCTGTGGTTAGTGTTGTTGCTGCGATTTTCATTTGACTACATTTTTTGTGTTGTTGTTGTGATACTGCGCGATGCTATCGCGTATTTTCATGAGTTCAGATGAAAATATTTTGTTGTTCTTAATTTCTGACACTTTAATGCAATGTTTGACACATGCGAAATTAATGGCAAATTGTTTGCAATTATTTGCAATGTCGCGTCATGTCGTCAAGCTGTTTCGGTACACATGCCCGGTGAGCAACAAACCAACACAAAAGTTGGAGGCTACCATTGAGAGCCGCAGTTGTGTTAAGCAAATTTGTATGAAATATTCGATGGATTGGGGAAATTAATCACTTTAATATGAATAAAGCTGTCAACAATTAATCTGCACATCAGTGATTTCGATCAGCAAAGCTCAGTGATGGAAGTGACGGTCTATATGTCAGTGATGTCAACCAACGGTTGAAGCAAGTAAGTTGCTTTTCACTGTTGTGCTTTAAGCGGACATTATCAAATGTTTGAGAGTTTAAGACATAGTAACTGATCTCTTAAAGATTTCCAACCTAACTTTTAGAATCGTTGAAAAACAGACAGTCACCTTGGTCCTTAATGGGTAAATGTCCAATTCAGTAGTTGTGCGGAATTGGATCAACTTTGTATTTATCCTGACGTCCTTTGCGTTAGTCAAAGCAGTCCACATGTTTGGGTCCTTTCTACACCTCACACCCTTATTTTATGTTTTAGCTTTTCAGATGTCTTCTAATAACTGAATTTTGCCAACTGATTTGGTATATATTGTTTGGTATATATTGGTTTATCTGTTTTATGAAGTCTTGTACCAACACAACTAACCTCCTACACGCTACAACTGAGCTCTTGTTGCAGTTCTTCTCCATTCCACCTTTCTTGTTCTAGCTGTTGTTTCCCTTCTTTCCTTTCTATCTTCCTTACTTTCTTCTTTTATCTTAATAAATTTCCTTTTTTGCTTTTCTCCTGTCTTCTTTCCTTCCTTCTTTTGTTCTTTTTTCGTTCCTGCTTCTTTATTCCCCACATTTCTTCTTTATTTTCTACCTTTCGATCTTCCTTCTTTCCGTATATCCTATTTTTCTTATCCCTTTGTTCTTTCCTTTCTTCTTCCTTTTTCTTACCTTCTTACCTTTCTTCTTTCCTTCCATTCTTGCTTCCTTCTTTCGTTCTTTTCTTCCCTCCTTCTTTCCTGCCTTTCTTTTTGCTTTCTACGTTCCGATCTTCCTTATTTCTTCCTCCCTCCCTTCTTTTCTTTGTTTCTTACGTTACTTCTTTCCCTCTTCTTCTACTTGATTTTCTATCGGTCGTGCTCTTCTACCTTCTTCTTTTGCTTTCGTCCTTCTTCCATTTCTATTTTTGTTCCTTCCTCCTTACCTTCCTACCTTCCTTCCTACCTTTTTGCATTCCTTTCTTCTTTCCTTCCGTCCTTCCATCCTTCTTTCCTTCCTTCTTTCCTTCCTTCTATCCTTTCTTCTTTCCTTGCTTCTTTCCTTCCTTCTATCTTACCTTCCTACTTACTTTGGTTCCTATCTTCTTTCCTTTCTACCTTCCATCTTTCCTTCCTTCCTTCTTTTTTTTCCTATATTCTTCATGCTTTCCTACTTTTTTCCATCCTTTCTTCCTTCCTTCCTACCTTCCTTCCTTTCTACATCCTACCTTCCTATTTACCTTCCTTACTTCTTTACTTCTTACCTGATTTTCTTCCCACCTCCTTTTTTCCTTTCTTTATTCCTTCCTTCTTGCCTTCCTGCATTCCTCTCTTTCTACCTTCGTGACTTCCTTCCTTCTTTTCTTTCTTCTTTTCTTCCTTCTATTCTGCCTTCCTACCTCCTTTTGTTCCTACCTAACTTCCTTTCTGCCTTGCTTCTTTTATTCCTTCATTCTTTCCTTTTTAATTTACCTCTTTTATTTTTCCTTCCTACCTTATTTCCTTTCTTCTTTAATTCCTTCTTTCCTGCCTTCCTACCTCCCTCTCTTTCTACTTTCGTTTCTCCCTTCCTTCTTTCCTTCATTCCTTTTATCTTTCCTTATTTCTGTCCTCCTGTCCCATCTACTTTATTCCTCCCTTTTTTCATTCCTACCTTCCTTACTTCTTTACTTCTTACCTGATTTTCTTCCTACCTCCTTTTTTCTTTTCTTTATTCCTTCCTTCATGCCTTCATACCTCCCTCTCTTTCTTCCTTCGTGTCTTCCTTCCTTCTTTTCTTTCTTCTTTCCTTCCTTCTATATTGCCTTTCTACCTCCTTTTGTTCCTACCTAATTTCCTTTCAGCTTTGCTTCTTTTCTTCCTGTCTTCTTTCCTTTTTTATTTTCCTCTTTTATTTTTCATTAATACCTTTTTTCCTTCTAACTTTTGTACCTGATTTTTTCCTACCTTCTTTCCTGCCTTCATTCATTCCTTCCTACCTCCCTCCGTTTCTACCTTCGTTTCTTCCTTTCTTCTAATAATCCTCAAGTGGAAGTAGAGTTTTTCACGTACACGCTCTCCAAAACTAATCTTACTTAACCTAACCCAGTACTAAATTTTCATTATATATATTATATTCAAATCAGATTATATATATTTAGATTGGCTTCTCCATCAATCAACTTTGGTTTTTGTTAGTAAAAACTCAAAACTTGATAACATTACAACTTCCTTTATATGAGACGCGCTCTCTGGTGTGGTGAATTTTAGAAATATAATTAATTTTGTATTTTTGACACTACAAAATATTCTACAATGTTGAATGAATCTTTAAAATCGTTTAAGTAGTTTCCTAGATACGATATTTTCTAACTTACTTAATTTTTAAAATTAAAATGCGACCCAAAGAATTGTGTATGGGAATCCCCTTTAAAATGAGAGATAGAGAGTAGCATTTTTGAAAGAAACATTTAAAAGAAATAATAGAAAGAAGCATTTAAAAGAAATAAGAAGCGAGTGTCGGTCTTACATTTGATTCGTCTTGAAGCAACCTAAGAGCAATGGGAGGCCGTTTTATAAATATGGAAATTTCTCAGAAAATTATAGGTTTTAACCCTCTCAGGGCGGACTTGAATAAATCACACAATCCTTTAGAAGATCTTTGCGGCTAAAACTTCACAATATAATCTCTTCTTTGCATCTCTGAGTGTTCTATTTTAGTTAACCTGATGCTGGCCAATGCAACTTATACTCCGACTCATTGTCTGCAGGATGGCGCTCTTAGTTCTTTTAACCTGTTTTTACTGCAATTAACCTTTGAATTGAGGAATCATCTAAGCTTTCTTCGTTCTTATTCAAGAACTTCTCTCTGCATGGATTATAAATGGCCATCTTATTCCATTTATTTTGACGAATCGTTACCCAACCTTATCTTCATCAAACTTTTTATACTCTTTTAGCCATTAAACTCTAACTACATTAGTCACTTTACTAATAGAATTAATCACGTAATTACCTAATATTGATTCAATTTCGTTGTGGGCGATTTGCATATAAATTGACCTTATAATGTTGGACTTTGAATTGCTGTCAAGAAAAATTATTTGTACGTCTCTTTGACTTTATTCAATAATCCAGCAAACGAGTAAAGCGAGCGCATTGTTGGTCAATGTAATAAATAAATAATGTAATAAATATACAATGTAATAAATATATGTTTGTACTAAAATCGATGGCTAAATAGCCATCAATCATAAACATTGCAACAACTAAAAACGTCGCCATGAATAGCATTTAAGCTAACATCAGCAATGAACGATGACCAACCTTTATTTACTTAGGTATTTGTACTATGTAGAGAACTTTTTTCTGTTTTTGGTATACCAGAAATCGTCGAATGGAAGTGAGAACTAAGTTTTTATATTACAGTGCGCCTAAATGTATGCTAAACGTTTTAGTATTAATGGAAAAGTTAGGTGATGACATATTTTCGATGCAGTGTTTTAATTTTAGGTGGCCCACATTTAGGCTAACTTGCTTAGTTATGTTGAATGAATTTGGTTATATTTTTATTTCATTTTTAAATTCTAAGCAATAAGATCAAATTATTGTAAATATATATTTTTATATAATTTTTATTTAGTATTAATTCCTTCTGTAGACAGATGCATAAATTTACATACAAAAAAACATTTCACTTATTTTTACAATGTTCCACTGTCAGAAAACAATTTAAATTTATCTACAAACATATTTCTATATATCTGCATAGATATAACTGCATGTAGATAAATTTCCATTTCCATTCTATTGTCATATTTTACAGTTTTTGATTGCATAATTTGTGGCGTTTTATTGGCATATTTATTGGCGCATCGTGTGTCCGAATCTAATTTAATATTTGTGTGTGTATTGGAATTGTTTGCATTTGACAATTGAAATTGAAATTTTATTCATTGCCATTGTGAGCTGACAAAAAGCAATATTGACAAGTGTGCATGTATGTGTGTGTGTGTTTTGTTTTAGAATATTGTTTTTGTCACTAATATTAGCGTTGTGCATTCTGCATTCATTGGCTGACACTTTGTGTGTCGAGTAGGTGAATTAAATTAATAAAAAAACAATGAAATATTCATTATTAACTTTTTTGTGTACGCTAACATGCAACAATGTTGAATCGAATGCATTTTTATTAGCATTAAAATTAATTTTTTTTGGCTTCATTCAACATTGTTGCAATGTTGCGTGCATTAGATTCAACATTGTTGCGAGTTAGATTTTTAATACATTTTAAAAATTGTTTAAAAGTCAATTGGTGAGTTGAGATGAGTTTATGTGTGTTTGTGTTTTTATGGGTATTTGAAAAAAAATTTAATATAGTTAAGTTTAATTTTAATTTTTTTCATTTTATTATTTGGCAAAGAGTGATAAACTCGCCGGGTAAGTAAGTAAGTGAGTAATTAAGTAAGTAAGTAAGTAAGTAAGTAAGTAAGTAAGTAAGTAAGTATGTAAGTAAGTAAGTAAGTAAGTAAGTAAGTAAGTAAATAAGTAAGTAAGTAAGTAAGTAAGTAAGTAAGTAAGTAAGTTAGTGAGTAAAACTAACTAAAAGTAAGTCAAAGTAAGTAAGTAAAAAATAAATAAGTAAGTAAGTAAAAGTAACTAAAAGTAACTTAAAGCAAGTAAGCAAGTAAATAAGTAAGTAAGTAAATCTGAGCAAGTTAGTAAGTAAGAGAAAGTAACTTAAAGTAAGTAAGAAAGTTAGTAAGTAAGTAAATAAGTAAGTAAGCAAATAAGTAAGTAAGTAAGCAAATAATTAACCAAGTAAGTAAGTAAGTAAGTAAGTAAGTAAACAAATAAGTAAGTAAGTAATTAAGTGAAAAACTTTATTGGTGTAAATTGATTGAGCCTCGTTTTATGATGTTCAGTCAGTTTCGTCAAGCATTACATACAATTTTATGTCCATTACGTACAATAATTTAAAGCCTATGTAACTGTAAAAACAGTTATGTGACTCTGAGTTCCGTAACCTTTGACTAAGAAGAAAGCCGTCGGAGTAGATGTTTTATTAAAATGTTTTCTTTAATATTTGATTTTGACACCCCAAAGGTTGTCTGAAAAGATTCCGATCTCAACCTCAAAATGTAGCAAGTCTATTTTTATGTCCATTCCGCACAACAAATATTAAAGCATATGTAACTGTAAAAACAGTTATGTGACTCTAATTTCTCTAATTTCCGTAATCTTTGACTAAGAGCAAAGCCGTCGGAGTAGATGTTTTATTAAAATGTTTTCTTCAATATTTGATTTTGACACCCCAAAGGTTGTCTGAAAAGTTTCCGATCTCAACTTCAAAAGATCGGTTCGGCTCGATTTCGTACAAAAATTTAAGGCCTGTATGACCCTGAAATCAGTTATGTGACTTTGAGTTCCGTAGTCTTTAACTTGTAAGAAAGCCTTCGGAGCAGATGATTTATTAATATTTTTGTTTTAATATTTGATTTTGACTCTACAAAGGTTGTCTGAAAAGTTTCCGATCTCAACCTCAAAAGGCAGTGAATCTGTTGACGCCTCTATTGTAAAGTAATCATTAAAATATCAGCCATTTTGAATGCTTGTTTGGTTGTTGTTTGACACTGACCCGGAAAGACTCCGTCATCTTGGATCAATTGAATGTTTGAATAAACATTTCCAATGCTCTGTTAGTGCCATAAATCAGAGCTAAAAGAAAAATGTAGACTTACAAGGAGACTATGAATACAATTAAAATAAAAAAATTAAAGAATTATGTCTTGTATCTTGTTAGATAGAAAACTTTTCAGACAAACTCTCGTATATCAGAAATATACCTGAACTACAATTTCTTTCAGCTTCTGATGTTTTAACAATTTCAAACAGAACTGCCAAACGGTTTGATATCAACTGATTGTGTTGATTGTGATTGATTAATTAATAAAAAACTGTAAAGACTTTTTTAATAAATTTGAAATAAAACAAAAATATATTTTAAAATTCACTGCAAATTACAGAACAATCAGAAGACAATGAACTTAAAATTTAGATCAACCAAAAAACAAGGAAATAAAACACACCAGTTCAGCTTTCACTATAAAAGTGCTCATATTTGCTTTAAATTTTTTTCATTTCATTTCACTGCAAATATGCTTTGTATCAATAACAACAACTACAATTAAAAACACCATAAGAGAAAGCTACCATTTGAACATTGAAATGACACTGAAATTAACAATCCAGGCGCCTTAAATTCTAATGCAAATGTTGCCACTTTGCCGCATTCTCATCATTTAAGACTGAACAAAGTGGTCGGACCAAAAAAAGGGGAAAGTTAAAAGTCCAAACCGAAGACAAAACTGCAACTGCAGTTGCAGTTTAAATGCAACGCTTTGACGCATTGTGTGTGAAAGTGGCTCATAATTGTTGCAACATTTAAAACACAATTGCAACATTTATGTTTACAACAAAAAAAACCTGAAAATATTGCTGCAGTTGCAAAATGATTCGCATGCAAAATTCAATTGAATTTTTCAATGTGAATGCCATTTAAAAGAAATTTTTTTTTGAAAATGAAATATTATTACAATGAAAACATGACAACAGCAACAGAAACAGCAACAGAGCAACAAAAGAAATGTGCAATTTCAAGCGAGTTATGCGCGTGTTGGTTAATTACAGCCGAGCGGGTTAATCACATTTGTGGGCGAGAGGGCAACGAATGGGTGGGAGAGGGGCGCGAGAGAAAGCAGAGAAACGGAGACATTGTAGAGTTGTGATAAATGTAGGCAATTAGCGAATGAATGCAGCAAAGAAAAGGCAAAGGACATGGTTGGTTTTATTGTTATTGTTGTTATGTTTTTGTTGTATTAAGAAAAACAACAACGAAAAAACGTTTACAGTGCCACAGCAACACCTACAAACAACTGTGCTGTAATTAATGAAACAAAAGGTAATTTTATGCACGACAAGAACGCCTATAAATATGCTTTAATTTATTAAATGTTTGCAAATGTGTGATTTGTGCAAATAATAACAATATGAATGAGTTATATTTTATGAATAATTAGAAGAAGAATGAAAAAGAGGAGGAGGAGTGCAAAGGAGGGTAGGAAGTATGTGGAAAAGGCAAGTGTGAAGTAGGCGGCTAGGTGGGGTCTAGTTGGACCGCAGAGCTCAAATTTTAGTTTGTATGAGTGCACAGTGATTCGTTCCATAGACAAAATTCAAAAAATTTATATTCTCAGAATTTAACAGTTTTGATGTCATTCAAAAGGTAAAACTCCAGAACTAAAACTAGGAGAACGCCAAAAAAATCTGTGCTAAAAATTAATTAGTGTCTGTGCAAAAGCGGCTCAAAGTTGAAACTTTTTTCCACAAAAAAAGTAATTACATATTTTATCTTGAATAAAAAAAAGTCTAAAGTTTAGTCTATTGAATAAAAAAATTTTAAAAATTCATGGTTACCTAGAAGTTGCTAAAACTTTCAATATAGATTAAGAAATGATGTGGCCATTTTCGTTTTTAATGTTTTCTTAAAATTTTCAAAGTTGAGGCTTTTACTTCACTTTTAATTTAAAATATTTCTCTAAATTAAAAATCTGAAAATTGGCAAAACTTAAAGGAAAATATCTAAAAAGTATGTGAAAGTATGTTCTTGGATTTTTTTTATTTTAAGCAGCATTCTTTCTTTGTCGGATAATGCAATTACATCCTCCGATATCTTCCGATCTCAGAAAATAATTATATTTGAAAAGTGGTCTAAACACGTATTTTTCGAAAAAATTTATTTATTTTTTCATGCCTAAAAGTATGCAATGAGCATGAAAAATTTTGATAACTGCAAAAAGCAAAACATACGTCTATTCTTATCGTTTTTATTGCAAAACTAAAGAGTCCTAAGACAATTTCTGTTACTTTTTGGAATTATCAATGTTGACGTTACCGATGAAATGTACAATCTGAAAAATCTAGCCAACACACTCGTTGCTATAGCTAACCAAAAATTACGAAAATTGCAAATTTAAGTCTCAGACATTGGCAAACTACAAAAGTTCAAGAAAAACAAAATGGAAATTTCAATTCAGCAGACCATGATTAACTAGTATACCAAATTTTGTGAAGAATGGACCACTCCTTGTAATTTTGTCCCACGGTTGTATGGAGTCGAATCACAGTGCAGTGGCGCAAACTGAATTTCATTTTGGGAGGGGTGGGGGGGGTTGCCTACAACTTTTGAGCTCGATTTAATTTGAAACCATATTTTTCACCAGCAATTTTTGTATTTGGGGAGGGGTTTGAACCCCCAAACCCCTCCCTGTGTGCGCCACTGGACGGTATGGAATATTATTATTGTTAAACATATATTGTTAGGAGTGTCCATGGACACAGGAACGTGGACATTGATGTTC
The DNA here is from genome assembly GCA_963668005.1 of Melieria crassipennis. NCBI lineage: Eukaryota > Metazoa > Arthropoda > Insecta > Diptera > Ulidiidae > Melieria > Melieria crassipennis. Next base: position 74,820,039 of record OY764962.1, on the reverse strand, counting down.
ATTGCACCCCAGCTAATGCCTCCCCCATTGACTAAAAAGGACCTGGTCTTGCAATTATCTGGCGTTGGGTGATTCTGCGGTCTTCAATAGGCAGCTTTTGACATTAAGTTTCGCAGAGACTCTGATTCTTTTTTAGTCGGTTCGTAGATATTCAGCTCGAGTTTTTTAGCTCCTTCTCTACTTGAGTCATTTTATCAAAGCAGATGTGACTGGCATGTTCGAAAGCCGGGCATTCACTCATACAGTGAGGAGCAGTCTCATGGTTCTCTAGACACATGTCTCGAAGCACGAGTTGACGTACTCATTAAGCGGTATACTAAGCGGTATACTAATAAATCCTGTGACGAGCTCCTCAAAGGTTCTCAAATCACGTTTGCCTAATCTCAACACAGGTCCTGTTGGTATGAGGCGATCCATAAGCATCTTAAACATCTTTAACTGCCTTCATCCCTTGTACCACATGTCAGTTGTTGTTGTGTTTATGTTTCAAGAAGGAAGAGTTTTTGTTGAACACTACAACAGGACAAGGACAACAGTTTGAGCGCTGTTAAGGTCAACAGGAAAAACTTATAGCGACTGGCAAAGAAGTATTCAACAGAGTGACTTCAGAAGGAAACATAGTGGATTATTGGTTGAAAGCAGTGAGTGAGCACTTCCGCCTCGATGGTTCAGCGCTCAAAGAGCTTGATTTTCTTACCAGAGGCTCTAGGTTCGATTCCCAGTTCAGGTTGGTTGAATACCAATCGACTTCTATTGCTTCTATTGCCTCAAAACGTAGATGAGAATTATGAAAAACCTTCAAGTAAGAAAGTAGAACTGCCAAGTGTTGTTTAGATTTGACATTAAACTTCTTCTCTAAGTGTCTCTCATACAGAGGCACTCAACCCAAGTCAACCCAATCGAACCCAACCCAATTGGCTGTGCGTTTTAATGTAGTCATTTCACTTCATTTTGCCATAGTTTTGCTTAGTTTTTGTACACTTATATTTAAGTACAACGCCAACCAGCGCAGCCAGCCTTTTATCTGTCCAAGTGTTCGTCTCTCTAGGTGCTCATAATTCCTCCGTTGTCCTTCGTTCTTTAGTTTAACCTCATTGTATGCGGCCACAGCCACATGGAGACACACGGCGGCCGGTGCCGTCCAGCAATGAATGCCATTAAAAGTAAGCGGCCAAACAAAACAGCAACAACAACACACTATGACTAACAAAAATACACACAACACACATATTTACATACATATATGTGTGTTTGTGCTAGAAATATGCTCGACGTTGAGACAAACCCATAAAAATGTCACATTCATCATGGCAGCAAGTTGGCTCATTCGCTCAACAGTCCTTTACAAACGCTTCGCGCTTGGCTTTTCAACATTTCGTTTATTTTCATTTCATTTTCATAGTTTCCGTGCTTTTGCTTTGCATATTTATTTTGTTGATGTGCTTTTTTTGTTTTTGTAATTTTCCATTTTAATTTTAATTTTTTGCTCGCGCGCACCATTCAACAGCGCCGCACCAACGACAGCAACAACCACAGCCGCATTGTTTTTGTTGGCACTGACTGGCGACTGTGTGCATGTGTGTGTGTGTGTGTTGGTGTTTGTGTTGTTGACGACATTTGCCGCTTTTGGCCCAGACTCTTGGCCTTTGCCTGACACCGCCGCAAAGTAGTGCGGCATGAAAATAAAAACGCAGCAACAACAGGCGACGGCCAGCACAAATGCGCGACATAAAAATAAAAATAGCGCAAATTTTATGCGTTCATGTTTTTAAAGCTTATTCGCGGTCGTATGGAAAATAAATTCATGCCAGCCAAGCAAATGTAATGCCGTCTGCCTTTTTACTTTAATGTGTATCTATGTGTGTGTGTGTGTATGTGTGAGGGTAGGGGCTTTAATTTGTTTTTGTGTTTGGGTGTTTAAATGTTGGTGTGTAGGTGGCTGGGTGCTTCACTGGCTAGTTGGTCGTTTCGTGAAGGCCAAAGTGCGCCAATGTGTTTGTGTGTGTATGTGTGTGTGTGTGTGTTGGCTTTGAGAATTTATGCGCAAAAACCCACTTGAGCGTCTAATGAAAGTGGCATTCGCTTTCTTTCAATTACGCAAATGCACAAATCATGTAAAAAATTGCCTTTAAAGCCGTAAAGTATGCAAAATAAACAATCGAAGTGCTTGCTTCAACATTTGTCCAAGCTGTCAAGTGACGATTGCTTGGTCACTGTTTGCAATACTTTTGGCCATAAATCAATTGTGTCGAGAGGGCAATTAAAATTAATGCTGTCAATAGGGAATTTAATTTTTTTTGTGGTGATTTTCTAAGCATTTTTTCACATAAAGCATAAAGTTTCTTTGGTAAAAACAATTGCATTATTTATAGATGGCGTTAGAAATTTGAATCATGCGTTGTATAAGTGATTAGAATAATAAGATTTCGTACTTAAGACACTTCTCAGACAGTTGAGTGATTGCTGGACTGAGTTTTATTTGATGACTTGTGATAAAAAATGGATCAAAGAACGGTAAATGGTATTGAAAAGTTAAAATATCGAACTAAAGAAACTTTTCAGACAATTTTATGATTGTTTGACTCAGTTTTGTTTGATGTTTTGTGATGAAAATTGGATCACTTTCGAGAAGGTCAAATTAAAGCGATCGTGGTCGAACGGTAAAAGATAAGATATCGTACTAAAGAAACTTTTCAGACAATTTTATGATTGTTTGACTCATGATTGTTCGAGAAGGTCAAACGAAAACATTCGTGGTCGAACGGTAGATGGCATCAAAAATTTAAGATATCGCACAAAAAAAACTGATAAGACAACTTTATGATTGTTTGACTCAGTTTTGTTTGATGATTTGTGATGAAAAGAGGATCACTTACGACAATATCAAGCAAAAACAGTCTTGGGTGAACGGTAGATGGCATTAAAAGTCAAACAGACAGATTTATGAGTGATTGATGCAGTTTTGTTTGAATCCTTGTGATGAAAAGTGAATCACTTACGACAATGTCAAACAAAAACAGTTTTGGGCGAATGTTAGATGGCATTAAAAAGTCAAGATATTGCACTAAAGAAACTTCTCAGACAGATTTATGAGTGCTTGACTCAAATTTGTTTGATTCCTTGTGATGAAAAGTGGATCAATGCGGCAAGGTCAAGCCACATGACAATGAAAAATTAAGATATCGCACTAAAGAAACTTTTCAGACAACTTTATAATTGTTTGACTGAGTTTTGCTTGATGACTTGTAATAAAAAGTGATCGAATCGCGGTGAGCTGGTACGAAAATAGGCCAAACCAGGATTGATGGCTATGAAGGTTTTGCTGTGTTTGGTGGGATTGGCAGGGAATCATCTACTACGACCGCCAAACCCATTATTCGGACCTGTACCATCAACAATTGGCCCGGAAGTCAACAGCTTTGGTCATTTAGAAGAGAAAGTGTGTTCCATCAGGACAACTACAGGCAATACACATCGATAGTGACTTGCCAGAAGCTCCGAGAGTTTCGTTCCAAGTGATTATTACCCGTTTCTGTCTATAGCGAATGATTTTGCTGATGAAAAAATTGTTTCAAGAGAAGCTTGTAAAAACTGACTGTCTCAATTGTCTACCAATAGAGACGAGGGTTTCTATGAGAGACACATAATGCAGTTATCTTCAAATTAGCAACAACTTCTGAAATTAAACTTTGCATATTTGACCTAAATCGTATCAATCTAACTATGATAAAACTATAAAAATTCAGTTTTTCTTAGTAATGTAGAGAAGTGAAGAAAAGCGGCATAATTTTAGGCTCAATTTGGTTTTCTAGATTATCGTATTGTTCTACCAAAGCAATAGAATTGTATATATATTGCCTCACCAACCCATATCTCCCCCACGGCCATTCTGTGTCCATTCGCATGTGCCAAATATCACTGCAATATATGTGCGTGCAGGTATATTCGTGTAACGGTATCAGTGCCTGTGGTGAGGATAACGCAAGCGTATATTTCACACGTGTCCCTTGGCGCAAAGTCACGCAGTCATGTAAAAAAAAAAGTCGAATAAAAAATATAAGCAAAACAATACAGCAAAAAAAAAATTACAACAACAATAACAGCAACTGACAATGTTGCAATAATGTGCGTGCGTACGTTAACTTTTGGACAGTAAGTAAAAATATTTACCAAACGCCTCGTCCCACCAACTGTGCACCAGTTTTCCAATACAAAGCAGCAAATTTCAACATTTTTACATACAACCAGCAATGTAGCGTCCACTGTTTCTCGCTCTGGAGTAGTCGGGTTTTTTGTGTGGTCTCACACACCGCATTGCTTTGCAGCATTAGTGACTTTACGGCGGCGCATACAAAGCATTTCCCCATATTAGCGTTTCAAACACTGCTGCAGACCCTCACCGAACAGCGTTCAGAGCGGCAGAATATTGACTTTTGCCAAAGTTGTCAGTTGCGTACGCCTAATCCGCCCATACACACACACAGACACAAAGCTAACGAACGCCCACACATGCCGCAGTGCTCACCTCTCCTCCTCCTCCTGGCCTTTTCTCGCCCAGCGGCGTATGTGTGTGTGTGAGTTCGCATTGCGTGCGCTGACCCCATTCCCTATTCACAGCTCGGTCGGCCTTCTGGTCGCTGTTGCCTTCGTCATTAGCGACAGCAACATTGTTGGCAAAAGTCATAATCATAAAATCGCTTTATTACTGGCAAAATTTCATTACCACTATACAGATTTGAGTGTAATTTCCAACAGAAGAGAGGCGTCCCAGGAAGTGTCGCAGTGTGTGTGTGTCTACTTTTAGGCGCGCACTTGAATATTTGTGTAAATAGTTGTGGTTTACGCAGCTTTTGGCAGGTAAATTAGTTGAAGCGGCCGCAGCTGAAACAGCTCAAAGCACAATTTGACAAGCGTTTGAAAGATATTTAGAGTGCAGGAGAGTGCAGTGAGGCGGTGAGTTGGTGAGAAGGCAGCACTTAAGCAGCGGATTAGTGTAGCAAAGCGGCAAAAGAAACACCTCCATGTTTGATAAAGTTGTTAATGTCAGCAAAGACTAAGCAAGTGGCGCGCTTTTGAAGCCTGTTCAAGGTGTCCGCTGAAAGGACGCACACTGAAGGAGCCGCTGAAAGAACGCGCATTGTGCTTTGTGTGAGTTCAGAAAAGTCATAAAAGTAATTTGCCTTGCGCCTACATTTTCTTGGCTTTTTGTTAGTTCTATTTTTGTGACACTCCTAAAATTATGCAGCGTTAACAGGTAGTTTTATGTTTAACAAATATGCGCAACATTGAAGTGGGTTATGTCAGCAGGTGAAAGAGGAGAAGAGGTGAGCGTGAATGGCAAAACTTGAAACGATGTCACATATGTTTTGTAAATGATTATTATGTGTTCTAGGACGAAGGAGAAAAATGTGTTCAATAGTGATAAGAGTGAAGCTCAAAAGTAAGCAGCACAGTTAGTTCAGGTTTTAAGGAAATAGTTTTGTAATATTATTTTTAAAATATTCTTCATTTTGCTGGGTTCAGTCCAGATTCAGGAACGCGAAACAATAACTTTAGGATACTTTGCAGGACATAGGACCAAGTCAAGAATTCAAGTCAAGCAGTGAACTTAATTTTTTTAATGTTTATGGGCCCATCCAGTGGCACACTCAGGAGTAGTATTGGGGTTTCAAAGCCTCCCAAATATCGGAGGAATTTTTTACAAAAATTGTAGTCGGCAACCAAGATTTCAAATCCTCAAATATGAAATCCTCTATGCGTCACTGGCTCCATCTCTACGATAACAATAATGTCATACATTTGATTGGTGTCCTAGAAAGCAGGTTCGAAGCTGTAAATACGAGGATAAGAAAAAAATGCACTTCACCTTCTGTTACTTAGAAGATGAAAGACTCACTTGAGCAACTTTTCCTTCAACAATCTGGGGCTTCTATCCAATAGGAATAATTACAGTCCACTATGCTTCATAAGGAGCTCAAACTGGTTGAAAGAGTGAGGGGACTTAACTTCGATCTCTTGTGGTATCACATTGGGTCCTCATAGTCTAAACGGGCTTCGCCTTCTAGAAGAAGGAAGTCTCACCTTGGAAATCTGGGGAATATAGTCGATAGAAATATTTACAGTCTACCAGACTTCGTAAGGAGCTCAAACTGGTCAAAAAGTGAGGGGATTGATTATGGTATCACAATGGGCCTTCATGGCCTAAGCAAACTGCGTATTCTAAAAGAATGAAGTCTCAGCTGGGCAACTTCTTCTTCGTTAATTGAAGGAATCTACCCAATAGGACTATTTACAATCCACCAGGCTTCGTGAGGAGTTCAAACTGGTTCAAAGAGTGAGGGGACTTAAGATTGATCGATTGTGGCATCACAATGGGCCTTCATGGTCAAAGCGGGCTTCGCCTTCTAGAAGAAGGAAGTCTCACCTTGGAAATCTGGGGAATCTAGTCGATAGAAATATTTACAGTCTACCAGACTTCGTAAGGAGCTCAAACTGGTTCAAAGAGTGAGGGGACTTAAGTTCATTTGATTTTGGTATCACAATGGGCCTTCATGGCCCAAACCAGCTCTGTTTTCTAGAAGAAGGAAGACTTACCTGGGTAACTTCTTCTTCTACAATCTAAGGGTCCACAAAATAGAGCTATTCACAGTATACCAGACTTCGTAAGGAGTTCAAACTGGTTCAAAGAGTGATGTGTCTCGATTGATTGTGTTATCACAATGGGCCTTCATGGCCTAAGTGAGCTCTGTCTTCTAGAAGAAGGGAGACTCATCTGCACAACTTCTTCTTTAACAACCAGGGATCAGTCACAATCAAAAAAATGGGGTTATTCACAGTCCACTAGGCTTCGTAAGGAGCTCAAGCAGATTGAATGAGTTAGCCGAATTATGCTCGATGAACCCTTATGGCCTAATTGGGTGTTGTCCTAAGACAGCCACTTCTACATAAATACATCTGATTTTGCCCACACCTAAATGTATGCTACAGTTTTTGTTTAGTTACTCAGTTACTCCATTAGCTGATTGTGCTTTGTCTTTTGACCTTTGTGCTCTGCCAAAAAATGTGGCCAATGATTTATTACAATGCTGGATCGAGTGTTTTAAATATGTTTTATTTTATATAGATATTTTTTTTATTTTTTGTTTTTTATTTTTTATACTCTCTTTTGCACCAAACTTTAATTGAGCACACAAAACGCATACTTTTTGGCAATTACAAATTTTCAAAATGTTTTAATCAAATTTCAGCACAATTCCACAGCCTTCACAACGTGAAAATTTTATTTATTTATTTATTTACAAACTAGACTTATATTTTGAAAAATTATAAGTTTAGGGTAGACAGCAGTGGCTACTGTGGCCTTCAGCTGTTTCGTTAGTAAAGTATGTATAACTAGGTTTCTAAATTATTTACATTTCTTCTATTTGAGTATATATGTATTTTAACATTTGTACAAGAACATTCAATTTAAATTGTTTTATATAGGTTAGTTAGTTTTATAAATTCTATTATTTTTCCTATGTTTATAGCTGTAGGGTTTGTAATTATTTCTGCCGGATTAGAGTTTCGGAAGACAAGGTTTCTTTCAGCGCTGACAGCGTTGCAATCGGTTAGGATGTGGCTGAGGGTAAAATTGTTTACCTAAAGTTGCTGCCAGACACAACAAAAAATCAAAAAACTTTTAAACAAATTTTAAAAGCTCGAAAATACTCACAAAAAATCAATGCAAAAAACTGTGCATACGCGACTGTCAGACGGCACAACAGTTTTATATTTTTCAACATTTTGAAAAGTTTTCTTTTTTTTTGGTAGAATATTTGCCATGGCAACAAATGCCAAATCGTCATATAAGACTATGGAAAAAAATTAAAAGTAAAAAATAAAAAAACAAAATAATAAAGCAACTACAAACAAAAATGAATGCAAAACGTATAGCAAACGTGCAATTATTTTTGCTAACATTTTTAACATGCATCATGTCGCGACATGCTGTCCCAACGGATAAAAGCGGCAAATAAATTTTGCATGACCCAACAACAACAACAACCAAGTGGCGGCACAAAAATGCGCGCAGATAAAAGGCCAAAGAGGCAAACTGCAAATAAAAAAATATTCATACAGACACACACACACACACACAAACCGATATGTGTAAGAGGAATGGCGCCGCACAAGTAAATTCTAACTAAAAATTTATGTGTGCGCCGCGAAATATGCTTTAAAAAGTGTATGATTGTGTTTTATGTGCGCTGTGCGCATAAAAGCCTGCACCGTACACTGTAAATGCAAAAATATGCAATGTCATATGGCAAGCAAGAAAGCAGTTGAGTTGAAAAAAAAACAAAACAAAAACAAAATTGTGCACCGTCACCAAAAAGTCTAAAAAAAAAAACAGTGAATTGAAAGTGAGCGCAAAAGAGGCATAAGCAACATTTTGTGAGCAGGTGACATGGTAAGTTGGGTGGTAAGTTGAAAAGCGCGTTGGACGAATGACGAGCGCACAAAAACAACACCAAACAATTGAACAAAGTTCACAAATGATTTATGTGTGTGTGTGTGTGTCGCCTGGCAAACGTCAGGCGGCCAAACAAAATAATTTTTAAAACTAGCGTGAAAAAAGGACAAGTCGATGTTGGAAAGTTGGGTATGTAGACGGGTGCCACGAATGGGTCCGCAGTGGACAGTGAAAGGAGAGAGTTGGTCATATGATGGATAGACTGGCAGGTAGACAGTGAGCAAATATCATGGGGTATTTTCATTTCATTGACACTTTCAGTTGCAGAATGGGACAATATCGATTGTCTGTTAAGGGGGTAGTCAGGTAGAATCGACCATATTTTTTGAAATAATTTTTTTTTTATACAAATTTTTATTCCACATTAACAATTTTTTTATATGTTATTGTAAGGACTGTATCGAAAAGAAAATGCACACTTTGTAACGTAATTTTCTCGCAGCATACATTTTTTTTTTAATTTAAGAATGCCGTTAAATAGAGTAGGCCTTTTGTCTCATATATTTTTCTATTACGAAAATGACGCGTATCGAGATAGACGTCCGCAAAAAAATTTTGTACAGTTGGTGCACTGAAAAAGGTGCTTCCTACAGAAAATTAGCCAAACGACATCGCGTGTCCGTAAACGCCGTAAAAAAGATTATTGTTAAGTATGGTGAGCATTGTACTATCAACGACCTACCAAAAAGTGGCCGTAAAAAGGGTCCTAAAGACCCAAAAATGGAAGGAAAAGTGAAGCAACTAATTGACGAAAACAAGTGCATGTCCATATGTAACAAATGTTAGAACAAAAAGTCTGATAAAAAAAATGTCCATTAAAGTTATACCTGAAAAACAAAGTGTGCACTTTCTTGATGCATGAATGGCTCTCGTTTGAACTACAACGGTAAAAAAGTATTAATAAATAAACATTTAGTGCAATTGTAAAGTTTTGTTCTCTTTTTTTGCTTGTTTTTTGTTAATAATTGTGTCATAACGTTGTTACATAGAAATGGACAATAATGATCGTAGTTCACGCGATAGCCAAACCTTTTCTGAAAATATAAAAAAAAGTTTAAGCAAATCGGTGCAGTAGATCGGCCGTAATCGTGTCAGCCAGCTCAATAACAACAGCATCTACTTCACGCGCCAGGTGTGCGATTCGAGCGCGCGAGCCCTTACAGCTAATCTCATTTTCAATCGCTTTCGGATACTATCCGATGTAAAGGAAGGTTTCTACATGATTCCTAAGGGTTTAAACAGACCAAAACTGCAAAAACAAAATTTTAGATTTTTTGAAAAAAATCTACTTGACTACCCCCTTAAGTATTTTCCAAGGTTTCATATAAAAAATTTAATGTTTGTTAGTCAGTTTTTCTTAAAGTGACCTTTAGGCCGCGGCCGCTGAGCATATTTTCTACTTCAAACTTAATATATTTCCTCTACCAATTAATTTTTTGTGTTTCTGTTTATAATTTCGTTTGGATTTGTATTAGTTGCTGACAGTTCTCCGCATGATTTCATTGAAATTAATTCAAGATATAAACTACTCATTAAATCATGATTCTACTTATTAACATCTAACCAACCAACCAAAGGGGAAGCGGACAATTGCGAAAAACAGCGCACCAAATTGATCTAGCGAGGTCCCCAACCATTCTGCTGTAACCACCTCACACAACAGATGGCGCTACGAGCGGTAACTCGAAAATAACGGAGGCGACGTTCCTAAGCGACGTTAGCTGGCAGCCCCATCACTTAAGACTACCTGCGGCAGGCCAATCACCTACCCTGGCAGAACAATACAACCGATTAACGTAACCAACACAAGGCAAAGTTTTGTGGAGGCCCTATGCTCCAGAGAGGAGTGAACAAGGAACAAAAAAAAAACATCCGTCGACTACTTCCTACCATCGTCTTTCTTTGACCTGAAATTCTCGGTCATGTATCGCATAGTCAGCAATGGGATCAAGATGAGGTGCTGTTTTACACAGACGACTTCAAGTTGGATTGTGTACTGAGTAACATTCCACTTATTGAGGGCAAATCTCCCTGACTACTGCGGCGTCTTTTAGACTATATTAATTGCCATCTTTTAAGCTCTGCTTCTACTCGAACAGCACAATGTCCCTAAAGGAACTGTTGGTATTTTTATAGATAATCAGGCAACTAAAACCCTCACAAAGATATCCACAACATAAAAAATGGTTTTAGTTTATCACTCAACAAGTTAGGACATCTTTAAGTTATAATCGTCACATGGGTATCGTAAAACCCTCTCGAAGGTCTCTACAATACCAAAAGTGGTTTTACTTTGTAGCTCAGTGAGTTAGGACATCTTTAAGTTATCATTCTCACATGGGTACCGGGCCAGTTCCCTAAAGAAACTGTTCGTATTTTTATAATCAGGCAAGTAAACCCTCACGAAGGTCTCCACAATATTAAAAGTGGTTTTACTTTCAGCGAGTTAGGACGTCTATAAGTTATCATCCTCACCGTGTTGGTTCCCTATAAAAACTGTTGGTATTTTTATAGATAATCGAGCAACTAAAGCTTTCAAGAAGATCTCCACAATATTAAAAGTGTTTTTACTTGTAACGAGTTAGGACATCTTTAGGCTAACATCCTCACATGGGTACCGGGCCACAGTGATATCAAAAGCACCCGTAGAGTCGATGAGTTTGAAGGGAGGGAGCGTGAGTGACACTACCTTGACAGATCACAACAGTACAATTACAGTTAGCATTTCCCTCCAACCTGCAAGCTCATCCTTCCTGACAAGTCCTACAGACAGTGGGAAGGGGAGAGCACTGGCCTTATTTCCGACTAGCATTGGCCTTTCTTGACTTAAGAACAGTTAAAATTGTTTTTTTAAATCCCAGCGGTGCTGGATCAGTCAGTCAGACTACTTAGACTTTTTTACAGAACAAACTGAAAAGAATAAGTTGGAGCAACACAGTGGGACACCATTTATGATTTGCCCAATGTATGAATTTCTATTTGACACAATGTCTGTAATGAGTCTTGCTGACACCTATGATCGATTCTGGTCCATTGGTTCGTCTTGTGGCGCCCTCTCTTTGCCATCGTCTGCACAGTGTCCACAGGAAACCAATGCATTATCACCTGATTGTCCTTTAGAATATCTTGAACAACATTTGCTGTCTCTCAGACCACTTTGAAACCAAATCTCGTTGAGCTCAAAGCCTTTATTGCAGCCTGACTGTGGGACATTATGATTATCCTTTTTCTCCTAATATTATGTGTGAGTATTTAAATCATATTTAGAAATAAAATTATCAAAATAACATCTGTCTAAAATCCGTTTATTTTCCTCTCACTTCAATCTCTGTTCTAACACAATTTGTTCTAACCAAAATAATTTACTGCATACTTTTCGGCTAGAGGCGGATATGAATATATTTGGCTGTGAAAATCTACGCGGCACTGTAATGCTTTTTTGGTTACACAATTTGCCACCATTTTTACACTCCCATAAACACAAACACACACACACAAGTTTATATACGTTTTCATGTGTTTATGTGTGAAATTTTGTAGCTTTTTCGCTTGCAAATATATAAATAAATAAATAATAATAATGCAAAACACACCGACACGTATATGCATAGACACAGTTTTCAAATGGCATGCAAATTTTGGCACATCTCTTCCAAATAAATAGACAGCGGTGCACGGCCAACGTCAACCGCTGGAAAAAGGCAAACAAACATTGAGGGCGAGAGAGCCCAACCAACCAGCAAACTTTCCTCACAAACAACAATGAAAATGCTGTACAAATAAGCCCGCACTCAGGCACATCCACACATCAACAAAACACACACACACATAGACACGCACACAGTGTTTGGCGCCTATACTTATGCAGTTTATTATTTGCCATAATGCGCGCCGCAAATATTTACTTGTTTGCGTGTTGAACATTGTTGTTGTTGTTGTTTTCGTGTTATATTTTCACTTTTCAGTCAACTGTTGTTGTAAATGGTGTTTGATGTGCGGAGGAGGCAAAATAAAAATAAACACACACCAAGTGGTCATAATTCTTTGGGTGCTATGGGTCTGCATACTCGTACCTATTGCCAATTCTCTACCGTTGCTTTGTTGTTTTTGTTCCATTGTTAAATAATGGTCGAATGGTTGAAGTTGATTAGGGAGCAACACTTCAAGCGCAGTGACAATACAATTAATGATTTGTACACTAAATTGCAAAGAGTACAAAGTGTTTTTTAGTATATATTGCATGCTTTTAGGCGTTTAGTCATTTGTGAACCGGCTGCCGACATTTTTTGGGTTCATTGGCTTTGTATATATGTGCAAAGTATATTTATCAATTACTGCTTTGGCTACAAAAAGTCAGTTTTTAATAATAAGAAAGTTACTAAAATGTGGCATAATTTTTGGCATTAGTCATTAATTTAATTTGCGCTAGAAAAAGGAATGAAGAAAAATTGGTAAAAATATATTTTGTAGTATATTTTATGTGCACAAATTAATTAGTTAATTAAACAGAAAAGGGAAAGTTTTTGGGTATTATTTACAATTTTAATAAGAATTGCCTACTTTTAGGTCATATAAAACATAACAAAGCAGTTAAAACTTTCTTAGAATAAATATTTGAAATACTTAAATTGTTATGAAACACCTAAATCAATGCTAAAGTAAAATTCAGATAAATTAATAAAACGTTGCATAGTTTTAGGCAATGTTACCATACCGTTAAAGTAATATACAACATATTATTGTTGTTTGAAGATTTTTGGAAGAAACATTTGACACATTTAAATTGTTATGAAACAACTAAATCAATGTTAAAATAAATTTCAGACAACTTAATAAAACGTTGCATAGTTTTAGGCAATCTTAGCATACTGTCATATATATTATATAACATATCAAAGCCGTTTAGAGTTGTTTAAACAACCAAATCAGCGTTAAAGTAAATTTCAAATAAATTGATAAAAAGTTGCATAGTTTTAGGCAATCATATCGTATGTTTTAAATACTGTGTCATAATATATAACATATCAAAGCTGTTTAAAAAACCAAATCAGCGGCAATTAAATTTCATACAAATAATTAAAATATTGCATAGTTTTAGGCAATCTTAGCAAACTTTTATAGAACATGCAACATGTCAAAGCAGTTTAATAAAGCATTTTAATAAAACGTTGCATAGTTTTAGGCAATCTTAGATAATATACAACATGTCAAAGCGGTTTAGCAATTTTCAGAATAAATGCTTGAAATATTTCAAATGCTATGAAACAACCAAATCAGCGTTACAGTAAATTTCAGACAAATTATTAAAACGTTGCATAGTTTTAGGCAATCAAAGCATACTGCCAGATAAATAACACATCAAAGCAGTTTAGAGCTCTTTAAACAACCAAATCAGCGTTAAAGTAAATTTCAGATAAATTAATAAAACGTTGCATAGTTTTAGGTAACCTTAGCATACGGTTAGATAATATAAAACACGCCATAGCGGTTTTAGAAATTTTTCGAATAAACGTCTGAAACATTGAAATTGTTATTAAACATCCAAATCATCGGTAAAGTAAATTTTGGACAAATTAATAAAACTTTGCCTAGTTTTAGGCAATCATAGCATACTGTCAGATAATAAACAACACATCAAAGTGGTTCAGAAATTTTTAGAATAAATGCTTGAAACATTTAAATGGTGATGCAACAATCTAATCGGTCTTAAAATTAAATTTTGGCCCTTTATAAATAAGTTGCATAATTTTAGGCGCTCTAAGCACATAGTAAATTAATTTGAGGCTCCTGAACTCATGCTTATACATCGCTTGCACGTCACAAGTATTTTAAAATTTAATTTTTATTTCAAAATCTTTGCGATGGAACTAAAACTGATTTACACTCTGAACCTAAAACAGTGATGGACACTAACAGAACCAAGCTAAATTTCTTATCCTTGTCCTTTCACTTTCGTTTGTTGTCGACATCAGTGGAGTGATTGATTCTCCATGCCTGCTTGAACGCATTTCCTTTCATATTCCAACGAAAAGCCTTCGGAGTAAGGATATATTTTTCCTTGAATGCATCAGAACTGTGTACGCTTCCCATGCTCCCATATATAGAGACTTAAAAGAATTAAATATGTTCTCAAATTCTTTGGTAATTGACTTTTCCACTTCTAAAAATAACTTTAAGCTATTTTTAAATGAATTAATTGCATAGTAATTAATTGTATTGGTCTCATTAGCTCTACATAATCTGTATGGAATAATGTATTTCTAGATTATTTAATGAATAAATAAATAAATAAATACCTAAGTTCAACAAAAAATATTTAATATTCACCAGAAGCTTTTTGTACATTTCTGAACTAATTATTCAGTTATGAAATATTCACTGACATTGGTGTTTTTACTAATGGATCTCTGATGGTTGGCAGTGTGTGATTTTCACTCCGAAACTAGAACAGTCGACAAATATTCATAAGCCACTTTTTGTATACTAATTATTCAGTTTTGATTATTATTTTAAATATTTTAATTATTAAATTTTTTACAAATGCTAACATGACTTTGATTTGTTGGAAACATTGGTTTTGTTTGATGTTCTAGAATTAATTTGTCAATCAGCACATACCTGCAACTCTAAAAGATTCAGAAAATTCCAAGAAAATCCAATTCAAACTGCAAATCTCACAAATTCTGTGTAGGAAAGATCGCCAAGCACACCAAACGATTCATGGAAATCCGAAATGCCATGCCATGACAATCCCACTGCAACATTCATGCACACATTTCTACGATACGAATGTATTTCCCAGTAACCGAAAAGCATTTTCAAATTAAAAACATTTGTACGGAAAATGGCCGATATTGAGTTAAATGCTATCTTCTACATGAACACAAACTATCAAAAAGCCAAAGAGGAATTTAAAAAAAAAATACAAAAATTTGAAAAAAGAACAGCAGCATTGGCTTGTAAGCAAACAAACTGTAACAATTTGACTGCACAACGCCTAAAAGCACACACTGCCATACACATATATCTAACTGTGTATTGTGTATGTGCACACATATTTGTGTGAGTGAGCGTAATTTCGACCAGCTTTTTTTTAGTTTTCTCAACTGCTGCAAGTTAGCTGTTAGTTAGATGGCCATAAAAAACAACAACAATAGCATCAAAAATGGATAAAATGGGAAGTGCAAAGAACCACAAAAAAAGTTACCAAATTGGAAAATAGTTTAGCAGCGCCAAAGCAAGGCAAACACAATTAATTAAAATTGTGCCAACATTTTCGTTTCGTTACGCTTTGCTCGTCATATGCCACAACACAGCGTGCGATGTTTTCGCTGTTCAGTGCTGAAGTGAGGGTCGAAGAGAGAGAGGGAGGGTGAAAGTGTTTCGTGCGTGAAACATTGAACACAATTTAACTTTTTTAGGAATGTTTGATTTCTATAGATTCAAGTTGAAATCGAACGAATTTGCAACTTCAATTGCCACTCGGTTGGAATTTCAATTTAGTTGATAAAAGGTTTTCGAGCACAAAGCAAACTATTATAATTTTTGTTGTCTGTACTGTTTCATTTCCACTAAGATACATTTTTCATTTGTTCCTAAATTCTTTACGTTTGTTTGTTTATTTTCGTTATGTTTCAGTTTCATGTCCATTTTGAAATTTCATTTGTATTCCATATTGAATCAAGATGAACTGCCTGAACAGAATAGAGTACAAGCAATGTTGCAACCAGCTGATTGCAATGTGTGTTCGAAAGTTGTGTACACAATGCTGTAAGCGAATGTTAATAGTTTTAAAAGTTTGACTGCCATTTGTAAAAAAAATTTTCACACATAAAATTTGCACAAATTTAAAAGAATTTTATTATTCTTAATACTTTCAATAATTTTTTTTGTTTTTAATGGATCAAAATGAAATTTCAATTGTTTGATGTGTCGAACGTGGGGTACGTGAAAAAATTAAATGAAAAAATAAAAATTACAAAATTGAAAATTTATTAAATTAAAAAACTAAAAAAACTAAAAATTAAAGAATTATAAAATTAAAAAAATTTAAAATTTTAATTAAGAAATATAAAACTATAAATATTTAAAAATTAAAAAAAAAAATTAAAAAAACTAAATTAAAAAACCATAAACTAAAAATTAACAAATTCAAGAAAGTTTTAAATTTCAAAATTTTAAAATTTAAAAACTAAAAATTAAAAACACTAAAAAACATAGGGTACGTGACAAAATTAAATTAAAAAATAAAAAATTACAAAATTGAAAATTTTTTAACTTAATAAATTAAAAAAAATAAAAATTAAAGAATTATAAAATTAAAAAATTTTAAAAATTTACTTAAGAAATTTAAAAATATAAAAATTAAAATTAAAAAAATTAAAAAAAAATTCAAAAAAATAAAAATTAAAAAACTGAAAATTAACAATTTAAAAAAATTTAAAAATTAAAAAATTTCGAAATTTAAAAATGTAAAAACTAAAAAAAAATAAAAAACAACAACAACGATTATAAAAATAAAAAATTTAAAAATTAGGAAATTAAAAAATTTTAAAATTCAAAAATTTACAATTCAAAAATTAAAAATCAAAAACTTAAAATTAACAAATTTAAAAAATGTAAAAATTTAGAAAGTTAAAAATTTTGATGAAAAAACTTTGAAAAACTGAAACTTTGAAATTTAAAAATTAAAAACATAAAATTAAAAACTAAAAATTAAAAAATTAGCAAATTAACAAATTAAACGAATTGAAATACAAAAAAATTCAAAAATTTAATCCATCGTCGCCAAACCCTCAGCCTCGCATTGCGCGTGCACTCTCAAACAATCCCTTTTTCAACTTTTGCAAGGTCTTATTACCACAGCCACAGCTACGATATTCTGTTCAGGCAGTTAGTCATAAATAAGCTGTACGCGCATTGGGTGCCACGTTTGCTCTCGTTGGATCAAAAACTTCTTCGAAAATTTCTACCGCTGGAAATGTTCATTCATTGAATGGTTTAGAGATGGGAACACCGCTAGAAGACGGCAGACTTACAAGGAAAGTATGTAAAAAAAATAAAAAAATTTAAAAAATTAAAGTTTTTTATTTCTGTTATGTCGGAAACTTTTCAGACCACCTTATATCGTAATTCAAATTTTACTCTCAGATTTTTAAATATTTTCTTATCTCAATCGCAGTTTGTGACTATTTTCCACTTCATTCTCATCTTGTAAAAATTTTTACTCTATGTCTTTTATTTTTTGCTTATTTCCATTTTGTTTCTGTTACCATTTATCATCTATTTTAGACCTTCTGAATTCCTGTGAGTTACTTATTTTGATTAGGTCTGGGGATGTAGTAGTATAGGGCCCAAAAGACAATTACTGGCCTCAGTATCTTTTAACACTAACAATATTTATCTATCAAATTCCATTTCCATTGTTTGATTCCGTATTAATTGACTAATTTTTGCTTGAATTTCATTTCCATGTTTTATTTTCATTTTATTTAGATTCAGTTTGTTTTAACTTCCAACTAAATGCTTTATAGTAATATTTATTTCCCGTATAATTCCATCTTCACTTCACTTTCAAATATTCTTCATATCCTCTTCAATTTTCATACCAATCCTCTACTCGATTCGATTCTTTCAAACTTACGCAAAAAAAAACATAAACTTTCATCTTACATCGCTTTGCTGTCAATCAATCAAGAATGTTGAAAACAATCAACTGTAACAAGCAACAAACTATGCGTACGAAAACAAGAAAAAGTTTTGCTTTATAAAGAAATTGAGTCGATGAAAAACCATTTTGCTGCCAGCTGCACTTGATCCTTTTCCTCTCTTTTAATAAGAACAATAACAACTCATACCAATGGCCGCTGTCAAACGTGAAGAGGACCATTGCCAGCGAAGCGCTCTTGTATACTTTCTTGAAACATGTTAACTTCATTTAAGTGGAAATTCTTCGTAAACTATTGTCAGCTCTTTGAGAAGCTTACGAGTAAACAGAGCCGACTAGTGGAAAAAAATTGAATGACTGAAAAGTGGCAAAATTGATTTGTTTTGCAATAAATTTGAATTTTTTTCCTTTTTTGATTTAGAAAATTTTTGATAGTGGTTTTATGTATACAAGTATAACTAAGTACTACAATATCTTTTGTGATTGAATCAGAGTTTCCTTTTTTTTTTTAATAATATTTTATTTAAGTATATGATTTCATTGAGTCTATTGATTGGATTGACTCCATTGATTTAGTCGATTTGGTTAATTGGATTGATAAAATAGATTTGACTGATTTGATTTTATTGATTTGACTGATTTAATTAATTTAATTTTTTTGATTTATTTTATTAATTTTATTGATTTAATTGATCTGTTTGATTCAATTGATATAATTGAATTGATTGATTGGGTTGATTGAATTTATTGATTTGATTTGAATAATTTAACTAATTTTATTTTATTTTATTTTATTAATTTAATTTACTTGTTTGATTTGATTTGATCTAATTTGATTTGATTTATTTGATTGAGTTGATTCATTTGATTGATTTTATTGATCTGTTTGATTTAATTGATTGATTTGATTTGATTAATTTTATCATGTTTATTTTAGTTTATTTGTTGATTTGATTTAACTTGGCTTGATTTGATTTCATCTAATTTAATTTGACTGAGTTGATTTTTGATTGATTTAATCGATTCGGTTGATTTGAATGATTTGGTTGAATTGATTGATTTGATGGATTTGATTAAGTTGATTGAGTTGATTGATTGATTGATTTGGTTGATTTTTTGACTTGGTTGATTTAATTGATTTAATTGAGTTGATTTTTTTCATCGATTCGGTTGATTTTTTTAATTGGATGATTTGGTTTATTTGAGTGATTTAATTGATTTCATTTGAAATAATTTGATTTGATTGATTTGGTTGATTTGAATATTTTATTGATTCATTCATTTACTTGTTTGATTTTCATTTACTTGTTTCATAGTTGAATTGATTATTTTATTGATCTGATTGTTGGAGTGTTTTCGTTATTTGATTGGTTCGCTTGATTAAACTGATTTGTGTGATTGCTGTATTGATTTGAGTGATTGCTTTAATTATGGATTGATTAATTTATTGATTGGTTGATTTGATTTGATTTGATTTGATTTGATTAATTTGACTGCTTTGATTGATTTGATCAAGCTGAATGATTGTATTGATTTGTTTGACTTGATTCGTGTGATTGATTTGATTCATATGATTAATTAATTGATTAATTGATTAACTGATTCATTCATGCATTCGTACATTCTTTCATTTATTCATTGATTAATTAATTGATTGATATGAGTAATTGATTGTTTAATTGATTGATTTACTCATTTATTCATGAATTTATAGAATCATTTCTTCATTCAGCCATTGATTCGTTGATGGATTGATTGATTGATTGAATATTTGATTGATTAATTGATTGATTGATACGAATAATTGATTGATTGATTCATTCGTTCATGCATTCATACATCTATTTACATATACATTCATTCATTTATTCATTGATGGATTGATTGATTGATACGATTAATTTATTGCTTGATTCATTTATTCATGCATTCATACATTTGATGCATTTATTAATTTATTCATTGATTCATTGATGGATGAACTGATCGATTGAATATTTTATTGATTGATTATTATGATTAAATGATTGACTAATTGATTATTTGATTTATTCACTAATGCATTCATACATTCATACATCCATTTATTCATTCATCCATTTATTCATTGATGGATTGATTGATTGATTGGTGGATTGATTGATTGAATGTTTGATTGATTGAGCATTGTCTTTTGCTATTATTTCGATTTCATTTTTTTGAATTTATTATTTCTTTATTACTGTCAGTTATTTTGCATTTTATGGCTGGATTCATAATAAAAAATGAAATAATCTCAACGACACTGTTGTTTCTGGATTTTTATTAATAAAAAAAGCAAAATTTAAGGTCCCACTAATGGAAAGAGACAAAGAAGCGCATAGCTGCCAAACATCAACTTGAAGCTTTTACATTTGTATTAACGCTTTTTTTTTATTATTTCACCCCCGCTCTCACGCTGCCCTTCGAGACATTAGTTTAATTTTCTTCAGTAATTTTCTTTTTTCATTTTTACTACATTTGCTTGTTTTAGAAAGCAAAAGAAAAGAAGAAGAAACAAAAATACTTGGGGCCATCAGTTGATGAGTGCAGAACGCGTTGTGTTCGAATGAAAACCGTAGCGGGGAAGTGGGCAAATAAAATGTAAACAATAAAGTCTATAAAAAATTACTATCACCTGCGCATGGATGCTAAAGAGAAACTGACAACAACAACAACAACAACAACACCAGCCGAAGTAATAATGAAACAAAACAAAGACACCGACAAATGCAATGTGGAAATAACAAAAGAAAACAATCGAATGGACGGTGAGGGTGGTGAGAAAATGTATTTAGGTGAGAGGCTGGCAGGTGGAATAAGAACAAAAACAACGCTGAAAGCGACCAAATTATCTTTGAATGAGCATCATTGTCGTTTGACACACGCAGAGTGAGTGAAAGAGCGAACTGCGGCTGGCGACTTGGCGCACACCTGGGCGCCTCAATAACGGTTGACAACGACTGCAATATTTTTTTTTTTTGCTTCTTTAAGTCCGTCTATTGGTTTTTGTATTGTAGCCATTTATATGTTGTTGTTGTGGTGTTTTTGTTGTTGTTATTGTTGATTGCATCGCTTTGTCTAAGCTTGGGAATAATTTTAGTTGGCATCGTTTGGGTGGTTTTCTGTTTTAGTTTATTCTCTTCCATTAGTTTTTTCTTTTTGGATTTTTTTTTTTTTTTAATTTTTCATTTATTTTAAGATTTTTCTTTTGTTTTGCATCAAATGATTTTTTCATTTATTGTTCCTTTTGCTATGGGTTTTCTTTAAAATTACGTTTTCTTTTCATAGTTTTCTAAAAAGCATTTTGTTTTTTTTGCTTTTTTCCTTGACGCAGCAAGTTCAACAAACATGGCCAACGATTATCTGCACTCCCGGTGGAGTTGCCACTGGTCAATGGCAACAAATATCAACAACAAAAACAATAAGAACAATAATGACATTTGCTGTCAGCGCGCTTTGTGTTTGATGAAATGACATTTGCTAAAATTGTTTTCATTTTCTTTTCTACTTCTAGTTTTAGTCATTTGTCAACAAAACGAATCGAAGTGAAGTGAAACAAAAGTGAGAAGGTGAAAGAGCTTTAACGCAAAGCTTTAAAATTGTGGCAAAAGATAACTTTACTCAAAATTTAGTGCATACTTTTAGGTGATGGACGGTGAAGTGATTTAAAATGGATTTGGCGTGCATATTTGTTGACTTTAATGTTTTTTTTTTTTTGATAATTTAATGTTCACTTGTTTTTTCTCCTAATTCTAGTTTTAGTCATTTGCCAAAAAAGCGAATTGAAGAGAAATGAAAGTTCAAGAGGTTTAAAGCTTAAAACTGCGGCAATAGTTAACTTTAGTCAGGATTCAGTGCATACTTTTAGGCAATGGGCGGTGAGGTGATTTTAAATGGGTTTGGCGTGCATATTTGTTAACTTTAATGAATTTATTTTGATAATTTAATGTTTACGTGAATTGGTTTTTTCTCCTAATTCTAGTTTTAGTCATTTGTCAAAAAAACGAATTGAAGAGAAATGAAAGCTCAAGAGGTTTAAAGCTTAAAACTTCGGCAATAGTTAACTTTAGTCAGGTTTCAGTGCATACTTTTAGGTGATGGAAGCTGAAGTCATTTAAAATGGATTTGGCGTGCATATTTGTTAACTTTAATGAATTTATTTTGATAATTTAATGTTAACATGAATTGGTTTTTTCTTCTAATTTTAGTTTTAATCTGTTTTAGTCAAAACAAATTGAAGAGAAACAAAAGTTCAAGAGGTTTAAAGCTTAAAACTGCGGCAATAGTTAACTTTAGTCAGGATTCAGTGCATACTTTTAGGCAATGGGCGGTGAGGTGATTTGTTTATTTTATTTGCATATTTGTTTATTTTATTGAGTCATTTTTGATCATTTAATGTACATTAGAAACTTAAAGATGACTGAAAATTAAACTTAGGGTCAGTGATGCACGCATAGAGGGTTTTGGGTGTTCAAACTGCACAAATAACTGTTTGTGTTATAAAAACTATGAATTGTAAAACCATTTGAAATATGGTTTCAAATATAATTGGTCTCAAAAGTTGCATAGGAAAGTCCTAGAAAATCAAATCCTATGTGCGCCATTGTTGCAAGTTATGATCAACTTGCTGCAATGCACCTCAGAAGCTTTAATTAGAAAACAAAATAAATGTTAAAAAAACTCAAACTGTTGTGTTTTTATTTTTGCTTTCAGTTTTTCAATGAACTCCATGAATTTTTTGACAAATCCATCTTGATTTGTTTCAAACATTTTGCTTGACGCAGTTCAAACATTAAATTCGAAAACAAAACCATTACAAAGATTTTTGACATTATGTCATCACCACAGGAGCGTTAAAAAGCAAAAAAATATTAGAAAAAATTTAAACTGAATTCTAACAACAACAACCATTTGTAAAAAGCCAACATGCGGCGCACTTTTAAAAATAGCAAAATCTTGTGAACAAAAATGTGTAAAGAATATGTTCAAAAAATTTCAAAATTTAAAAAACTGAATTTATTTCAATGTCAAACAGTTGTAAGATAAATGTGACAGCATTGAGTTATAAATAAAAACAGACTGATTTGTAGGGTTTTTAATAACAATTCTACATTTTGCGTTATATAAAAAATTTTTATTGTTTTGATTTTCCTTTAATAGAGGAAATAGTTGAATTCGTTCAGTTTTAACTGCTGTCATCTGCAATCCTATACACAGACGCACTCATACACACACATATACACAGTCAATACCCAATAAACATCAAAAAAATATTTCTCCAACGTTTGAGATTTCTATGATTCTCAAGTTGAGAATCAACATAATTCTCAACTTGAATTACAACATTTTCTCCAACATATAATTTCAACTTGAGAAACACTGGAGTTACATTTGAGAAAATTTGAAAATATTTGGTATGTGGCAATGCTTGAGATTTCTATGATTCTCAAGTTGAGAATCAACATAATTCTCAACTTGAATTACAACATTTTCTCCAACATATAATTTCAACTTGAGAAACACTGGAGTTACATTTGAGAAAATTTGAAAATATTTTGTATGTGGCAATGCTTGAGATTTCTATGATTCTCAAGTTGAGAATCAACATAATTCTCAACTTGAATTACAACATTTTCTCCAACATATAATTTCAACTTGAGAAACACTGGAGTTACATTTGAGAAAATTTGAAAATATTTTGTATGTGGCAATGCTGCAATTGAATTCGCGAAAATGTATGTCTGGTAATGCTTGTGAATCATATGATTTAAATTATTCGACAAAATTGTTTAAACGTGAAAAGTGAAGTGAAGCTGGAAATAAAATAAAAGGTAAGTTAAAAGGATGCAAAATATAAAAAAAATAAAGAGGGAAGTGAGGCAAGTGGTGGATCTGCTGTCGGAACGCCCAAGTACTGGGGAAGCTTTGGCACCGGGGCCGTCGACAGCAGCTTCCCGCCAAAATTCCCCAAATTTTTGTAGTGAAGACGAGGAGACTTTCTCCTCCAGCGATAGTCCAGAAGAGGAACCCTGCAAGTTGAAGGAAGAGCTAGCTGCTTGGGCGGTTAGATTTAATATTTCGAATGCAGCCACAAATAGTCTGCTTGGAATCTTGAGGAAACATATAGGGGGTATTCCAAAAGATGCGAGGACGTTAAAATCAACTCCAAAGGTAGCACCAGTTGAGAAAATGGGGTCAGGAGAATATATTCACTACGGACTTGAGGATGCGCTAACCGATTTTCTTGCCAAAAATGCATATAAGTCGCCCGAAATTAGTCTCAATACTAATATCGATGGCCTTCCCCTGGCAAAAAGCTCAAATTTGCAAGTTTGGCCAATATTAACAAATGTTAATGGGACACCGGACGTAATGGTTGTAGGCGCTTATTGCGGTCAGAGCAAGCCATTGTGTCCAAATATTTATCTAAAGAAATTTGTGGACGAACTTGCCAATTTAATAGATAGAGGGTTGATTTTCGAAGGTAAATTGTTTTCTATAAATTGCCGGTCATTCATTTGTGATGCACCAGCCAGATCGTATATTCTTGGGGTAAAAGGGCACACGGGCTTTTTCAGTTGCCTAAAATGCATCCAAAAAGGAGAGTCGTTTAATCATAGAATGATTTTTCGAAATGGTATTTATGATCCCAGGACCGATTCCGATTTTCGTTCGCGGTTGCATGTTAGTCACCATAGAATATTGGAACCTATGGCCATTGAAAAATTGCCTATAGATATAGTCAAGGCATTTCCTTATGACTATATGCATGTAGTTTGTCTCGGGGTTACTAAAACTTTGCTCGTTGGTTTGGTTAGGCAAAAAAACAAAAGTTTCTCTTTAAATTCTACAAAAATTAATTTATTGAATTCAAAATTGCTATTTTTGAGCAACCAGGTTCCAATGGAGTTTGCTAGGCATCCACGAGATTTACAAGAACTCGAAAGATTCAAAGCCACAGAGCTAAGACTGTTTCTATTATATACAGGCATTTTTGTATTATCCGACATTTTAGACCCTGATAGGTATAACCACTTCTTAATGCTTAGTTTAGGTATAAGAATTTTATTAAACAAAAAAATGTGTATCGAAAATAATGAATGTGCCAACAAACTTTTAACTCTGTTTGTTGAAAACATCCCTAGCTTTTACGATGATACTTTTTTAACTTTTAACTTCCACTGTCTTACCCACCTAGCCAGCGATGCATTAAAATATGGTGGTTTAGAAAGTGTAAGTGCTTTTAAGTTCGAGAATTATTTATCTCAACTTAAAAGAAAATGCAAGAAAAAAAATCTGATTGCGGCGCAGATTTATAACCGTTTGGTAGAGGAAAGTCTACGAATTCCTCAGCCTTCAGCTGAGGAAAGAAAAAACACCGAAATAAAAAATGGACCAGTAAAGTCGATACACACAAATCGATTTTATTTGTCCATAAAAAGACCTGATAATTTTTTCTGTATTAAGGATAAAATCTTCATTATAATATCTATTTTTAAACAAAACATTGATTTTAAAATTGTTGCAAAGGAAGTTTTGAATTTAACAGATTTTTTTACACTTCCAATAAAATCTTCAAGTTTCAATATTAAATTTTGTAAAAGTTTACAATTTTCGAGCTTAGAATATCAACACACAGCTCAAGAAATTACAGAAAAAATTGTCATGTTTCACAATTTTGAATTCAATAAATTTATATTTATACCTCTTATTCATATGTAGATGGACCTAAATGACCACTTTTTCACAGAAGCTACCGAGCTTATAACTAAGAAAGGTAAACTTATTTTTATTTAATACTTGCATAGATACATATGTAAATATATATAGCATTTGCCCACAGCTTCAGAGGTCGAATTTTAAAAAAGCTTCTCAATACTTGTAAATTTTTAGACTGTTTTAAGAAAATGCGACCTAAAAATTATTTAGCACTTGTAATTTCTTCCACTCCTTCGGAAAACTGTTTGAAAAATACTGAAATTTGTGTTTCATTATTTTGGCTACAGAGTATTTGTGTCAAGTTTTAAGCAAATCCGAACAAAAAACATTTTTCTGTAAACAAACTTTATCACCCCCTTTTCACCCTATGAACGTCGAATTTTGAAAAATGTCTTTTTTATGAGCGTCGACTTTTTAAGATACAGGTGCTGTCCAAATTTCATAATTGTAGCTTCAGTGGTCAGGAAAAAGAGTTATATATATATATATTTTTATATATAGATGTTATACCTTAATAACCAGTAACTACTTACTCTTTAGACTTGGCTGAACTAAAGGAGCATATAAGTAAAGTGGAGAAAAATCTTTTACAAGGTACTTAAAGCAGTTTTTTAATGTTAAAAAAAGGGCTACAAATAATAAGCATTTTCAGAACATCAAGTTACACAAAAACTTTTGAAACGTGTGCTGGAAGAGTTAAAAGCCAATAAAAGACCAAACAGCACACAACGTAAACGGATCCTTCCGGTAACCCCCTTTATAGCTTTAGAGGAATTTAAAGAATTCGAAAAGAAGGTGGAATCATCCGAAAATAAATTTAACGATTTGGTAAGATTGTCAATAAAATTTGTTTCTTAAAATATACTAACTTGTGTTTGCATTATTTTGAATCTAAACTTTTCCTAGACTAACGAATTGATGGGAATAATATCTGGAAATGCAGGACGATTTTTAAAAACGGCATGGCGAAAAATAATGGCCGACGATGTGGCTCGACAGTTTTGCTGGAAGGGAACATCTGAGAAGCAGGCTGTTAGGGCACTAAGTGTGACAGCAGCACTAAAACGTAATTATTTATAAATATTCTTAAATTATTACTATTCAATAACCTCTTTTTATTTCAGAGGCATACACTCAAAAATATACGAACTCTTCGGATGAAGAGTTTGAACGCACAAGCATTCAATTCTTCCAACACGCGAACAACCGACTTAAGAAGAAGAGGGAGTACGGGGCCAAACCGAAAAATAATCGGAAATAATCAATAACTTTATAAATTTAGGTTGATCCCGAAGCTGCCTTCACACTTAGTCCTCTAACAGCCTGTTTCTCAGCAGTGTCCTTCCAGTAAAACTCTTGAGCCATATTCAAAAAACATGCCGCATTTCCAGATATTATTTATTTCTTTTTGGATGATTCCACCTTCTTTTTGAACTCTTTAAATTCCTCTAATGCTGTAAAAGTAGTTACTGGAAGGATGTTTTGACGTGGTGTGCTGTTTGGTCTTTTATTTGCTTTGATCTCTTTTGATGCGAAGGCATATTCGAATCAGCAAAGAAAGTAGCAATAAATATAGTATATACATTTGTGAATTTACTGAAAATTTAATATTTTATTTCATTTTATATGTTTTGTTATTTTCAAATTTTATTTCATTTTATATGTTTTGTTATTTTCATTTATTTCCTTTGATTTTTAGTAATTTTAATTTATCCTTGTTATTTGTTTTATAAATGTTTAAGTTTTTTAATTTTATTATACATTTTTGAATTAATTATTAATTATAATAATAAATTATAGTTGAAATACTAAAAGCTAGTCTGCACATAGCTAATAAAATATTTGTTTGCAATATACTTGTTGTGTTTTACATTTTTGAGGCATACTTTTAGGCAGTACTTTTCAGTACTTTTGAGACCAATTGGAGAATCACCTTGTAATTCAAGTTGAGAATCATAGTTTTCTCCAGTTGAGAATCAATCAATTTTCATACAAAAAAAAATGCCCTTTTTGTTGAGAACGCTATGATTCTCAAGTGGAGATGCTGTTGAGAATTAACGTTGGAGATTTGAGAAACACGTTTAATCTCAACTGAACCTCAAGTTGATATTCAACCTAAATGTTTATTGGGTATACAGTTGACTTTTATAATTTATGCACACCAACGCACATGGAACGAGTCCTTGAATACAAAATTGTTGTGACTTTAAAGCGGCTTCACGCTAAATGCTTTAACTGTGCTGTACTCGGTTCGCTGAAGCGCATAATTCACAATTTAAAATGCAACAATGCTTTGGCTTCTACTTTTCTCACCACTAACGTTTTGGCTAAAAACAAATTTAAGGCATTTGCCTTTTTCGTCAGACATTGGTTTGACGCAGCTTGGGTTTGAAAATTTCGAAAATTCAGCAGCTGACAGACAGTTTTTGGTCTAAAAGCAGCAGACACAGTGCTGCTAAAGTTCCCACGACCGAATTGTGGTCTAATTTTCGAGCAGAACTGTACAACCCTTTTTAAGTTTGCTGGCATAAACTTTGACTGTCGAAATGAATCCTTTTTGAGCAGAAAAGTTTAAATATTAAAGCAAAGAACGGAACAACGATTTTTATAGGCAACTCTTGGTACTTTGAAAAAAAATTGTAGAAAAAAAATTAGAGAAGAGAAGAAAACTAGAAGACAATTCTCACAAAACTTTGAAATTTTTATTATTTAAAATTCAAAGCCTGCACCAAAGTCACTTGAATGAATCCTTTTTGAGCACAAAAGTTTAAATATTAAAGCAAAGAATTGAACAACGATTATCGAAGGCAACTTTTGTCACTTAAAAAAAAAATTAAAAAAAGGGAGAAAATATATTTTGGTTTCTAACAATCTGCTGTTTATTTACAAATCTCATAAATCTTAAAAATTTGTATTATATTAAATTCTAAGCCTGCACCAAAGTCACTTGAATGAATTATTTTTGAAGATAAACGTTTTGATATTGAAGCAAAGAACTGGACAAAGATTTTCAAAGGAAACTTTTGGCACTTTTGAGAAAAATAAAAAAAGGAGAAATATGTAAATTTAAATATTTGTTATACAAAATTTTTAAATTTTGATTATATAAAATTCAAAGTCTACACCAAAGTCACTTGAATGAATCCTTTTTGAGCACAAAAGTTTAAATATTAAACAAAGAATTGAACAACGATTATCGAAGGCAACTTTTGTCACTTAAAAAAAAAATTAAAAAAAGGGAGAAAATATATTTTGGTTTCTAACAATCTGCTGTTTATTTACAAATCTCATAAATCTTAAAAATTTGTATTATATTAAATTCTAAGCCTGCACCAAAGTCACTTGAATGAATTATTTTTGAAGATAAACGTTTTGATATTGAAGCAAAGAACTGGACAAAGATTTTCAAAGGAAACTTTTGGCACTTTTGAGAAAAATAAAAAAAGGAGAAATATGTAAATTTAAATATTTGTTATACAAAATTTTTAAATTTTGATTATATAAAATTCAAAGTCTACACCAAAGTCACTTGAATGAATCCATTTTGAGCAGAAAAGTTTAAATATTAAAGCAAAGAATTGGACAAAGATTATCGAAGGCAACTCTTGTCACTTAAAAAGAAAATTAAAAAAAGGCAGAAATATATTTTGGTTTCTAACAATCTGCTGTTTATTTACAAATTTCATAAATCTTAAAAATTTGTATTATATAAAATTGTAAGCCTGCACCACTTGAATGAATTATTTTTGAAGATAAAAGAGAAATATTTAAATTTAAATATTTGTTATATACAATTTTTAATTTTTGATTATATAAAATTCAAAGCCTGCACCAAAGTCACTTGAACTCAATACTTATGTACATAGTTGCTTCTGTTTATGCTGCCAGTTGAAACAAAAACAACACCACCAATAAAAGTAAATACAAAAATTTCGCTCATATCGCGCACTTCAATCCGCAGGCAATTGTCGTTTATTTGGTCAGTCAGAGTCTCGCCAAGACGTGCAACAATAATAAAATGCAACGTTGCGTTGCAAATGTGTGCGACGTGTTGTCCAGGCCGCACACTTGCCACCTCACTCTGTCATGCTGCACTGCAGCACTTCAACGCACGTCTACGTCCCTCACTTCGCTGCACTTCACGTCACTTCACTACAGTCTGCTGTGTTTTTTTTACTTTGCTGCTACTCGCCCTTAAATTTTTATGAGCATTTATTGTTGTACAATGTGGTTGTTATGCCTCGGCCTAAACATAAACACACACACACACATACACACACACACACTTGCATACATACACGCACTAAGTGAGCAAGTGAGGGGGTGAGTTTTGTGTTTGCTGGCATTACCAAAATAAAAACAACAACAAAAAATTACTTTATTGTTTATTCTGTTAGTCATTAAAGGAATTTCCGGTGGTCAGCCAAGCGTGAATTAAACACAGTCTGCCATATAGACGGCGACTGTATTAAAAATGTAAATTTTTTTCTTATAATTTTTAAATTTGAATTTTTGTAACAGCAGTTCAAGAAGTTCGAAACGTGCGCGTTTTAGCATATAAAAAAAACAAATTCGAAAAAGCAACAACAAAAGTGTGCTGTTTATTGGTTGAAAGCCAAAATTATGCACGTTTAGTTGAGACTAACGAAAAAAAAATGGGGCAAACACTGGCGTTGAGTTGAAGCAACTGCAACTTGTGTGTGTGTGTGTGTGTGTATTCTTGAAAGAGGTTTCGAGAAGCATTGCGACAGCTGTACGTTGTAAAACCGTTCAGACTAATGGCGCAATGATTGTGATAAACTGCACTTGGGTAGTTTTTGCCAAAGACAGTTTTATTATGGATTATCTTCTGAGGAAAATAAGTGAGCGAGTTCCGCTAAAGAATATGACAGCATATTTATTACATTGTACCACAGTACTTTTGACACAACTAAATGTTGTTATAGACATGAAACTAGAGGTCATTCATAGTAACCTGGCATACTCAGTTTTTAATGTTCTGATCCAATGTCCTTTTCTAAAGACTGTAAAATTTTAAGCACATACACATTTCAAAGAATTTATTTAAATATTTGCGTTTGTGCAATGATGAAGTTATGGGTATCAAATGAAAGAAAAACATGTTCTTCTTTAGACTAAATTATTCCATTTGAGATTTTTAGATCCAAAATGTGTCATTAAAGCCTTTTAACAAATATATTCTTCAATATCCTTGAAAATTTTATGTAGTCTGAGAACTTCAAATTATTTTCCAAATTATTTTCAGAGAATAAACAACAAACGCTAATATATGTAAGATTTTTCAATAGGAATGATTCGATGTCAACAAGCTGTCAAAATTTATTCTGCGTTATTCAGTCATTGATACCAAACCACCATGAGAAATGACATGATTGAGCAACGCATTCGACTGATAAAATTTACTTGAATTTAATTTTTCCACTTGACTTGAATGATAAAAAGAGAAAGTGGATGATTGCTATTAGAATTCAAAAATTGTCTTTCAACACTTTTTAGGCAACTTTCCACTGTCAAATTGGAAATTTGTTCACTGGCAGTTTACTCTCCAATCTCAGTAAAAGTTATATAGTTAACTTGTCACTTTAAAAAAGGGTCTTAAACTACTTAGAAGTAGGTAGGTAGGTAAGTAAAGAGGCAGATAACGGTGACTAGAGACTCACATAAGCAATTTTAGCCCATTGTGGTACCTCAAAACTTAGTCCCAATAGAATTTAAACCAACTCAAATTTAACATGAAGCGTACTAAGCCATTTATATTGACATTAAAGATCTCGTATTGGTTTAAGAAATAAATTTTAAATAAAATATTTAAAAAAAAATTCCACATAAACAAGATGACTGAACCTTTTTATTCATATCGACGTATTGGAAATTTATTTTTCCCACAAACAGGATATCATTTAAAATTACAGTACCAGAGTACAGTAGCAACCTTAGACAATACAACAACTTCATTGAGCATAAAAAACTTTAAATTTATTATAAAAAAAAAATATTCATATTTTTTTATTCCTTATTTTGAAACTTCTTACCTTCACTAAACTCCTTTCCTTCCTTCCTTCCTTCCTTTCATTTCTGGTGCAACAACAATGCCGTCAGCAAAATGTTCGCCTTATGGATCGCTTGAAGTCTCCTTTTCACCTGTGCTTTCATTTCCTTACACCTGGAGTCAGTTTTTTTTTATACACACGCATTTAATTCCGCTTAATTAAGCTTTTGGCATTGAATTTCATTTTTGCAAATAAGCTAAATTATCACTTTTCGTTTTTATATGCCGAACTTTCACTCGATTTATTCATGACTTTCATGTATTTGTTTATAAATATTTATAAAAATTTTTATATATTTCATTTAATTTTTTCCTTTTTCAAATATTGACACATATTTAAAACATTTTTAATTTTTTTACTATGTCACTTGATTTGTTCATAATTTCCTGTATTTGTTTTTAAATATTTTTATATACTATATTTGATTAATTTGTTGCATATATTTATACATATTTTGAAATTTTTATTTTTTTTTATTATTTTTCTTGACTTGTTCATGAGTTGTTTATAGTTTTAAATATTTTATGTGTGGAATTATCACTCTAATTGTCCATGATTTTTATGTATTTATTTACAAATATTCATAAAAATTTGCATATATTTTATTTTTTTATTTCCTTTTGTGTACATTTATACATATTTTTATATTTCATTTTTTTTTTTTTTTTATTTTTATAGTTGTTTTATTATCTCACTTGGTTTTTCATAATTTTATAAATATAAATATATGTATATATTATGTTAATAAATATAAATATAAATATGTTTATATCTTTTTTTAATTTTGTTTTGTTTTTGTATATATTTATACATATTTTAATATTTTTTATTATTTTTATTATTCATGAGTTTATTTTCTTGTTTATTAATATATATAAATAGTTGTATTTATTTTAATGTTTATGTATAGATTTACATATACGTATTTCAATATTATATTTTTGTTTTATTTTTATTTTAGTTAATTTAATAATGTTATTATAATTAATTATTAATTTTTATTAAATTAAAATTATTTGTATGTATTTATTTATAAATATTTATAAATATTACTATAATTTTTTTTTATTTTGATATATACAAGGTGCAACCCAAAGTAAACAGGACTTTTATAAAATAAAGAAAACGGATGATTATTTTTGTATAATTCTTTTTATTTATTCAAAATACTCTCCTTCTGCTTCGATACAACGTTTTGCACGGTCCAAAAGCATTTGGAATGAGTGTTTTAGGTCATCGGCCGGCATCGCCTTCAGAATGTTGGTACAAGCCTTTTGGATGTCCTCAACGTCCTTATAACGGTTTCCTTTCATCGGCAAATGCAACTGACCGAATAAGTAGAAGTCACAGGGAGCCATATCAGGCGAATACGGTGAATGATTGATGGTAAAAATGCGATTTTTGGTCAAATAATCGGTCGTAACTAGGGCTCTGTGAGCCGGTGCATTATCATGCAATAAACGCCAACTTCCTTCCTCGCGATATTCTGGCCGAATACGACGAATGCGATGCACCAAACGCTTCAAAACTTCAACATAAAACAAAGCGTTAATTGTTTTTCCCGGTGGAACAAACTCTCGATGAATTATTCCCTTTGAATCGTAGAAACAAATGAGATGAGTTTTGATTTTTGACTTCTCACGGCGGGTTTTTTTCGGATTTGGCTCATCTGGGTGCTTCCATTCGGCACTTTGACGCTTTGTTTCGGGATCATATTGAAAGCACCACGTTTCGTCACCGGTTACGATGTTGAACAAGAAATTTGGATCACGTCTGGCTTCCCGAACGATGTCTTTTGCGTGCTCAATTCTCTGCGCTTTTTGGTCGTCGGTTAAAGTGTGCGGAATGAAGCGAGAACACACTTTACGGAGACCCAAATGTTCGGTTAAAATGCGATCAATTGATGTTTTGGAGATGTTCAATTCCATTTCCATCAATTCCAATGATGATTTTGGCTGCATTTTGATAAAATCACGCACAGTTTTGATGGCATCGTCAGTAATCACAAATTTCGGCTGGCCGACGTGTTCGTCGTCATTCAAGTCTTCACGACCATTCTTGAATCGATTCAACCACTCATTAACACGGCCACGGGATAAACAATCATCACCATAAACTTGCTTTAACAATTTAAACGTTTCGGTAAAAGTTTTACCAAGTTTAAAACAGAACTTAATATTAGCTCTTTGTTCGATCGACATTCTCGTACCAAAGTTAAAAACATACTGTCACATTGAGTGGGATATTTCGGCGTCTACTAGACCAAATGTCATGAAATTTAGACAGTATGTGAATGAAAGATGTACCTTTCCAACGCATGTCCTCACACATAGATGGCGCCACCAGAAACGTCCCTATTGCAAAAGTCCTGTTTACTTTGGGACGCACCTTGTATATCTATTTATACATATTTCTATATTTTTTTTCAATTTTCTATTTATATTTTATTATTTCGGTTCGTTCATTACTTTATGTACTTTTTCGAAAGATTAGTAAATATTTCTACATTTTCTATTTTAGTTTTATTTGTTTATTATATTTTTGTTTACATTATTATTATTATTTATTATTATAATTATGTATTTGTTTATATATATATTTTTAAATATTTTTAAATATTTTTTAATTTTTTTAATTTTTTGTTATATTTGTTCCTGACTTTTATTTATTTATTTATAATTTTAACGGGAGAATTTAGTGTTTATTTTTATATATTTATATTCATTAATATTTTTTTAGGGTTTTTATATTATTTGACTTGATTTGTTGATGGCGTTTATTCATTTATTTATAAATATTTTTATACATTTTATCCTTATTTTGTTTTTTAAATACTTATATTTATTAATATTTGGGTGGATTTCTTTTGTTTGTTGTTTTATTGTTTTATTCTGTAACTATATTTTTTCATGGCTTTTATGAATTTTTTTTTTAATATTTTTAATCAATTTTGGATACGTGTTTTATTTGGATTTTTTCTTTTTTGATGACTTCATTGTCTTTATTTATTATTTTAATTCTTTTTAATTATTTTGTATTGATTATTATTTATTTTATTCATTTATTTTTTATGTGTATTTAACATTAAGAACATATATATTTTTTTCTTAAATTTAGATATATATTTTTTTATTTTTTATATTTTTTTGTTAGTCCTTTTTATATGTATAAATATTTTCATATATTTTATATAGTTTTTTATTTTAGTATATAAATATTTTTTTTTTATTTCCTTATTAAATTTAAAATATTTTTTATAAACTTTTCAACACATTTATTGCGATTCACTGTTTTTCACTTTAACTCATTTCTAGGCTGGCCACATGCATCACACTCGTTGTTGTTTTTGTTTACACTTTAAAAAGTAATGCATATTGAAAATTTTCCCCAAAAATGAGCGCACACACACAAATTGAGAACGCAAATTTTTCATTAAAAAAAAACATGTGGAATACAGTAAAAAATAAATAGCAGTCAGCAAATCCTCAAACAAAAGTCTCCGGCAGCTAAATGTTCGACATTCACACACAACAACTTTAGTGCACAACAACAATAAAAAACTAAGAAATAACTAAAAACAAAACTGCACAAAAAACCGCAAACAAAAAGAAACAACGAAAAGCCAAAAACACATGACACATTTCTGAGCACAAAAATCTTTACACAAAAGTCGCCAACACACGCTAAGAAAATCTTAAACGCTCCACTAAATGCAAAACTTATATTTGCCGAAAGGAGAGTAGGAATTCTTTATTTTTAAAGAAATTTTAAAAAAATTGCCTATTTTGCATTTTCACTTTTATTTCGTGTTCCATTTCTGGTTTTATTTCACTTTTATTTCTGAGTTCATTTTTGGTTTTTGCTGTTTTAAATTGTTTTCATAGTTTTGTTGTT
The DNA here is from genome assembly GCA_963668005.1 of Melieria crassipennis. Classification (NCBI taxonomy): domain Eukaryota; kingdom Metazoa; phylum Arthropoda; class Insecta; order Diptera; family Ulidiidae; genus Melieria; species Melieria crassipennis. Next base: position 74,784,152 of record OY764962.1, on the reverse strand, counting down.
GTTGTTAGTGTGTTGCTGTGCTTATTTATATTTATTTGATTTGTATTTGCACGCGTTTCGTTTTTGGCATCTCGTTCAGTTTCATCTATATATATGTATGTACATATATATATGTATATATTTTTTTGGCATTGCCTCACTTTATGTTGTTGTACAATAAATTTTGTTAAAATTTGTTAAACTTTTGCTAATTGCACATTTTTGTGTTTGTTGCTCATGCATTTTCTTTTATTTGATTCTTTGATTTTGTTGTTATTGTTGTTTGTTAAAATTTCGCTTTTTTTATTTTTCGTTTGAACTTTTGGCCGCCTGTTGACTTAGCCGGCACTGACGTCAACACGAACATGTGTTCGGCGCAGACATCGACAGGTCGTCAGAATTTAATTTTAGCAGTGAATTCAATATTTTCACATGCAATATTTTAGAACTGCTGATGCAAAGGGGATGTAAGGGGGTAGTTAAGGACATTTTTAGTGCATTTGTGGACATAATGTAGTGTCACATTGATTTATCAGAAGGAATTCGACTAGTACAATTAGAACTTTTAATACTACAATATTTTGCTAAATTTAGGAGGAAAAAATTGCACTGACCATTTAGAACGGATTTCATTTTCTGAAACTTCATTGAGAACGGATTTCATTTTCTGAAATTTCATACTACAGAAATCAATCAAATTATAGCCGAAAGGCTTTTCAAGACTAGGAGTCGTGTACTGCTGAGAGCTGGACTATTGCAGAGGTACTGAAAGGCTGTGAAAAAGGTTCACATGGGGATAGTTTCAAGAAGGCATTCCACTTCTTATAGTTTTTTTTAAGTCTAAAACCAGTTTAGATTTAATGATATTCCATGTTAGAGCTTCTATAACTGTTTGACTTTGACAAGAGATCGCAAAGAATTTAATCCTGAAATTAGTTTAGGTTAAACTGGCTGCCCCTAAAGGCTTGCATTGACTCCTTTTCATTCCTCAACGTTACCAAATGACACGTCTATAGCTAAACGAGTCCTTGTAGAGAATCTTAGTAGGTCGCGAGCCTTCAAATCCTTCTATCAGCGGAGTACCTTAGAGAGCAAAAAGTAATCTCTGTGAGAGCGACAATATGTGGCTGGTGTACTGCTCGTCGTACTCTTTCGTCGTCAAATTCTTCCACTTTAATTTGCCTTCTTTCTCAGTTTCTATATTGCCTACAAGGACCTTGGGAAGCAGAAGGTTTGTTCGATTGAGAAACGAGCCCCATTCTTTGCTATTTAATCAGTCCTTTCCTTATCTTCGGAAGCCGACTTTCACAAGCTTCTCTTGAGGAAAATTTTGCACCACCAAAATCATTCGCCAAAGACACAAATAGACAGAAATTACTTAATGCCAGGTTCAGACTACAAGTTGGATGGTTGAGAATCTCCGAACCAAACTCTCGAAGCTTCTGGCAAGTCACTATCGACCTGTAGTTACTCTGATGGAACACACTTTCTCTCCTAAATGGCCAAAGCTGACCACTTCTGGGCGATTGCGATCGGTCTAATTGTTGACACTACAGATCACTGGCAGGATTCCTTGCCAATACTGTCAGAGACACAGCCATACCTTCCTCCTAACCTTCAATACTTATTTTGCTCCCGTTCGCACCAGCTCACCGTGATTCGATCACTTTTTATCACAAGAAATCAAACAAAACTGAGTCAAACAATCATAAAGTTGTCTGAAAAGTTTCTTTAGTATGCAATCTTGACTTTCTAATGCCACCTACGCTTCGATCAAGACCGTTGTCGCTTGACGCTGTCGTAAGAAATCTACTTTTCATCACAAGTCATCAAACAAAACTAAGTCAAGCACTCATAAAATTGTCTGAAAATTTTCTTTAGTGCGATATCTTAGCTTTTTAATGCCATCTACCGTTCGGCCACGACTATTTTTGCTTGACATTTTCGTAAGTGATTCACTTTTATTCGTCAGTCATGATTTGCTTTAGAAATTAGTTTGTTTTTGTTGCAATTCGGCAGCAATTCACAGATGGAACAAATTACTAAAGGCGTCTATTAAAAAAATAATGGATTTCCGTTTACCTAAAATTTTCCAATGCAAATCTAATGTTCGAATTTTTATGGATTGGAATCTATCGTATTGTCCTATTTTTTTAGGACATTTGCAAAAGATTTTCATTGTTGAAAGTTGAATTTGAAATTTGTTAAAAATTTTCTCAGTTGAATGAAATTTTTTTTTACTAAAATTTACTAAATTTCTATTTAAGAATTTTTTTTTCGTTAAGCAGTTAACGAAAAAATTTTCAAGCAGAAGGAAAACAAAATTTCTTTTCATTCAAAAAAAACTATCAGCCATGTTTTGAAAGAACATGAACTGTTCGGGCTGATAGTTGTTTTCTAATGAAACAAAATTTTGCTTTCTTTCTGCTGCGAAAACATGTTCATTTCGATAACTTAATATGTATTTATTAACAAAATTCTTAAATAGAAAATTAGTAAAATTCTTCATGAAACGCTGCAAATAAGTCATTTCTTCGATTCAAATTTTGAATTTTTTTTCCTTAATAGATTTTTTTAAAATATTTATTGTTGCAATATTTCATTTAAAAATCTGTCTGCTTGCTGCGTTTGTTGTAGATTTAAATTCTAAATTTTATGTCCTAATAATAATTTAATTATTTCATGTTGCACACAAAATTGCAATATTTCATTAAAAATCTGTTTGCTTGCTTCCATTGTAAAATATATAATTTTTCCGATTTAAATTCTGATTTTTATGTCTTAATAGGTAATTTTTTATTATTTAATGTTGCACTCAAAATTGCAATATTTCATTAAAAAATCTGTAGGCTTGCTGCGTTTGTTTTAGTTCAGTTTGTAAAATAGATAATTTTTCCGATTTAAATTCTTAATGTTTGGTATTATTAGGTTATTTTTTTATACTTTAGTGTTGCACAAACATGTGCAATATTTCATTTAAAAATCTGGTTGCTTGCTTCTTTTGTAGTTTGTACTTAATTTGTATTTTGTTTGCATTTAATGTTGCACAAAAATTGCAATATTTCATTAAAAAATCTGTATGCTTGCTCCGTTTGTTGTAGTACAGTTTGTAAAATATATAATTTTTCCGATTTAAATTCTTAATGTTTGGTATTATTAGGTTATTTTTTTATTCTTTAATGTTGCACAAAAATGTGCAATATTTCATTTAAAAATCTGGTTGCTTGCTTCTTTTGTAGTTTCAGTAGCATTTATTTTTAAATGTAGAATCTTTTGAAGTATTTTCTTGACTCATAGGTTTTTTTATGAGTCAAACATTGCCGCTGATTAATAGAATTTTTTTTATTATTTCATTTTTTTTTAATATTATTTTTATGAATATTTTCTTATGATAAAATTTTTTTATTAATGAATTTTTTTTTTTTTTAATATTCATTCTATTTAATATTCATTCTCTTTCCAAACAATTTCCTCCACTTCACTCCAAGCAACATTCGCCCCAAAACTTTTAGATTCTATTTAAATTCACAAAAAATTTGCAAAAATATCCTCACACTTTTTCACTTTAATTCGCTTTAGACACGCGTTCGATGTACTCAACAAATTTCTTGTAAAACAGAAATAAATGCAAAAACAAACACATTTCGCTATGAAATTTTCGTAGAGATATTTTGCTAGAAAGCGAGGCAGAAAAACGATGCTAAGCGAATTACTTTGAGCAGTTGATGCCGCTTTGGTATGCTTTTTCCGGCGTGTCGTCGCTTATTTATTTTTAGGAAGTACACACTTGTCGCAGACGTAGGACGCACAACCGAAACGCAAGTAGTAACGTGGCTGGGACGCGTGGGGCGCGCACACACTTCAAGACCGCACGACGTTTGAAATGAAACTGAAATCCACTTGTCGTGCGGCGGCCACACTGTGCCAACGGTGTCGTTGCGCACACCAAACAGAAGCCGCAACAGCAGCTACAACAACAACAACAATAAGAGCAACAACAGCGCGTAGACGACAGCATGCAAAGCATAAAAGCAACAGCCAACGTTACAAATGTTGGCCAAAAACGCGAGCAGCGAGCAGCGCCAACGACAAAAGCAAAACGCAACGGCTGAATGTGTCGTTGCGGTGCGTGGACGAACGAACGGACGGACAAGCAAACGGTTGGATGGACAGCCAGCGACCAGCCGTGGCGCTATTGTGCCTGTTGTCAACAGACAAGTGTTGCATGTACAGCAACAACAACAACAATCGCCAGCAACGCAAAGCAGACCAGAGCAACGTCCAGTTGTAGTAGCAGCAGTCACCCCTAAAGACCGGCTGGCATTGATGGCTGTATGAGCCAAAAGGGCCAGTCAAAAGGCAATGCCAACCGCAGTTAAAGCAACAGCAACAACAACAACCATAACAACGAATAACGCTAACAGTCAACGCAACAATAACAGCAAAGGCCACACAACAGAGTTGCAACAACAGTGCCGACTGTTCAAAGAGAATTTTTGTTGTAGGCCAACGTTTTGAGCGCACAACTGGCAAGTTGGCCTTTACGTTAAGAACAACAACAAAAACAACAACAACAACAACGATAGTAAGTGTGAAAATTATCAACGCCAAGACAACAGCAACGAAATTGTGCGACAAGTGGCCAACAATTGAGCGGCGCTTTCTCGCCGAAAAATTGTTGCAAAGAGCGCGCGAGCATCAAATGTGCGTTTTTATAGCAAAACAGAGGTTGCTATAAAAAATTTTGCGCACTTTGGATACAAAAAAAATACACACCCACACAAGCTAAATAATTCAATTAAAATGTGTAGAACAAAATGAATTAAAGGAAATTTTGAAAATTGAACATTTGCGCGTTTCGTTGTGTGTTGTGCGAGTGTGTGTGTGTGTGGGTGTATGGGTGTGGTGATGCCCCATATGTTGCGGCAAATTTCTGGCATTTAGCAGGTGCCAATATATTGACATATTGGTTGAGATATGTGCCAGCAGCATAAATAAAAGTGAAGCAACTGTTTGAAATCACCCACAAGAATATTCAACGAATCCAGTGAGTTCATTTATTCTGTTTGCAGTGTTTTTCTTTAGACATAAAATTTCATTTAATTTCACAAGCAGAATGAATCATACGGCAAGCAAAAAAATATGAATTTTATTAGACTCATCAAAAATCTCAGAACAAACATTTTATATGATAGATTCACCAAAAATCTTAGAATGTGTAATTCTAACGCGCTGCCCAGCTGACAGAGGGTATTTCTTCCTGAATATCCAACCAGCAAGATGGATATTTACATTTTTGGAAAGCTAAGGAGTTCTACTACAAAAAGGAGTGCAAATTCTGGGCAGTTATCTTTTCTGATTTAGGAACCACACTCGAGAGAAACGCTGATACGTAATCGATCGCGCTGATAGCAACATTAAAAATATTTTTTAATAGATTTTCTGCACTTATCTTCAAGAAAGCGACCTAGCCGACCCATTTTTAAAAACCTAAAGAGTTCTACAAAAAAAAAACGGCTGCAAATTTGTGGCAGTTAGCTTCCCTGGTTTAGGAACCACACTCGAGAGACGCGTTGATACGTAATCGATCTCGCTAATAGCAACTCTGAAGTAGACATCTTCTTATCGACTTTCTGTATATTTTCTTCAGAAAAGTGACATGGTTAACCTATTTTGGGAAAGCTGGAGAGCTCTACAATAAAAACGAGTACAAATTCTGGGCAGGGTGGGGTTTAGGAACCACGCTCGAGAGACGGACTGAAACGTTATCGATCGTAGTAAACATGTTTTTAATATATTTTCTGGACTTTTCTTTAAGAAAGCGACTTGACTGACCTATTTCTGGAAAGCTGAAGAGTTCTACAACAAAAACTAGTGCAACTTTCTAAAGACCATCTTTTCTGGTTCGAATGGTATGCTACACATATCAAACATGTTGAGTTGTGGTGTCTAAGTGTGTCTCATATAGAGGCAAACATCCTTATCTAACCTAATCTTGGTTAAGTTAACAACATTCTTAAGAAACTTCACATAAGCACAAAGACTTACGAGTAGCTTTTTGTTGTTGGGAACCATAGTGATTTCATTTTAAATTTAGTAATCTTAAGGGAGTGTTCCCGTCTAGAATGCCGATTTTAGGCTGCATTATTTTAGAGCTACAAGGCAACATGCAATATTCTGGTTTTTTGCTTGTTGTTCCTTATTATTTGGAGAACAGAAACTCATATTTGTGTCAAAAAATTTTATTTTCTAAGTACAAATTTTCAGTGGTCAATGTGACCTTGTCACGCTGATTTTCACTGCTGGCCGATAAGAAATTTCGGGAACCAGTAATCTGAAACAGAAATGGGTATGCAATTATTAATCTGCAATAAATACCGCGGATGCTAAACCACAGTTTTAGTCAAAATGTTGATTAGAAACAAAATGGCGGCCATATGAAAAAAAATTGTCCAGTTTTGCCACCTTTTTTTACCTTTAGAGTGCTTGAAAATATATTTAACAATAATTTTTTGATGAAAACTTTGGTTTATCATCCAATGAATACTATCTAGAACATTTTCCCAAAATTTCAAGTCGATACCTCTCATAGTTACTGAGAAAAGTTATCGGCCAGTACAAAAAATGTGGTTTCGAGAAAAACGCGTTTAACACTCGGATGCCCAACAACTTTTTAAACGGCCAAAGCCCAACAAGGTCCCCAGGGACCTCTATTGTAATATTGCATATAAGGCTTGTAATTGTATAATGTAGTGTTACATAATGTGTGTAGATGTGTTTGTATTATATATTTTTTACTACAGACAGATGGCAAAAACGTATAAAATACAAAATAATTGCTTTTAAAAACGCCATAGGTCCCTACGGACCTTGTTGGGCATCGGAGTGTTAAAGGTATGCGCAATGTATCAGCGGAGAAAAAAGAGCTGAGATTACTTCAATTAACATGCAAAAAAGTGGGTACTGAGTTTGCGGATTGAAAAACGACTTTGGGGGGTGATAGTATATAGTATAAGGTACAATAAAACGCAAAAAAAAAATTGATTTTTTCAAACTTCTACCCGGGAACACCCCCTTAATGACGTTTAGAGTGGAAAGTTGTGTAAGGTTAATACGCAAGGACAGGTGAAAATAATTCTTCTTTGTTTTCTTCTATTTCTTTATCCTCTTCTTCAACTCCCTAATTTTTATCTTCGTTGTTTTCTATTTCTAATTCTACTTTTACCTCTACTCTTAGTTCTACTACTACATGTAGGTCCACTTCTACTTCTTTCTCTACTTCTTCTTCTTCTACTTCTGCTTCTACTTCTACTTTTATTTTTTATTCTACTTTTACTTCTATTTCGATATCTACTTTTACTTCTACTTCTACTTTTACTTCTATTTCTAATTCTACTTCTAGATCTACTTCTATTTCTACTTCTACTTCCAGTTCTACTTCCACTTCTATTTCTTCCTCTTCTTCGCCATCTAGTTCCACTTCTTCTTTTTCCTCTACTTCCACTTCTTCTTCTACTACTTCTACTACTTCTAGCTCCACTTCTACTTCTTATTCCACTTTAACGTCTTACGCTCTTCTATTTCTATTTATTTTTCTACTTCTACTTCTTTCTCTACTTCTACTTCCACTTCTTCTTTTATTTCTACTTCGCCTTCTAATTCTACTTTTCCTTCTAGTTCCAGTTCCACTTCTGCTTACATTTCTTCTGCTTCTACTTTTACTTCTACTTCTACTCCTATTTCTAATTCTACTTTTACTTCTATTTATTATTCTACTTTTACTTCTACTTCGATATCTACTTCTACTTTTACTTTTACTTTTACTTTTACTGCTACTTCTACTTCTATAGTACTTCTACTTCTTCTTCTTCCTCCTCAACTTCTAATTCTATTTCGTCTACTACATCTTCTTCTACTTCTACTTCTTCTTGTACTTCTCCTTTTACTTCTTCCTCTAATTCCATTTCTTTTTCTTCTTATTCTACTACTGCTTCTTCTTCTTGTTCTTGTAAAAGAATTCGTTGTAAGACAATTCTAGTCTTTCAGTATGTCTTGTCACTAGTCCTGTAAGTAGAAGGACCTCTAAGCTTATGAAGTTCCAGCTAAGTTGAATATCTGTCTAGATTGCCTTCTGTCTTGCTTTTCAGGACTTAAGATACTAAAATTTAATACAAAATTTATTGAAACTCCAACAAAGAACTGAATATTACTTCTTCTAACTGCAAAGTAACTTTGTTCTTTCGTTAATCAACACAAATTATTTAACTTCAAAAAATGCCAAACCGTATTGAAATGCATGCTAACTCAGCTCTTGTTGTTGTGTACTAATTTTCGAAATTTTCACTAATCTGACTGTCCCAGTAGTCTAAAAAGTCTGACCCTGACAAAAAATATTCAGAGATTAAGTACAGACAGCTGCGCGCAACAACATGTTTGTTTTTTTATACATATTTTTTTGTATACATATACTTTTTTTCTACAACATTTTTTCGCATCAACCAAACAAAAATCGAAACGAAAACTCCATCAATGAGTTGCTGTGATTTTCAGCATTTTGAAAATTCCAGCCAATCGATTGGCAGCGTTGAAATTCAAGTTCAAGTGTCATAAGAACACAAAAACTGCGCTAGCAATACAGATTTTGTATATGTGCGCATGTGTGTGTGCGAATACTTGTAAACTTTTATGAATGTAAATTACAAGCGAAGGGCTAAAAATACAATCAGCCACTTAAATGGAAACGGCACATTGAAGCGTTTTTTGTTTGTTTTTGGTAGACTTGGCGACTGCGGCAATGGGCGGCAATTGGCGTTTTTCTAATTTCGAAAATGATTTTGAAAATCATTTTGAAAATTTTATTGAAAAAAAAACGAAGAAATTGAAACGCGTGGAAATGGAAACTTTTGAAATTGTGTATTTGCAATATTTCGTTCTATGTGTGTATGTGTGTGCGTGTGTGTGCGCGCTGTGTGGCTGCTGTTCATTTTTATTTTTAGCCACAAAACACGCTGACAAAGAGACCGCAGCACGAATGTACAACAAGCGTTGCCTGTACACATCAGTATGTATGTATGTGTGTGTGTGTGTGTGTTTGTTTAGTTGGCTAGTTGACCGGCTGGTTGGCTGTCTGGCGAATTGGCTCACAGCCAAAACAAACGTGCGGCCAGCGTCAAAGGCCGAAAGGAAGCAACAAAATTTATAAAACCAAAAAAATAAAGAAACAAAATTAGCAACAACAACAAAAACAAAAAGCCAGCTGGCAAAAGCAAACTCTACACACAAGTCTACAAAAGGAATCGCGCAGCAGATACATGCAACGGCGAGCAAATGTAATTATGGCAACGACAACAGCGAGAGACAACATTCGAGAGAGCGGCAGCAGTCAGACGCAGCTGTTGGCCGCCGTAACAGCTTCGGTGCTGTTGTACTTTACGGTACAGCGAACGCGCTTAGCAAAACAAAGGCAATGATAACGTTTTTCTTTTGTATTTCTCCCCACACTCACACACACACACGCCTCTACGAGTACATTGTACAGCCTCCCCCCCTCGCAACGTCGAACATGTCCTTTTTTGAGGCTTTTTCCCTTAGCGGCGTTGTTGTGGTTGTGTTTGCATTGCAGGCTGCATGACTCTACAATGTTATCATTATGTGGCATAAATTCGTTGTATGTTTTAGTTGTTGTTTTTGTAGTTATTGTTGTTATTGTGGCCACCACCACCTGTACGCGTTTAGTTTAGCATCTCTGTCTTTGTTCTACAATTTAACGAAGCGTAACGCCAACAGCGCAGGCTGGCATTATAAAAGCAACAATAACAAAAGCAATAACAGAAACCTGTACAGCAACAAATAACAACAGCACAGGTGATACAAACAAACGCTCTGGCACACGCAACCAGTAACAAAAAAGGCGCAAATTTTCGTAATTTGTGACGTAGTGGCGCAACGTATTAGATGAGCGCGCGCATGCCACACGTGGCATGTGGCAAGTGACAACAGCAGGTGAATCTTCAGCTTCTTCTTGTTTCATTCTACACTAACAGGTAGACAGCGGAAGGCAGTGTGATAAATTTTGGCGGCAGAATAGTTATGGATTAGAAATAGTAAGAGACAGCTGACTGAAAGGATAGTTGATTAGAAGGATAACGCAATGAACCAATGATTGCATAAAGGGATAAATAAACAGACCAGGTAAGTAATAAATGGATCGAGAAATTGATAAAAGGACAAATAAACATACCGGATAAACAATAAATGGGTAGAGAAATTTAAGGTTAATTGGACGAATAAACGGACTCGCCAATAAAATGCAAGCAGACCAACAGAAAAGCGAATGGACAGCATATAGAAAGATGAGCGAACAGAGATCAAATAATTTGTCAAATTATATTGTGTGACAAGAATCCAAAAATGAATGAATGAATGAAAGAATGAATGGAATAATGAATGGAAAAATGAAATGAAATGAAATAAAATTAAATGAAATAAAATGAAATCAAATCAAAGCAAATAAAATCAAATCAAATAAAATAAAATAAAATAAAATAAAATAAAATAAAATAAAATAAAATAAAATGAAATAAAATAAAATAAAATAAAGTAAAATAAAATAAAATAAAATAAAATAAAATAAAATAAAATAAAATAAAATAAAATAAAATACAACAAAATAAAATCAAATAAATTAAAATAAAATACAATTAAATAAAATAAAATAAAATAAAATAAAATACAATACAATAAAATAAAATAAAATAAAATAAAATAAAATAAAATAAAATAAAATAAAATAAAATAAAAAATATAAAATAAAATAAAATAAAATAAAATAAAATAAAATACAATAAAATAAAATAAATTAAAATAAAATACAATAAAATAAAATAAAATGAGAATGAATGAAAATGAATGAAAAGAATGAATGAATGAATGAACGAATGAATAAATGAGTGAATGAAGTTACTGAAATTAATGAAATGAATGATTGAATAAGTGAATGAGTGAATGAAAAATGAATTAATGAAATTAATGAATGAATATATGAATAAATGAAATAAAATAATGAAAGAATGACTGATTGAATGAATGAATTAATGAAAGAATGACTGATTGAATGAATGAATAGATGAGTGAATGAAATGAAATGAATGACTGAATGAATGAAAGAATGAATAAATGCATGAATGAATGAATGAATGAATGACTGAATGAACGAATGAACATATAAAGAAGTGAATAAACCCGTCGAACTTGGTTTCAAGAATAGTGAAACTACGTTTTCAGTTTTTCTCTAGAAGGTCAGGATTTTCTTAAAAGATATTTGAAGTTTCAAAGGATACAATGCACTTAAAAAATTATACAAATGATTCAAGTCATCGTAGCATAACAATTTGGAAGTGTTTAGATAAATAAGAAAGACAAGTTGTAAGGAAGAATTGATTAACGGACGAGCAGAAGAGCAATGTGGAACATTCAGATTGCATGAACAGACCTACCAGGGCCAAGGGACTCATGGACGAAAGGACCCCCAGACGAGACAATTTAGAGAATAGACAGACGTGCAAAAAGCAGACAGGCAAAGGAACAGTCCAGGAATAAGCCGAAATAGGATGAAGAAAAAGACAGGGACTGGCGAAAGCACAGACTGAGAAAGAGACAGATGTACAATGGACAGAGAGGCCTAAGAACAAATAAGAGAAGATATAGACTAGCAAAGAAATAGAGAGCTCAGAGAACAAACAGCCGAAGGGACAGATAGTCAGGCGAATAGAGAGTCAGGTGAAAGATACAGGGACAGATAGACGAAAGGACAGACAAGTGAAGAGAGAAACAGACAAAAGATTCAGAAACCAACAGGCGAGACTAACTGGAGAAGGGATAGAGAATCAAAAGCAATAGAAGAGTAAGAAAAGACAGATGAAGAGACGGCCATGCAAATATAAAGACGAACGAAAACACCAACCGATGAAAAGCCAATCGGGCGAAATGAAACAAGGGCGAAAGGACAAACAGACAAGGAACGCATAAGCAAGAGGCAAATGAACAGATAGGCGAAAGGACAGATGAACTAGAAATACAGGGACAGACCAGCGAAGGTCTAAACAGTCAAATGATTCAAGGGCAAACAGTCAAAGGGACAAAAGAAACACAAATGTAAGCACGGATAGGTAAAGAGACAGAGAAGCAAATATGCAAACGAACGAATGGACAAACCGACGAAGAGTCAATCGGTCGGATTGAAACAAGGACAAAAGGACAGACAGACAAGGGACGAATAAGCGAAAACTGTCCGTGAAAGGGTCATACAAGCAAAGGGACAGACAGGCAACGAGACAGACAGTCGAAAGATATAGAGGGACGAAAGAACAGATAGGCAAAGATACACACGAATGGAAAGATGAATGAAGGGACACACGGTCCAAGGGACAGATAGGTGAAGTGACGTTTGTGTGAAGGTCCCTAAAAAGGGACTTACACGAATGGTACATGGGGATGAGGAACAGACGGTATGCCGGCAGATCGATAATAGAAAGACGGATGGGAGACTTTCAGGGGAGAGGGCAGACCGATAACGGGGCGGAGGCACAGACGAAAGAATATGCCACACGAACGAATACGTCAGGCGAAAGGATTCAAAAGAATATTGGAGATCTTTAAGGGCTTTAAGGTATTAAATGAGCGGCTTAGAGACAGATAGCATATGGACGAAGGGACAAACGTATTTGGGAATATAAACGGAGAGACCAGCGAACTTAATGGTAGCTGAGTAGTGCGACGAGAGGAATACAGAGATGAAACAAACAGGTGGACAGAGCGACATACATTTAAACTATATAGTACACAATAGGCCAATGTGGGGCATACGAATAAGGGACTTACGAATACGGAACATATGGGCGAATGAAAAGATGGACAGGAAGCAGACCAAAAAAGTACATACGAGTAATAACAGAGGCTTAAGTGGAAATAGATTGACAAAGTCTTACGGGTGAAGACATAAACAGGAGAGAAATAAACAGAGAGGGAATTTTTTGAGATGAATACCCCACAGAGATGGCACAGAACTGATCTGGAATAGGCAAGTAGGGATTTTTAAGAACGTTGGTCTTACAGATGGAAGAATATGTGTAAGAGAACATAGGAACGAAGACATAAGAACCAAAGGATTTGGTAACAGATCAATCCAGAGTTTACGATCGAAACGCATAGAGTAAAAATATATATACGGTAGACAGATTTATGATAGTAGATAGATATGTAAGGCCATACGAAGGCACTACCGGCGAGAAATATGCATGAACGCCCGGTTGTGGTTGTTATCCTTTCATAACTTTATGTTTCACCACCAAAACAACTTCTTAAGGCTTCTCATAATATTTGTGCATTAATTTTTTCAAGCTTGTTGTTGTTATTGCAGTTGTAAATGACCTTTAAAGCATTCTTTTTGTATCGTTTACTTTGTTGAGGGAGTGTTTTCTCTAATTATGTGAGTAAAATTAAAAAAAAGAATAACAAGCAGTTGTGGTGTTTCCGTACCTCTTAAACGATACATAATACAATTTTTGAAACTGATTTTAAATACCAACCAGCCATTGCAAAGGTTAAACTGTTGTCATACTAATGAAAACGTGTAAACTGTGCATTGCATGATATCCGAAAGGTATTGATTTACATTTTGAATATGATTCGAAAATGTTGTGCAGTATTGTTACTCGTACAATGAAATTTTCAATTATGTGAGACAAAGAATGATTTTAGTGGGTTGTGTTTTACGTATGAAATATTGTGAAATTTTCAGTATTGTGAGGGACTGAATGGGAAAAATCCATATGTGTGTGAAACTAGAGACCAAATATAATACATATTTGTGCGTACTCAGTTTTCCATTTCTACATCCTTTGTCCTTTCAAAATTTTGAAGGGGATAAAAATAAAAATATAAAAAAATATAAAAAATACTTCACCTTGTTAGAATATGGTGATATGTACATCAAATGAAAGAGAAAAGGCTAAAAAATTTAAATAAAACAGATTTTTTATCTATTTGTAAAAAAAAAATATGAAAAAGGTCCTTTGAAAATTGTAATCCTTTATATCCTTGAAAATTTACATAGAATTTTCTTGACAAGTAAGTATGTTAAAACACAAAATCTCCTTGATCACCTCTCAAAATTTCATTACTCTAACTTTATTAGTTCGAAAGTTATTAAAAAAAAGGCGAAAGCTGCAAGTCGAGTGAAGTACAAAAATTCTAATTTATTTGCTTATCAGTATTTTAAATAATAAATAGATACAGAATCAATAAAGCGAGAATAGTGAAATTTTGACACGTGATCAAGGAGATTTGGGGTTTTAACATACTTACTTTTCAAGAAAATTCGATATAAATTTTCAAGGATATAAAGGACTAAAATTTTCAAAGTACCTTTTTCATATCTTTTTTTTACAAATAGGTAAAAAATCAATTTTATTTAAATTCTTTAGGCTTTCCTCTTTTATTTGATATACATATCGCCATATTCAAACGAGGTTAAGTATTTTTTATATTTTTTATTTGTATCCCCTTCAAAATTTTGAAGTCCTTTTAAAAGGACAAAGGATGTAGAAATGAAAAACTGAGTACGCAGTATTACTATGTTTGGTCTCTAGTATCACGCCCATATGGATTTTTTCCGGTGTGAATCAACGGTGTAATCAATTGGTGTGATTCAAACTATTTAACCCTTTCCGACATGAAAATAAACCCGTTCTGTATGAATTGAATGGGCTGTAGTGCAATATATTGGACATTGTGACTGAAAGGGTTAAAGATCTCAAAGGAGATCTGAGAGATCAAAAGATCTGAGATCAAAAGATCTCAAAAAAGATCTTTAAAGAGTTTGCTTTTGCGTCTCCTTTTTTGGTATCTCAACGGGTACACTTTCCAGTCTACTGCATGTGCGTCTTTATCAGTTCGTTGCGCCTCAACCTTATCCCAACATAAGCTAGCCAGGTTTTTTTGCCTCATAGTTTGGCTCGTATTGACAGGTGTTTACAATATTATATCCAAAATATTCCATCAGGATCTTCAGGGAACCTAAATGGTAAGGGAGCACCGTATTTCAAAAATGAAAGCAATCATAATGGATTCAATGGGTCCCAGGCACTTAAGTAAGTTTAAATAATCCATCCATTCTAGTTTGAAGGCAAATAAGTAAATAGAAAATCGCACTCGTTCCTCGTACACATTTAAAATTCAATATGCCTTGACTACATTTTCATTTGTTCTACTACTTTCCAACTTCATTAAACACGATGCCAATTCATTCGGTGCCCAGCATTGAGCTTAATTCAAATTATATTTTCATTTTGTATTTACTTTATTTCTATTTCAATTCATTGCTCATTCATTTGCTGCAATTTCTCATTACTTGCCAACTTGACTCCAACGTTAGGCATTGACTTTGTGTCATTGTAAAACGACCGAACGACGATGGAGTGCTCCCACCCACCAACTAACCAACCAACCGGCAACGGCTGCCAGTCAGCCAGTCCAGCAGGCAAACAAGCAGCCAGAAGTAGTAGAAGACGCAGCCAGCAACCATCGCCTGACATGCCCAGCACTGCTTTAACCTTTTAACGCTAATTCAATTTGCCCCCAAATGAGAATTTAACTTTTTCATACTCATTTGCTGCATTTTGTTGCACACAAATTTTCAGTTCAAACTTTTTTATTTCAATATTTTCTTTTTCTTCTTCGTATTTTCGTCTACTTCCTGCCTTTTGCTAGATTTTGCGTTTTTTTGTTTTTACTTCTTCTTTGCACAGACATTTTCATTTTGGTCCAAGCGTGTCCTTGCTTAGGTTCGTTTTATTTTATGCTCTCTGCTACTTTGGCTGCTGTGCGATTATTTGCTCGTCTTGGCTGTCGTTCGTTCATTCATTGAATTTGCCAAAGCCGAAAAGCGCGTCTGCGCCTCAACCTATGCTAACATTTTCATTGCCGACGACAGCAACGCAGCCCAGACGCGACCAGACGCTATGCTGGCGTGCGCTCATTAAGGCGCTGCATTGCTCCAACACAGACACATATACACTCTCCCGCGCACACGCACACACACACATACACCTGCCGCTAGTTGCCTCCTTGCAGCTGCGCTCAAGCCGAACTGATTTTGTGTGCCAGCAAAATGTTCGCGCTTCGTTAGCCTTAATTTCTGTAATTTTGTAGCGCACGTTCCGCGTTGCGCGTTCCAATGATGCTCTACCTCCCACCATCGTCGATCGACTGTGGCGCGCACATTCCGTTCTACGCGCTCAACATTCCACTCGATGTGCCGGCCCTCACACACACACACACACACACAGTGCTGCGCCCAAGTGTGCCGCATGGTTGCCGTTGCCGTCTTGGCTCGTATATCCTGCGTCCTTAGCGAACGCATTTACAATTTTCAATGGCGGTAATTCCAACGTAGCAGCAACCACAACAACGACAACAAAAACAACAACAACTGAAACTGGCGAACGCTGTTTCTGTGGGCAACAGTGGCAGGTGGAAATTGAAGGCACGCACAGCGAACGCTGCCAGTGAGTTACAACAACACTAGGCAATCGCTGTCGAGAATATACAGCAACAACAAGCAGCATATTGCCGCGACATTTTCACGAATCAAGGCACAAATCGCAACGCATCACAAGGCGCCGGTGTGCTGAATCGACAGCGACAGCAACGGCGACTGCTGCCATTTCCGGCAGCTCGACTGCTTTTACACGAGCGGCTGTTGCAGCTTCGACTGCTGATACAGCGGCAGCTAGCTGTGGCTGCTTGTGGCATTGCGTGGGTGTCTGTGTGAGTGTTTGTGTCTGCGTCTGTAGCACAGTCGGTACACTCTTCTATGTGTTTGTGTGTGTGTGAAATACCTTCAGACACCGGGCACAGCACCTCGTCAGACGTTGCTCCATATTTTGTAGGTTAATATTTAATGGCCAAATGTAGGCAGCCGTCGCGTCGACCTGCCAGAAGGCAGTGCTGCGTTTGAGCTGCCTTGCGTCAACTGCAGGCAAAGTGTAATTGCAAATGTTTCGCTCGTGGAATTTTATTTACATTTTCGGCATGTCGACATTACTGGTCGGGGGCCCAGTAACTATGTCCGATGGGCAGAGGAGAAGGCGAGGGGTAGGATAGCTTGCACATAAAATTGAATTGAATGGAAATCGAAATGTTGATGAGCAGTTGAGAAATGTGTAATGAGCGCCGCTCGTTCGAATATGCAGTAAATTCAAATCAATTGAATTAAATTCCTGTGCGATATTGTTGTTGTTGTTGTTGTGGGGTTTGCTACCATCTATACGATGATAAATTTGGTCGGCTTGCTGAGTTAAGTTGGACTTGGCCCTTTAAAGCAATTAATGTAGAGTACATTTCAATCAGTAATTATCAGCAAAAATTCGTTTAATTTTAATTACTCTTAATTACTTGACTAATTTGCAACTGCAATTCATTATTTTTACTATCAAATCAATTACAATAAAATAAAATACAATACATTTCCGTGAAACTAGAAGGACTACAGGAGGAGACTACAATATAGTTGCTTATTCTTAGTGTTTCAAAATGTTAACTTTATTTTAACTTAAATTCAGTGCAATTCAAGTTAAGTTGCTGAATTGTGCTGAATTGCGCTGAATTGAGGAGATGACAATACACCTAGTTGCTCATTTTTAGGGTTAAAAAATATAACTAATTGCAGCAAAAAATAAGTTACTGAATTGTGGTGAATTGCGCTGAATTGAGGAGACTAAAATATAGTTGGTTATTCTTAGTGTTTCAAAATGGTAACTTTATTTTAACTTTAATTTATTGCAATTCAAGATAAGTTGCTGAATTGTGCTGAATTGCGCTGAATTGAGGAGATGACAATACACCTAGTTGCTCATTTTTAGGGTTAAAAAAAATAACTAATTGGAGCAAAAAATAAGTTGCTGAATTGTGCTGAATTACGCTGTATTGAGGAGACTACAATATAGTTGCTTATTCTTAGTGTTTCAAAATGATAACTGAACTCTAACTTTAATTTATTGCTATTAAAGATAAGTTGCTGAATTGTGCTGAATTGAGTAGATTACAATATAGATGCTTATTCTTAGGCTTTCAAAATGTTTATTTAATTTCAACTTTAATTTATTGCAGCAAAAGATAAGTTGCTGAATTGTGCTCAATTCAGGAGATTATAAAATAGTTGCTCATTCGTAGGCTTTAAAAATGTTAACTTAATTTTAACTTTAATTTATTGCAGCAAAAGATAAGTTGCTGAATTGCGCTGAATTCAAGTGATTACAATTTGAATTAGTTTTAAAATTATTGAAATCAGTATTAGGCCGATTGCAGTCAGAAAAAGCTAAAATTGTATGCGTAGAAATACAAAATTTTACGTAATCGCAAAAAGGGTCCAATTAAAAAATATTTGTAGCTGAATTGTAATGATTTCATTTAAATTGCTTTTAAAACCCACATAATGTTCAATAATTGAACATTCTGCGCAACTACGACAAAAATTCACCAGTATTAAACATTTTTTTAACAAAGCTTTGCTGAATTGTGCTGAATAAAGTTTAATTAAGCAGTTAAATTTGAGATCATGACAAAGGAAATAAAACTAAATCATTTTATGTAAAAAAATCTTTAAAATCCTAAAAATTAGCTAGCTAAATTATTAAAATTGCGCTGAATTGCGCTGAATATGGTAAAAAGAAGCAGTTTTGAATATTAGAGAAAAAGGTAATTCGAAAAGTAACGAAAAATAGTAAAAGCTTTATAAAACTTTAGAAAATTTCTAAATGTCTTCTTCTAAATTTATAAATTTGGATTAATTGTGCTGAATTGATTACATTAGTACTGAATACATTCTTAAATTGTTTTACTATGAAAAAGGTCTGTTGAATTTGACCCCATTTGATTACAATTAGACATACTACTATACAACTATCAGCTGAATTGTGCAGAATAAAACGGAAATCCCTGGAATTTATTATGAAAGTTTACAAAATAACCAAACTATACCGAATACTGAAACTATTCGAATTAACATTGAAAAGGGTTTAAGAAACATATGAAAAACCACTCTGAAGGGTGCTGAATTGTGCTGAATAAAGAAAATTCTTCTGAATAAAACTAAAACTGTTTAACCGTTTGACTGTCGCCAGTCAACGATCAGCTGAATTGTGCTGAATAAAACTAAAATTACTAGAATTTGATATACAATTTTATAATAAAACACAAATTATGAAACTTCATGAACTTAAAAAAGAAAAGTTTTAATAAAAATTACTAAAACCGGCTATTGAAGTGTGCTGCATTGCGCTGTATTCAGCATTTCAATTTATTTATTGCTATAAATAATTTTAACCATAATAATCTAGTAAATCTAAATAATTTTTAGGAACCCCTTTAAAATTATTTCCACTCGTTTTATGCTTTACTCATTATGCTGAATTATTTCCCAAAATATTGAACGAACTGAATTGAAAACAGATTATTTTTTCTAAATCTATTTGAACCGCATTCAGCTCAATTATGCTGAATCATTGAATTAAATGGCGTATTAATTTTTAAACAAAACCATATTTAAAAAAAATATAATTCGTAGTATTAAATTTCAAAAAGGTGCTGAATTGCTTTGAATGCAGCTGAATTGATTAACAGCTGAATTAAAAAGAATTTCGGGATTATTGGAATTTCAGTAGAACTTATTTTATGTTTGTATTCACTGAATTATTGAAAATACACAAAATGTGTTAAATTCGGCAAACTTGACCATAATTGGGCCTAACTAAGCTTCATTGAAAGCAATGCAGATAAAAATGTCTATCAGAAAATTCACAAAACTACAAGTAATGAAAACATCTACGCTTGTTCGCATAAATAAGACAAGATGCTATAAGTAATTGGAAGTAATTTACGAGATTCCCGTGAAATGCGTTTAGTTAAGTTGAATTAAGTTCAATTAATTTCAAACCCAGTGAAATTTAAGATTTAAGAGAAATAAAAGATTTAATATATTTAAAAAAAAAAATTCAAATATACCCTGAATTGAAATTAATTAGCTTCAGATTAAACGAAATTCAGCAGAAATTTTCTTTTAGAAAAATAGAAAACTATAAAAAATTAAAATATGTTTGCTAAATTTGGCAAAATTAACTTGAATTGATGGAAGTTAATGAAAGCAATAAAAAAAGCATATTAAAAGGCGTGCTGAATTGAGTTTAATGAATTTTTAGTAAAAAAATCGGCAAAAATATTTTTCTATAGAAGTTAAATATAAAAATATCGTTGCTGAATTGTAACATATTTTAAGGCGTGCTGAATTATGTTCAATTAAGCTGAATTGAGCGAAATTTAGTAAAATATTAGGATGAAAAAATTTTGAATTAAAAAAGTCAAAAACTTGATTGCTGAATACTGGTTAATACTCTAAGCTGCATTGATTAATATAAATGAATTAAATATAAAAAATCAGGAAATTTTTTTATCAAGAAAATAACTGATTTCAAGTTGAATTGTCATTAATTAAACAGTATTCAGCGTTATTCAGTGCAAATTTTTTTCAAACAATAAGATGAAAAAATTCTAAATTAAAAAAATTAAAAACTTGATTGCTAAATTAAAGTACCAAGCTGAATTGATGAATATGTATAATTGAATTCATAATAAAAAATCTGAAAATTTTAAAACTAATTACGAGATTTTAAGTTGAATTGTCATTAATGAAACAGTATTCAGCGTTATTCGGCGCAAATTAAAAAACAAACAAAATGCAAAAAGATACAAATACAAAAAGATTAATTACCATTAATTAGTTTGTATTAAGCGCTATTTAGCGTAAAGTATCTACTCAAGAAAAGTTAAAACCATAAATATTTCAAATATAATTTGTTATATTGTGCTGAATAAAGCAGCATTAATGAAAATAAACAGCCAACTTCCAGGTAAGTAACGGAAATTTGATATATAAAGGCAATGCAATGCTTGATTTAAGGCGTAGTGCGGCGCTGAATTGTGCAAAATAATGTTGTATTCGGCTGAATTCATATTTAAGTCCAAATGATGCTTAATTAAGCTCAATTCAGCTGAATTCAAGCTATTAAATTTTTAGTACATGAGAGATTCAAATGAAAGCGGCTATAAACATTGCTGAATAGTGCTGAATGCAGCTGAATTTATTGCTTAACAGTGGAGTTTCGTAATAAAATTGCAGAAATTTGATATTTTAACAAAATATTTACTTTTATGAAAGGTTATCCTGAATCCAGCTGAATTACACAAACACAAGCAACAACGCGATCAATTGAGCTGCATTGGCCATGTTGCATGCAATTTTATTCAAGGAAATGGTAATGATGCACAATATTGGAGAAAATAACCCAGTAACAATACGGTGAAAAGTGCTGAATAGAGCTGAATGAAGCCGAATTGAGCTGAATAAAGCTGAATTGAGTTGATTGAGCTGATTGAAGCTGAACTGAGCTGAGCTGAATAAAGCTAAATTGAATTTAGCTGAATTGAGTAAAATTTTATTATGATTAGAGTTATGCATAACTCTCAGCAGAACATTTTAGCAAAAATAAAAATATAAAAAATTGTTAAAAGCATTGTTCCAACGACTGTTATGCCCACTCTCCCCTATGTCGTATATTAAGTGACAATTTGCGCAGTAAATTGAAAGCAAATTAAAATGGAAAATTGGCAACTTTTTTCGCTGTGTAATTTGAAATTACAATTAAATCAAATATAACTAAATAATTGAGTTAAAGAAGGTAGATGAAAATGAAAGATGCAAATAGAGAGACAGAGAGAGAAAATGCTCATGAAGGAAAATTAGTGAGGAAACGCAAAGTTGGAATATTGCGGCAAATGTTTTTGCAACATTCTCGGCTCGCTTCGCATTAACTTTGGTTGTTTGCATTTCCCTGCAGCAGTCAGCATAAGTCAGCAACCCTTTCACCACCACTTCTTTTTCTTCTTCTTCCCACCATATGCCCTTTTTTCGACCACCTCTTTCTCCTTCTCGTCTAACTGTCTTATTTGCTTCCTGGCCGCTCGGCAACAATTTTATGCGCTCACATTAATTTGCGTTTCGCTGCATTTTTCTGTTTTCCGGTCGCCCTCTAACAAGCGCTCAATATGCTACAATAACAACAACAGCAACAACAAAAACAGTGAACATAACAACAACTGGCAGCAGCACAACAAACAAACTTTCCGTGTTTTGCCCACTTTGCATTGCCTTGTTTTCATTTTTAATTAAATAAACAAGTCTGTGGGGGAAATGCCCTGTTGTTGTTGTTGTTTTTGCAATTTTGTATTTTGTTGTTGTTAAGCGTAGATATTGTGTGCATGTGAAGTTGTGGTGCTGTCGAAGTAGCAACAACAAAAGTGAACACAACAAAACTTAACGCGTTACAACATCAACATAACCGACAATATGAACAACAAATATAACAACAACAACAATATGATTAACAAAAACAACAGCAACCGGCGTCTGTTGTTACATCGCAAACAAAACCAACCAAAAGCAGCAACAAAACTAATGAAACAAAACTCAAAAGCGACAGCGAAGAAGAAACAAATTAAAAATTTTTAAATAAAAACGTCGAAAGGGGAGATGCGACAATGTAAACAAAAATTTAACAAACAATTACAATAACAACAACAATAAACAAAAACCTTAGAACCAAAAAGCAGCAACAAATTCAACCTATCATTACTCCATAACAACTACAACAACCATAACAACTAGAAAAACATTTAAACGAGAACAACAGCAACAAAACAACAACACAAATAGTAACATAAAAACCAACAACAAATCCACGCCTAACGCCAACTGACAACAAGGATCTCAGCAACAACAAAAAAACAGCAAACAACAAATTGTTATTGTTGAGATGGTTATTGTTGTTGTTGCAATTGTTGCTACCATTGTTTCGATATGCCGCCATGTTGTGCGCTGCCATGTTGTGTCTGCAATGGGGTTTTGTTGTTTTTGTTCTTCTTCTTCTTTTACGCATTTACGCGTTTTTATACGCTTCATTTTCCCCCCTCTCTCTCTCTTCCTTCTTTGGCTATTCACATTCATTCATCACTTTTCGTTACTGTGCTTTTCTGTCGTTTTTATTATTTTTCAATCCTTTACCGTTATTGCAATGGGATTCATTAGCGATTTGCTGCTGTTGTTCATGTTGTTGTCGTTCTTATTGTTGTTGTTATTGTTGCAGTTGCTG
The DNA here is from genome assembly GCA_963668005.1 of Melieria crassipennis. Lineage (NCBI taxonomy): Eukaryota > Metazoa > Arthropoda > Insecta > Diptera > Ulidiidae > Melieria > Melieria crassipennis. The sequence goes on along the minus strand of OY764962.1, from coordinate 74,760,912 downwards.
TTGTCAACGTTGACATTGTTGTTATTGTTTTGGTTGTTTGTTGGTTCGACTCGCTGGCGGCTGACTGGTTGGTTGGTTTTGTTGTTATGTTGACTCACTTGCCGATTCACTGGCTGCAGGATGTTTATTATTTGTTTGCTCATTACACACGTCAGCGGCATGTCAGTGCAGTAGCAAAAAACAACAACAACACTGTCAACAATAAAGCAAAAAACCACCACGCAACAACGATAGCAGTGCCCCCACTGGAAAAAAAAACATTACAGACAGCTATGTCGTTACATAGTATGAAAACAATGCAACAAAAATGCCAATAACAACAATGACATCAACTACAACAATTACAACAACCATTTTTACATCAAACAACAATTGATTTTAATTAAAAAGCAATGAAATTGCACGTCCTGCCATTGGCGAATTGGACAGTCAACATTGTTCCATTTCAGCCTTTCGAATCCAAACCTCAGTCAGCCGCCCAGCCAGCCAGCTAACGTTCGCTTCTTCATTGGCATTCGTTGGCCAAGTGTTGCAAACAACGAACAAGCGCCGTAATCATTACAGCAAAGCAAGAAATACAATTTGAGTTGAGCACAAAAATCGTTGCCGCTGCTCCTTTCAGCGCCACAAATCTCCGATGGCCTGCGAAAGGAGTAAATATTTGCTTCTGTATTAGTATTTGTATTTGTTTGTGTTATTTGTCATTGCTTGCTTGCTTTGTTATTTGTCATTTTTTCCCTAACAAAACGGATAAAACCTTAATTGAACTGCAGCCAAATTGAAACGAAAAACGAAACAACATAGAACGAAATGAGAAATGTCGCTGTTGTCTAAGCTTTAAAGAAAGTGTAAGCTTCACTACGAACGATTTTATGTCATTCAAGTTTCCGAGGCATTAAATGTGATTCGAATTGAAATTGTGGAATTTCGTAAATATACATATATAAAAATATATATATGAATGTATAAAATTAATTTGGGAAAACGATGTTGAGAGAAACTTCAGAACAAAGACCACTAAATCCAATTTAGATTTTTTTAAATTTCCAACTACAGTTTTTTATCAACAATAGCTTTAATGGTTCAAATCAGGGATCGTAACAGTTAGAGGTTTTATTATAAAATCAATGTTTAAGAGTTCTTTTTTTACTTTTTTTTAATCACTCAACAAATAAGAGTTATTTTTTATTTATATTTTAAAAATGCTATAATAACAATTATTTTTGATTTTTTTTCTATTAGTCCACAAATAAAATTTTTTTAATTTTTTTTAGTTATCCTATGATAACAATTATTGGTGACTTTTATTTAAAAAGTCATTAATAATAATCAGTAAGTGACTTTTATTTTTTTAGTCATTAATAAAAATCAGTCAGTGGCTTTTATTTATAAAAGTCATCAATAAAAATCATGCAGTGACTTTTATTTATAAAAGTGATCAATACAAATTATTCAGTGACTTTTATTTTTTAAGTTAAGATGACTCAAAAAAAAAAAGTCACGGACTGTTTTTTATTGATGATTTAAAAAATACATGTAATTGAATAATTTTTATTGATGTCTTTTATAAATAATGAATGTTTTTTATTAATTACTAAAAAAATAAAAGTCACCGACTGATTTTTATTGATGACATTTATGAATAAAAGTCACTGACTAACTTTTATTGATGAATTAAAACAAAAAATGACTGATTTTTATTGATAACTTTTATAGATAAAAATCACTGAATGATTTTGTTTAATGACTAAAAAATATAAAAGTCACTGACTGATTTTTATTGATGACGTAAAAAATTAAAGTCAGATTACTGATGACTTCTATAAATAAAAGTCACTAAATGATTTTTATTGATGATTAAAAAAATTAAAGTCATTGGATGAGTTTTATTGATGACTTTTGTAAATGAACGTCACTAAATGATTTTTATTGATGACTAAAAAATAAAAGTCACTGACTGATTTTTATTGATGACTTTTATAAATAAAAGTCACTGAATGATGTTTTTAATGACGAAAAAAATAAAAGTCACTAAATGATTATTGTTGATGACTAAAAAAATAAAATTCACTGACTGATTTTTATTGATGACTTTTATAAATAAAAGTCACTGAATGATGTTTTTAATGACGAAAAAAATAAAAGTCACTAAATGATTATTGTTGATGACTAAAAAAATAAAATTCACTGACTGATTTTTATTGATGACTTTTATAAATAAAAGTCACTGAATAATTTTTTTTTTACTAAAAAAAATCAAAGACACTGATTTTTATTGATGACGTGAAAAATTAGTCATTGAATGATTTTTACTGATGACTTCTATAAATAAAAGTCACTAAATAATTTTTATTGATGACTAAAAAAAATTAAAGTCACTGACTGATTTTTATTGATGACTTTTATAAATAAAAGTCACTGAATGATTTTTTTAATGACAAAAAAAATAAAAGTCACTAAATGATTTTTATTGATGACTAAAAAATAAAAGTCACTGACTGATTTTTATTGATGACTTTTATAAATAAAAGTCACTGAATGATTTTTTTAATGACAAAAAAAAAAAAGTCACTGACTGATTTTTATTGATGACGTAAAAAATTAAAGTCATTGAATGATTTTTACTGATCACTTCTATAAATAAGTCACTAAATAATTTTTATTGATGACTCAAAAATAAAAGTCACTGACTGATTTTTATTGATGACTTTTATAAATAAAAGTCACTAAATGATTTTTTTTAATGACTAAAAAAATAAAAGTCACTAAATGATTTTTATTGATGACTAAAAAATAAAAGTCACTGAATGATTTTTATTGATGACTTTTATAAATAAAAGTCACTGAATGGTTTTTTTAATGACTAAAAAAAAAATTACTAAATGATTTTTATTGATGTCTAAAAAAATAAAAGGCACTGACTGATTTTTATTGATGACTTAAAACATAAAATTCACTGACTGATTTTTATTGATGAAGTAAAAAATTAAAGTCTGATTACTGATGACTTCTATAAATAAAAGTCACTAAATGATTTTTATTGATGACTAAAAAAAGAAAAGTCATTGGATGAGTCTAATTGATGACTTTTATAAATAAAACTCACTAAATGATTTTTATTGATGACTAAAAAAATAAAATGCAATGACTAACTTTTAATGATGACTTTTATAAATAAAAGTCACCAATAATTGTAATCAACTAATTGATATTAACTACAGACAACTAAAATAAAAATCGAAACAACTTTTTTTGGACCAATTTGAAAAAATCAAATATAATTATTATTTATAAAATAGAAATGAACCATTATCTTTATTTTTAAATTTTTCCATAAAAATTACAAAAAAAAATAGGTTTATTGCCAAGTTTGATTCTCTCTGCGAGGAGAAATGTATTGGTATATTTCATTTAGTTGTATGACCTTTCCTTCTTAGTAATTTTTTCAAATATACTTCTCATAAATAACTGTAATTTCCGATCCCTGGTTCAAATGATGCTTCAAGTCACAGATAGAAAATTCACAGTTTGTAATTAAATGCCAACACTTTTGAGTTTCTTCAAAGAGTTAATACTCCTGTCTTGTGGCATTGAATCATTCGAAAAGTTAAGGTCCCTGCCGTTCATCAACCCCAGAAATTTAAAAAATTTCACTGTCTGCTATCAGCTCAACGTTTCGCATCCAGCAAAACGTTGCGTCAATTAGGACAAAGAATCGCCTTTTACGGCCTCAATCAATCACGCGAAAACTTTTCAAATTTATACAGCAAACAAGCTCAAAGTTAATACCCATTCAGAGCGTCACTGTATCCCTTTCGATGGTCTTTGCTGTTGCTTGAGTAAATGAGAATTTTTGTTCAAATATTTGACATATCAAAACGGGAAAATGCAAATTAAAACAAAAACACCAAAGAAAAATGGCAGTGATGGCAAGTTAAAAAAAAATTTAATTGAGAATGGCAAAAGCTAAGGCAAAGGATTTGAAGCGTAAGCATTGCCAAAAAAGTTGGGCTAAACGAAAGAATTCTGGCGCATTTAGAAGCGTGTTACACCAAAATGAGACAAAGGCAAACGGAAAAGTCGAAATATGGCAGAGAAAAGTCAACACAAAGACATGTGCGACAATGTCATTGGAGACAATGTTGACATTTCCGCTGTCGCTGGAAACATACACATACATCCATACACACACACACACATGCACGCATAAATATGTGAAGTAGATACTCAAGTTTTGTTGCATTGCTAACTTACGCAACACGGCTGCGAAATGCGCTTGCAGCGACTTTGACATTCGTACGAGAAAGGAACGTTCAATTTTTGAGCAAAGGAAACGCAAAATGTGCTACGTATGTATATGTATGTGTGTGTGTGTGTGTTTTAAATAAAGCAATTTCACTCATTAGTGTTGAGGCTGCATTCTGGCTGCGGGTATTCTAAAGGTTTTGTATGGCTTTTATTATTTTACAATTAAAGGCAGACAGTCGCTTTCAAACGCAGACACACAGACACACACATATGAACACTCTACATATCCTCGAGCACTTTGCGATTGCTAGCGAATGTACTTAAGGGTGAGATGAAGGGGCAATCTGGTTGATAGTCAGGCGGCCGCTTCAAATTAAAATTTCAGCCAAACAGGAAACGTGCGAAGGGGAAGCGGGGCGCAAGTTGAGAGCTTCAGGGCAGTGCGCATAATTGGGCTGCAACAAAAAGTACAACATGTATAAGCGGCTACAAAAACAACAACCAACGAGTATGAATTGGAGCTTTAAAAATTGCCAAACACACACATTTTCTGATATTTGAAAAAAAATAATAATAAAACAATTGACGAGCAACAACAACAAGAACGAGAGCGAGAACTTGCAGCCAGCTGGCAGCCGCTTATTTTCGTATTACAAACGTTTTATTGTTGTTGTTGCGGCCATTATTGCTTTGCCCACTGCAGCCGTTTCTGTTTGTTTATTTGTTATTGTTGTTGTTGTTGATGCTGTTGGTTGTTCTTGTGGTGGCGTGCGATAATTTAAAAAAATTACCGCAGGCATTTAACGGCGGAAAGCGTTGGCTGGCAGCAACAACAAAGGCATATGTTTTATTTTTTTCAAGGAGTCTCAGAAATACAAAAATATTACAAACATTTTTTTAATTTGTTGTACTCATAAAGCTATATTTGTTGTTGCAATTGTCTTTTTGACAGAATGAAATATTTGGTGTAAATAATTTCTTTAATGAAACACATTTTGTGGTTGCAGCTGTTAATTAAAAAAAACTATAAATTAAAAAAATTATTTTTTCAAAATATTTTATATGCATTTTGTAAATGTTAAATTAAATATGTTTTATTTAACAGGTTTTATTATTTTGTATATCTTATGTATACTCTTATTTTATTTTTCTTATATTTTCTATTTTTTATACTTTTTTTATAAATTTAAATTTTTGATATTTATTTTTATTTTTGTTTAAATTGTAAATTTGTTTAATTTAAATATTTTCATTAAATATTTTATAAACATTTTATACTATTTTTAACATATTTTAATTGTAATTTAATATTTATTTTATTTTCTATTTTTTAAACCAATTTTTCATATCTTGAAGTTTTTATAGTTATATTTTTTTGTATTTGCTTATATTGCATCTAAATTTGTAAAATTTAAATATTTATTTTCATTTAATGCCCTTTAAAGATTTAAAGATTTAAAGGCCATTTGTGTTATATTCTTTACATATTTAAATTTTTATATTTTTTATATACACTTTATTTATATTTTTATTATTTTTTTTATATTTGATATTTTATACATATTTTTAAACCAATTTTTTGTATTTTTAAAATTATTATATTTTCTATTCTATAAATTTTTTTACGAATTTTATTTGTTTTATTATTTTATAAGTATATTTATATACTGTTTATATATTATTATATTATTATTTTTATTTATTTAGTTTTCCTTGCTTAAATTTTAACTTTGTAAAATTTAAATAGTTTCATTAAATATCTTCTAATAATTAAATTTAAATTAAAATTATTAAATATTTTTTACCTAGATACTTTGATTTTTGTATTTTTTGTGTTATTTATTATTTGACTATCTATTTTTATTTATTATTTTTGTATATTTTATATTATATATTTTATGAACCCATTTTTGTATTTTTCAATTTTTTAAATTAATTTTTTATCCTTGTTTAAACTGTAAATTTTTAAAAATTAAATATTTTCATTAAATATCTTCTAAAAATTTGATATTATTTTTATATAGATACTTTGATTTTTATATTTTTTTATTATTTATTATTATTATTTATTAGTTTGCTATTTATTTTTATTTCTTATCTTTTATTTTTTTTATTTTATATGTTTTATAAACCAACTTTTTATATTTTTCAATTTTTTAAATGAATTTTGTGCCTTTGTTTAAATTGTAAATTACAAAAATTTAAATATTTTTATTAAATGTCTTTTTAAGATTTTGAGTCTATTTTTTACATACTTTAATTTTTATATTTTTTATATATATTTTTATTTAGTATTTTTATATTTTATTTTTTGTATACCTATTTTTCATATTTTAAAAATCTTTATATTTATGTTTCATCTTTGCTTAAATTGTAAATTTGTAAAATTTAAATATTTTCAGTGAATATCTGTTAATAATTGGTTTTTTTTGCATTATATAGTTTTGATATTTTTTATATATTTTTTATATATCTAAATGTTTATTTCAGATTTTTAAATTTTAATTTTATTTAACTAAATTTTAAAATTTAAAACTGTTTATATTATTTTTTTTTTTATTTTCAACACATTTTCGTAAATTTAGATATACTTTAGACACTTTCTTAAAAAGCTTTAAAATAATAAATACAATTTAAAAAAAATAATAAGAAGAAATGTCTGCGTTTACAAATATTGACGCATGTGACTGTTGCTGTTTAAATTTTTAGTACAAAAATATTGCAATATTTCCAAAAACGAAAAATTTGTATATTTTTTTTTTTATATATTTGCAATTTTAAATATTTAATTAATATTCATTTATTTAATATTTCTTTCTAATAATTGTATATATATTTTTTAGTAATTGTTTTTTAATCTTTTTATATATAAAGTGCTGTAAAACAAAATCATTTTTTTTTTACAATACATGGCTTCAGTAATATGTATGCCGAGTTCTGTTAGAAAGATCTGATTACGCAATATGGCATTAGAAAGATAAAACTTCGTTATAAAGAAATATTTCGCACCGTTTTCTAATTGCTTGTCTCAGTTTTCACAGTTTCCTTTCGATTGAAGCAAACATGTAAGCAAGGCAGCTGCAAATGTGCATATTATCAGAATCGGGACTTCTGATCCTTTGCGGAGATTTCAAGGCAACCGCCCAGAAACGGCCGGCTTTGGCCATCCAAAGTTCAAAGTTCATTGTCTTTGCTTCATATTTAGTAAATTTCTGCTGAATACCAGCATTAACTATGTAAATTGTTCTTTTTTAATTCCATTTTTCGTTGTATGCCGCCTACACTGCCGCCTACACTTTTACAAAAAGATATACTTGTAAAAAAAAATGAAAATATACACTTTCAACACGAAAAAAGTGTACGCCATGAGGGCGCCAAAACAATAAAGAACATCTCTGCAACATTTTATGGACATTTTTCAATAACAATAGTAGGCAAAAATCCGCAAGCCGGGCAACAACAACAGACACCCAAACGTGGCTAAGAATACACGAAATTTACTTTAAAAAATGCCCTTGAGTCAATTTGCCGCAATTTTTTTCTCTGAACAATATCAAACCGTCAAAGAAAATGAAGCAAAAACCCAACAATTAAAATTATTTCTTAAAAAAGTAAATAAAATATTAAAAAAAAAAGTACAAAAGTATACAGGAGAATGATGGAAACAGGAAGTGCTACTCATAAGATTTTGGGTTGGTGCAACATTTATTTTTAACTATGCCTTAAAGATAAAGAAATATAAAAAAACACGCACACGAAAAGCACAAAAAATGTTCAAGAAAGTAATTGAAAAAAACGGTGTAAAAATGCGCAGAAAAAGAAAAACAAATGCGAATGGGATGAACCTGAAATGCGCGCATCGAGGTTCGCTTAATCTAATTAAGCATCGTCATCATAATTCCTGGAGGCTGATTTACAACAACAACAACAAACAACAGCAGTGGTAACAACCATTGAAAGACATAAAGCAAATTACAAGCAGCAGAAAAAGTAGGGAGCATCATTCCAGAGGAAAACAACGAAACAAAAGAGACAAATTGGACAAAAGCATTGGGCAAAACAGCATGGAAAAAGGTTAATCAAAGACGCTTGCACGCTTTTCAGCAATGTCAATGAAGTGAAAAATGGCCAATGGCGACAAGAAGTTTCGTCTAGGAGGAGATTTAAAGCTGGCAGATCCGAGGAGAAGGCATGAGGTGCAACAGGACTGGAGTGGGTGCTGTTTTTTTTTGTTTTTTTTTTGTGACATGGAACACATAGCACACGCTGAGTGGTAGTTGGATTATACAACGCCTCAGGTATATATAATAAAATATTATAAAATAAAATTATTTATATATTTTTACTAAATCTTTTATATTCAAAACTTTGTAAATATTTTTTTTTGTTATTTTTTGGTGACATGGAACACATAGTACACGCTGAGTGGTAGTTGGATTATACAACGCCTCAGGTATATATAATAAAATATTATAAAATAAATTTATTTATATATTTTTACTAAATCTTTTATATTCAAAACTTTGTAAATTTTACAAGAAAATATTCTACAACATAATGTTTCGCAAGAACAACTTTTTTCCAGAACATTGTAGAGCATTTTCGTATAATTTGTCATATAGAAATTACACTCTAACTCACTGAGTTTAAATTCAGTTAAAAACACAATCAACTAGACTCACATTTTTCATAAATTATTTAATGCATTTGGTAACTTTTTGTGCAAAAAAGTATTTGAAAAATGTTGCAACACGTAGGCATTAATACTTAATAGAGAAAACAAGAGAAAGGTGATTTTGTGTATTAAAATTTCACTCATACCCAACACAAATTGATTGCCAAAGGAATTGGCAAAATCGCAACGGTGAAATCCCAACGTGCGAACAACCCAGCAGCTGAACAGATAAACAAGCATCAGCCACGACAGCGAATACTGGCACAAGTATGTAAAGTAATCACATTACGTGAAGCACACACAAGTGACGCACATACGCAGCTAAGTGGATAGAAAACAAAAGTGGAGCTAGAAATGCGCGCGTTCAGTCAACAGGATGCAAAACCCAAACTCTGTGTTGGCACTGAACACAAAAAAAAATTAGTAAAAAAAATAAAATAAAAATACAAAAATAAATACAATTTGCCTAACCAATGCGCGTGGCAGGGAAGTTTCTACTAACCGCAGTGCTCAGACTTCATTAAGTCAGCACACAATCTCTCACACACACACACACACACATACACACAGTCACAGACACAGATGCAGGTCCACTTTGACTCATTGAATGCTCAAACAAATGAATAACGCTCGCATTGCTATTCGAGGCCAATGACGCCAATGCGTAATTTGTTGCCAATTGTATTGCGTCGTCTCTGATGCGACAAGCAGCTGCGATTTCCCTAATCGGCGCCCCCGCACAGCACGCCCACTTGACGTTTGTAATATGGCCCGGCGCAATAAGGCCGGAAAGATTATCCATGCAGGAAGTCATTAAATTATGATTGGTACATAAGTCATAAAAAATTGCAATGCCAAGAGTTGGATAGCGACAGATAGAGAGTGACGGAGAAAGAGTGTGAGTGTAGTCAGAGTGGAAAATGTATAACTTGTGCACAAGTTGAGCAATTGCGCTATGCGTACTACGGAGCGTATGATAAACAAATTTTATGAGCCACACAACGAGCGACAAGCAGGCCGCCAGCGGAAGCACAGGAAACGGCTGCTGTTGGCAGCCACCGAAGCGAAAACAAGTCACTCGAATTAAAGCTTGGTTGGTGGCAGCAAAGAGCAAAAACAAAATTATTAAAAAAATAACCAAAGCCAACAGACACAGAGACACAACGCGACGGCCATGTAATGAGCTTGCAGCTCCCCAGAGACGCTGATAGGGAGTCGGAAATGTGAAAGCGAATGCACGGATGGTTCAAATGGTTGGATGTGAGTTGAGGCGATGTGTTAATGGCTTTGGCGACCACTGGCGGAGGCAAAGGTGTGCGCATGCAGGAAACCACAATCATATGTGAAATGCGGTGGAAAGCGGTGCGCCTGAAGTTCTTGTGTTCTCAAAATTAAAAAATTAAAAAATAAGAAAGGTATAAAAAATTACAAAAATATATAAATACAAAAACACAAAATACAAAAAATTCTTCAAACAAATAGAAAGTCCTAAACACATTATAGCAAATAATAAAAATAAAATTTAATTTGAGAGACTTACAAATTTACTAAATTGAAAAACTTAAAACTTTAATTTCAATTAAAAAAAATTAAAAACCAAAATCACGTCAAAATATAAAAAAAAATGTTAATCTTATACAAAAATAGAAAATATAGAATAGTATTAAACAAAATTTTAAATTAAACAAAAATATACAAAATGCAAATAAAAATTATTAACATTTTATAAAACAAAATTAAAATATTTTTTTAATAAAAACACCAAAAAAGTTAACAATTTTTAAATAAAATAAATAACAATTCTAAACATTACAAAAATATATATCTAAATATAAAAACACAAAATACAAAAAATTCTTCAAACAAATAGAAAGTTCTAAATATATTATAGCAAATAATAAATAAAAAATGACCAAAAAACTTAAAATTTTAATTTCAATTAAAAAAAATTAAAAACGTCAAAATATAAAAAAAAATTGTAAATCTTATACAAAAATAGAAAAAATAGTGTTGAGGACTCTGGCAACTCCAGATATGTATTACCCCTACAACAGAAATGGTTTTTCGAACAGAAACCGTTACTTTTGTATGTGAACGCTTGTATGCGAAGCCATTTTAAAATTGAATCAGTCCGAATAAAACCTCCCAACGAACAAGTCGTGTGTCTTTATTTATCTCGTGGCTTCCGGGGATTTGCAACATATAGAATAGTACTAAACAAAATTTTAAATTAAACAAAAATATACAAAATGCAAATGAAAACTATTAACATTTTATAAAACAAAATTAAAATATTTTTTAAATAAAAACACCAAAAAAATTAACAATTCTAAAATAAAATAAATAACAATTCTAAAAATTACAAAAATATATAAATACAAAAACACAAAATACAAAATACAAAAAAGTCGTCAAACAAATAGAAAGTTCTAAACACATTATAGCAAATAATAATAAAAGTTTAAAAAATATAAAAAAGATACAAAATAAAACAAGCATTATTTTAAATTAAAAAATTTACAAATTAATAACACAAATCAAAACACAAAAGTTTAAAAAAACATATATGAAGGAATCGGAAATTATAATAAAAGAAGATTAAAAAGAATTTGTTGAAAATATGAAAGAAAATCTCAATTTAAAAATTAAATTTTACATTTAATTATTATAAAAAATCAAAAACTGAAAAATCGAAAGAAACAAAAATATAAAAAATTTTGAAATACAATTAAAGTAATTAAAAAAATTTAATAAAAACAATTTTAAATAAAATAATAAAAAAAGATTATATTAGACTAGACATTTAACACTTAATTAAAAACAAATATTAAAAAAATTACAACAATTCCAGAAACAACAACACCAAAAAATTCTGATATAAAAATAGAAAGCAATACAAAAATCAAAGACTAAAAATACAAAAATAACAAATTAAATTTTGAGAATATATTCTTGAAATGTTCAACAATAAGATAAGACAAAAAAAAATTCGATTTTTCGAAAGTGTAAACCCTTACCCCCTTAAAAACAAAAATACTAACTATCAAGATTTCAAATAAAACAATACAAAAATAATTTTGAAATGAAAATAGAAAGAAATAAAAAATCAAAAACTAAACATATGAATAAAGAAATAATGATAAAATTAACGAAAAAAATAAATAAAAATATTACATTTAACGAAAAACAACATTTAATTAAAAAATAATTAAAACAATTTCTTTAAAATATAGCGAAAAAAATAAAAAAAATCAAAAATTAAAAATATGAATAAAGAAATAATGATAAATCTAACGAAAGAAATAAATAAAAATATTACATTTCAGGAAAAACAATATTTAATTAAAAAATTAATTAAGTTCATTTCTTTAAAATATAGTGAAAAAATTAAAAAATCAAAAATTAAAAATATGAATAAAGAAATAATGATAAAATTAAAGAAAAAAATAAATAAAAATATGACATTTAACGAAAAACAATATTTAATTAAAAAATTCATTAAATTAATTTCTTTATAATTTAGTGAAAAAAATCAAAAAATCAAAAATTAAAAATATGAATAAAGAAATAATGATAAAATTAACGAAAAAAATAAATAAAAATATTTCATTTAACGAAAAACAATATTTAATTAAAAAATTCATTAAATTAATTTCTTTATAATTTAGTGAAAAAAATCAAAAAATCAAAAATTAAAAATATGAATAAAGAAATAATGATAAAATTAACGAAAAAAATAAATAAAAATATTTCATTTAACGAAAACCAATATTTAATTAAAAAATTAATTTAATTAATTTCTTTAAAATTTAGTGAAAAACATTAAAAAATCAAAAATTAAAAATATGAATAAAGAAATAATGATAAAATTAACGAAAAAAAAAAATAAAAATATTACATTTAACGAAAACCAATATTTAATTAAAAAATTAATTAAATTAATTTCTTTAAAATTTAGCGAAAAAAATAAAAAAAATTAACGAAAAAATAATAAAATTAACGAAAAAAATAAATAAAAATATTACATAATTAATTAAAAAATTAAAAATTTAAAAAAATATATCAAAAATAATAATTTAATAACGAAGAAAAAATAATAGGAAATTAAAATCTAAAAATTTAATAAGAACAAACAAACAAACAAACTTAAGATTGTTAAAAAACAAACAAAAAAATTATAATATATCAAATTAAAAAACGAAATTTAACATTTAGCTAAAATATTAAAAAAGCGAAAATTCAAAAAAAAAAATCACAAATAACAAACTGTACAAAATGTTTAAATAAGAATAGAAAGTAAGAGAAAATAAAAAAAAAATAAAAATAATAAATTAAAAATAAAATAAACTAAAAATAGCAAAATTTTAATTATAAATATCAAATGTATAAATCTTTACTTACATTTTAAGTTCAAAGAATAATACAAAATTAAATTAATTAAAAGTATAAAATGCAAAATATTACAAATTAAATTTTTAATAAAGAATTCTCTCGCAAGCGTAGAAAATTGCCCACAAATTTTCAAATTGTGCGGTGTTTGCAAAATTTTAGCAATTAACTTAAATTACAACAACAATTTCCGATATCTTGGCATATTTGTCAAATGTATACACATATATATAAAATATTGTTTTTATTTTTCAGTTTTTGTCACATTGCGCAAAATTGAATTTACTCAAATGATAACGTTATTACAGTCGAAGCGAGTATAATTTATTTTCGCGTAGTCTGTGTATGGTGTGAGTGTGTGTGTGTGTGTGTCCCCATGGGGTGTGTGCGTGTGCGTGTTTATTATAAATGAAAGATAAACAAATGCAAAAACAAGCAAATATTCATTGAGCTTTGCACAGCAAGGGGGCGGAGGAGCGACGGTAAAGTTGCTTAACTTGTAATGAGATGCAAACAAATGACAGACACCCTAGAACGACAACACCGCACGCTGTCTCCATGGTTTGGCGTAACGCATAAAATGCACTGCAAGAGCATGCAAACGCAAGGATATGCGTGTCCTTAGGAAAGCTTGTTTTTCACTTTATAGAACGATTTTTTTTGTTTTTGTTTTATTTTTTATTGTGATATTTGTGCTGACAGCGGGTTTGCATTGTAATGGAGTAAAAAAAGGGGGGAACTGCTTGTTTACAACTTCAATGGGAAAACAGTTGTGGCGATGAGAGCGAGGAGAAGTGTGGCAGGAGAACAGAGAGAGGTAAAGAGAGGTAGTAAAGACAGTTAGTTAAAAACAAGGGGAACATGTATTTCGCATAGGGATGCGAGTGAGGATAAAAGAAATTGTAAACAGGAGTTGCCCAGGAAGAGAAAACTGCAGTGTTTATATGAAAATTGGCGGTTTGAAGTAGTTCGACAGCTACTAGCTAACTCCGCTGAAAAGCTGTATGGAAATTAGGAAAATTAATAAAATTCCATAAAGCTGTGCTAAGGAAAGTTTAGGGAAATTAATGGTAATTTTAAAAATGAAGAGAGAATTCATGTGAATTCTTGCAGATTACAAGCAAAATACAGCAAAATAACTTTTAATACTTTTTTTTCATGTAATGAAATAGAAAATTATCTGAGTTATATGTTATTTAAGGCACATACCCAAATTATTCCAATATGTTTCATATAATCTCTTTGTTGATTTTATGTCTCACAGGATCATCGAGGAGACCTAAGCGACTCTTCAGACATACAAATTTTGAGTCCAAGATCTCAACTGGCCAGTGATTAAAAAACCAACAAAGCTCAAACAATTGCACAGAGTGCAGAGCTATGCATCAGCAGATTCATAGATATGATTCTTCACCTGAATTCTCTAGACCAGGCAGCCCAAGAGATTGCAGCGACTGTTGCACTGAGGTTCAGAAAATTCGAGCTCCAGCTTATGGAATGCTTTGATCACGCACTGGTTCTAGGAACACAGAATCCCAAAACAATGCCCTCTAACAAGGATAACTAGCTATGCACGGGCAATTTTGTTTATCAAAAACTATGACGCGTCATGACGTCTTTATAACATCCAGACAGGAGTGGCAGGATTGACTTCAAGCGGTACAAGATGCTATATACTTATTTACAGATGGTTCCAAGCTCGACGACAGAGTGGAAGGTGACTTTTTTCCCCGAATCAGCGGTTGCATTTTCCTTCCAACTTCCAGGACCATTGCATTCTGTAGCAGGTGAAGCTGATCGCGATCCAGATGGCCATTCTAAACTTGAACCCATTAACTGACAGCAGAAAGCAAGTCGTCATCATCTCTGACAGCCAAGCTGCACTTAAAGCTTTGAACTCATACATAAACAACACCAAATCTCTTACTGGACGCCAAGCTTGACGGGAAAGCAGAAGATGTCTTTTTTCCCCAGACTTGGGTATTCAAATCTCTTCCCAACTCTCAGACCACTGCAGTGTGTATCAGGCGAAGATGATCGCCATCCAGCTGGCCATTCTAAACTTGAACCCATTAAGTAACAGAAGAAAGCAAGTCATACATAAACAACACCAAATCTTTTACTGCACGCCAAGCTGGACGAGAGAGCGGAAGCTGGGGATTGCAATCTGTTTCCGACGAAGATGATCACCATGCCCTACCAGTATCCTTTCTAAACCTGAACCTTATGCCTGATAGAAGAAAGTAAGTCTTGATGATCTCTGAGAGCCAAGCTGGGCTTAAAGCTTTGAACTCATACATAAATAATACCAAACGAACGCCACGCTTGACGGGAGAGTAGAAAATGTAATGTTTTCACCAAACCTTGGGATTGAAATCTCTTTGCGACAAAGATGATGGCCATCCAGGTGGACATTCTGAACATGAACCCAATATCTGACAGAAGAAAAGAAGCCTTTTTCATCTCTGACAGCGAAGTTGCGCTTAAAGCTTTGGGCTCATACAAAAACACCATTAAATTTCTTACTGGGTGCCACGGATTCCTCCGCAAGATAGTCTGTAAAGCGAAAATCTGCCAAGGAAAGGCACGACCTCCTTATCCTTCTAGACAAGGAGGCTGTAGGTTTGACAACGGACACATTTCAATTTTGCTACAGGACTCATACAATCTGCATAGCTCAGGAGCGCTGGTTTGAATTTTTTTATGCGTCAAAGCGAAGCTTTCATGACCCAGTTAGTAGAGGAAGTCTGCATCAGTTATTTTACGGACTAAAAGGACTAAGATATACATTCGTCCAAGAACTCTCAGTGGATACTGGTTAATGGAAAAACGCTTCATTGGAAAATACATAAAATGAAAGGTGTCCTTTTGCTTATTTGCCGAAAGGACTCATTCAAACGTAAGTTAAGGCACTACTTATGTGATGAGATCTTTCGTTAGGTTAGGTTTAAATGTCTTAATGGATCCTATACTTTAAATAGGTCCACTACTCAGTTTTAGCTAGAAGACTCCACATGAACTTAAAGTCTTTATTGCTCATTACTTCCAACCCCAAACTCGTTTTCCACAAAAGGATGAAATTTCTTGCATCAATCTTCATCAAACTCGATGTCTAATATGTAAAATTTAAAAAAAAATTTAGTTAGCCAATTTAGTTCAGTGCATTTAAATTTAAAAATAACATTAAAATTTCAGCAAAGGCAAAGAACCCAGAAAAAGGATGCTGAAAGCCAGGAAGAACCAACCAAAAAGTCTGAAAATTCACGCAATAACGAGGAGAATATAAACTGTAATAACAAAATGACAATAGCATTACAACAACAAGTACCATAACAATGACGTAAAACTGACAAATATGCGCAAAAAACAAATTCACAAACAGTGAATGGTTTGAAGAGTTTGTCGTTGTTGTTGCATGTGTTTTTGGGATATTGAAATGTCAAATTAATTGACAGTTCACCAACATGATACACTGATGCTTCTAGCAATCACACACACACACACACACACACACACACACATAGCTATTCACATGAAGAAATACAAATAAAATTACGCTGTTGCGCAGACAATTGAAAGCAAACATAGAGCAAACAAACAACGACGGCACACAAACCAGTCAAAACAAATTGGAGCAGACAGTCAGACAGACAAACAGACAACTGAATGGATGGACGTATGGTGATATATTTGTAGGTAAAAGAGAGCAGCAGACAATAATAAAACCAAACTGACTGACTGACTGACGTAAATATGTAAGTTGGCGAATGACAGTTGGCGGCACACAAACACATTCACATACTCGACATTACCCAGAACCGAATCCACATGCACATTAGTCGGTCTCATTGTTTTGTCCGTCTGGCCGCATGTCTGTGCAGATTTGGTGCTTGGCTTTCACAAAAACCCCAACAAAAAAAACAACAAACATTAAATTGTTGCCACATGAAATGCTCAAACACACACACACACACACACACATATGTAATGACAATGTTGAACAAAAATAAAAAAATTATATGTAAAGTTAATTGAAATGGAAAAGCGCAAGCACAAAAAACAACCAACAAAACCGAACAGAAATTCAAAATAAATTCAATAATATGTAAAAACATCGACAACTGCTGAAATTGGCTAATGGTGGCAACGCCGAGTGTGCGTGGTTAAGTGAAAAAAAAAGCGAAGGATATGGCGCACAGATTGAGAGGTTAATGTGTGCGTCGCTGAAATGGAAAATTGCCAGCATATCCTTTCATCGACGCCCGCGCATTAATTTCGCGCCAACGTATGTCAAAACAATTTCAAACAATTCATTACAATTCAATTGAATCGCATTCAATGCATTGCGATGCAATTGCATTCGACTCAATTGAATGCCACTCAATGAGCTCAGCGCACATTGAGTGCTGCATTAAAACTCGAAATCGATTCGACACTATTGGCGTACCCACGTTCCCTCTTTTCATACCCCTTTCGTATCGCTTTCGTATCCCTTTCATTCTCTTGTTAGCCATTTTTATGCTCATGGCTGCTGCTGTTTTGCTGTTGTTGTTTTTTTGTTGTTTTGAATGCAAAGTTCTGCATTGTTGTTCAGTTAAGTTCAACTTTTCCACTTCCACTGTTTGCTACGTTTCCACTATTTGCTCGCTGTGATAAACAAATTAATTGTTTTTGTAGTTTCTGCTTCTTCCACAATTAATGTGATTGAATTATATTTCCAGGAGTTGACATTAGAGTGTTGTTGGAACAGAAGACACGCAGAGCTGGGCTAAGAAAAAGAACTCATGAGAGTTGAACCAAAGATGGAGAACTGCAAAGGAGTTGAAAAGAAAAGGAAAGAATTCAATAAACAAAAGAAAAGAAGAAAAATAATGCACTGCAAGAAAAGGGAAATATTTAGGGACAAGAAAAGAAAGCAAGAAACAAATAGAAGGAGAAATAAAAAGTAATGAAGTGCAAGGAGAATGAAGAAAAAAATTGAGAAAGTAAAAGTAAGCAAGAAATAAAATAACAGAAGGAAGAGAAGACATTCAGAAGAGTTAACATTCAATTGTTGTTGGAACAGAGAGACACGTAGAGTTGGGATAAGGAATGAAAACTGAGCCAAAGATGAAGAGTTGCAAAAGAATTGAAAAGGAATAGATAGCCAAAAAGAAACAGAAGGAAAGAAGAGAAATTCAGTGAAAGGAGAGTGAGAAAAAACGAAGAAACGAAAAGGAATGCAAGAAAAAACCGAAAAGTAATGAAGACCCAGGAGAAAAATTCAGTGAAAGGAGAATGAGAAAAAACGAAGAAACGAAAAGGAATGCAAGAAAAAACGGAAAAGTAATGAAGACCCAGGAGAAGGAAAGAAGAAAAGTAATGCAGTGCAAGCAGAAGGAAAGAAGAAAATAAATCCAGTACAAGAGAAGAGAGTTGCAAAGGAGTGGAACAGGAAGATATGGAAAAAAAGAAGAAGGCAAGAAGAAAAGAAATGCAGTACGAGAGAAATGAAAAAGTTATGGGAAAGAAACAGAGAGTAAGAGATGAACAGAAGTGGAGAAGTAAAGTAGTGCAGAACAAGGAAAAGGAATGAAGAAAACTAATACAGGCCCAAATATTTAAAAAAAAAATTACGGAACGGAAAAGAAAGCAAGAAATAAACAGAAGTGAAGAAGTAAAGAAGAAAAGTAGTGCAGAACCATGAGATGGAAAGAAGAAAAGTAATGCGAAAGAAGGATAATGAAAGAAATTAATTAAAAAAGAAAAGTAATTCCAAACAAAGAGAAGGAAAGAAGAAAAGCAATGCAGTGCAAAATATTTAAATAATGACGGAAAGCAAAGGAAAGGAAAGAAATAAACAGAAGTAAAGAAGAAAAGTAATGCAAAATAAGAAGAAGGAAAAAGGAAACGTAATTCAAAACAAGGAGAAGGAATGAAGACAAATAATTCAATATAAGAGAAATGAAAAAAATGATGGGATTGGAATTGAAAGAAAAAGA